>CM059193.1:9958901-10387729 GCA_030323885.1 Branchipolynoe longqiensis | reverse complement strand
ATCGCCGCGATTTCTCGGATTTCCGCGATATTTGATAATCACTATCGACAAATGTTAGGGCTATATGACAACAGTTGGTCGGTGAGAATCTCTTATGCAAGGGGTTGACCATCCTGATGTCCTTAGATGTTGTTAGGACATAAAGTTGGAGAACACAACGCCAACAAGGAGTGCATTTCCATGGAAACGTCGGTATTCTCAGTCATCTGGGAAAAGATGCTGAGTGCCTGGTTAGGAAGTGACAAGTATCAATTTCAGAAGTCAGGTTTCATATGGTACTCTGCAAACATAGCTTTTGCCGCATAACTATGACAAATCATTATGTTTATGGACTCTGCTTGGAGAGCGTTCTCCTGTTCTTATTTTTACTGTATTATCGACCACCCCACAGTCGATTTCCGCTATTTCCCCCTGCAGGACGATTTTAGTCCCTGATACAGGGTCCGTAATGGGGCTTGGAAAGTGTTACAGTTTTTAACTTCATTTGCCCTCTTTCAAGGACTTGAAAAGCCAAGCCTTGAATTTAACCTATTTTGGGTCTTGAAAAGCTTTGAATTCCTGTCCCCACTGATCTAAATCTGTCCGAAATCACCATTCTGAATGGTGATTTTGGACTAAATCCAAATGAAAATAGTTTTGAATTCCTATTAAATAAAAGCCTTGAATTCCATATCTTCACATGTGTACGGACTCTTCTGATAGATTGAAGTGTGTGTGCGGTGTGCTGTCTTTGCAGACTAACTAATCGCGTCGTGTCTTCTTTCAGAGCGCCCAGTCGCGTCTCATCATCAAGGGAGGTCGCGTCGTCAATGACGACCAGTCCTTCGACGCGGACATCTACATCGAGGATGGCGTCATCAAGTGAGCTCCTTAGTCTCTTCTTGCAGTGTGTGCTTGGTGTGTGTGCTTGGTGGTGTGTGCTTGGTGTGTGTGTGTGTGTGCTTGGTGTGTGTTTTCAGTGTGTTTTCAGTGTGTATTTGGAGTGTGTGGGTGTGCTTGGAGTGTGTGCTTGAATCCTGTGCATGTGTGGGTATGCTTGCAGTGTGTGAGTGTGTGTGTGTAGGGGGAGTGTTGCAGTGTGTATTTGGAGTGTATTGGTGTGGTGTGTTTGCTTGTGTGTGCAATGTGTGGGTATGCTTGCAGGGTGTGAGTGTGTGTTGTGATGGGGGGGGGGGGGAGTGTTTGCAGTGTGTATTTGGAGTGTGTGGGTGTGCTTGCTGTGTGTGCATGTGTGGGTATGCTTGCAGGGTGGGAGCGTGTGGGTGCGTGGGCGGGCTTGCAGTGTGTTGGAGTATGTGTGTTTGGTGTGTGTGTGCGTGTATTATATGTTTGCAGTGTGTGAGTATGTGTGTGTGTGTGTGGGGCGGGGGGGTTGCAGATACCGCCGGTGTTGGCTGGAGCTGTGTAAATCTTGTGGTGTTCTCTTTTCTAGGTCAGACTCCTAATCTGAAGGTTGGTGGTTCAATTCCCAGTGCCCCCAACCTGCCAATTTGGATTTTCCCCGCTGTGTGTAACTTACAGCGTCATCAAAGGCTGGTTGCTCTCATACCATGTCTATGTGGTGTGGGAGGTTAAAAATAGCTTGGGTCGGTAAAAGTGTAGGCTCAGGCTTTTTAGCGACCAACTGTCTAATGGTGAAAACAAGTCTATTCAGACTTATCCTTGGTAGGCAGTATAAATCTTTAAGGAAATCACGGTCGCAACAATTGGAGACCCGACTCCGCTACCACACTTACAGGACGAAGCAACTCGCGTAAGACCAGGATGCATATATCTGTCACATTTCACCACATATCACACACACACCCACGCGACAATGTACCCAGAGAGAGGCCGTCTAGTCTCGGATCCGATGAACATGACGATCCTTTCTCACACGCACCGACCCCCACCGGCACTGTGACATTGCCAGTCACGCTGACCCCATGGGGTCAAGCGCAAATCAAAATGGGTGTCAAGCGGTCAGAGGTCAATGATCACGAGTACGTGTGCTTTACTAACATCTCCGCGACCATTTACTCACAAGTGTAGTTATCAGGGATGAAAGATGTCCGCTATTTCGAGGATTTCCTCGGTTGTTGATTTGTTGATGTATTCATACATACATACATACATACATACATACATACATACATACATACATACATACATACATACATACATACACTACATACATACATACATACATACATACATACATACATACATACATACATACATACATACATACATACATACACATCATCACACTACATACATACATACATACAACCACACTACATACATACATACATACATACATACATACATACATACATACATACATACATACATACATACACACACACACACACAGAGCAATAGTTCGAATCCTATTCTTACATGACCTTAGATATTGCTAGAGCATAAACTCAAACAAGAACGAGTTAGGTGTGGGCGATAATATAGTCAGAACAATGATAGTTGAAACCTGACGTTCATCATTTTCCTGCAATTCCCCGACAGTGCTAATTTAATCCTATGGGGTGAAATCCGCGTTTTCCCCATTTTTTGTTGGACAGCACTTTCACCCCCGAGTTGTAGAAGCGCATCAAACAGTGCAATCCATAGTTCCAGACTTTGGATTAAAATCCCACAAAGAAGTGTCATTATATAGCCTAGATTACACACTTTATTTATTTATGTTTTTCGGGGGCGGCGGTGTTATTGGATTAGTTAGTACAGATGGCGATAGTGCACCTGTGGAGATATATATGAGCCTGTCTCAAAAGGTGATAACTCTTCTTTTTTTTTGTCCATTGTAATGATTGACACAAAACAGCACAGAAACGGTTACATTGAAAACACAAGGACATTTGCTTCAACTCAATATGTATTCTATTGGGATTATGAAACACCATGTAAAAAACAAATCAGTTTATCCCGAGCAAATGGATAAGCAGATAGTATGTTGACCGTTACAATGGACAAAGTTTTGTCTCATATTGGTTAGTACCTTTTGAGACCCAGTCTCATATACATCATGTTACATGGTATATCGTGATGAGCGGTCCCTGATGGAAGGATGTCTGGTCTGTAGGCGGTTAGGTGTGGGTCTGGGTGTGGGTGTGGGTGTGGGTTCTAACATGGCTGCCATTTGCCACAGGTCGCTGGTCGAGTCAAACCAACAACTTAAAAATGTATACTTGTCGCTGGCGTTCTGCATTAATAGGATAGGGCAAGGACTGGTTAGCTTCAGTGGCAGGATAATGTGACTGAGTGGGATATCAGGTCATGTTGCTAGCAGCATGGTCTCCTAGTGGGGCAGCATGCTTAGTCCTGCAGATTCGCCCATCACGACCCGCTGACACAGGTAGAAGGACACGCTTCTTAAAGCAGGACGTGGTGTTCTATGAGTCACCTGTTAGATCCCTAGTACTAGTAGGGGCGAGGGCAGCTCATCTTCAATCAGTGAGGTCACGCTGCGTGCAGTGTGACAGCAGCCATGTTAATATACAGTAAAACCTCCCTAACCGACCACCTCCACAGATCGACCACTCCGCTATATCGATCGCTTTATTTGGGTCCCACCAATACCATTGTTTTTTTTCTTGAAGATGTATACTGCCTCTCATGGATAAGTCTGAATAGACTTGTTTTCACCATTAGACAGTTTGTCGATAGAAAGCCAGAGCCTACTCTTTTACCGACCCAAGGGATTTTTAACCTCCCACACCACATAGACATGGTATGAGAGCAACTGGCCTTTGATGACGCTGTAAGTTATACACAGCGGTGGAAATCCAAATTTGCAGAGGTGGGGGCATGGGGAATTGAACCACCGACCTAAAAAAAAGTCAGACACTCTAACCACTCCGCCACAGAGAACACCACATTGTAACCATATTCTAACTCCCTAATCCGGCCACCTCCTTAAATGGACCACTTAAAGGCTAGCCCACGGTCGGTCGATTTAGAGAGGTTTTACTGTAGTTATATACGGGGATCGTGAGACATGCACGTGATGAGCGCTCAGTGTGAGGATATCGCACATCCTACAGACTCAGGTCGAATAATCGAATATGTTTCTCCACGCTCGGGGTGGGAAAAATGGTGGCTTAGTCCAAACCTTTTTTTCAGTTTTTTTTATCGATATAACTACAGCAAAATAGGATTTGTTTTATGATGGCATAGTTTAGTTATATTTCCATTTCATTAATCTATGTTATTACCCACAAAAAAAATGTATGACTGGTACCGGTGGGTGTTATCCTGCAGGACGGTACCAGCGCAAATGTAACGTCATCACTCCTAGCCACCCCAGCCAAGAGGTGGGTTACTCGGGTCGGGTCGTTTTACACACGACACGTGTATTTACCGACTCCACTCATGGTGGTCTATTTGAAATTCTGATGACTCAAGTGACCTGAGTCGCCTGGGTCGTGTTAATCGATTACGGTGTGGCGGTTTCAGCGTGTTCCCGTGCTCAGACATGTCCCGTTGCTTCTGCGCATGCGCGGATTTCGCATCAACTCGGATCACCCGAGACACTTATTGGCGCATGCGCACATCCTACAAACTCGGGTCGAATAATCGAATACAGCTTCTCGCGCTCGGGTGGACAATTCTTTTTTTTTTTTTTAATAACCGATTAAAAATACAGCAAAATAGGATTTAAAGTATTTTATGATGGCCGAGTTTTACCTTATTTCTTTTTAATTAATCTAAGTTATTCTGTTTTGGCACACGGCACGTGTATTTGTCGACTCCACTCGCCGTGTTCTATTTGAAATTCTGACGACTGGGATGACCCGAGTCGCCCGGGTAGTGTTAATCGATTACGGCCATGTTTATTAGATTCTGACGCATGCGCAGAAGCGAGGTACACATCTGAGCATGGGAACACGCTGAAACCGCCACAACGGCCTCACTTATTCACTCACACACGCACACACGCACTCACACACACACACATACATACACACACGTGCTTGCGGGTGTGATAGTTAAGGACCGCGCGTTGAAATACCCAGAACACTGCGAGTTAAATGTGCGGTGTCATTTTGTGTCAAGTGGCTTACAAGTTACATTTACAAACAACATTACTGGTATTCCTAGTCTGTGCGTGCGCACAATCAATGATGCCCGTCGTATTTGCAGTGTGCCACCAGGCACCTGCATCAACCGCCCCTCCCCATCACCAGACACGGTGGCCGAATGGGTAGAGCGGAGGCCTCCCGTGCATAAATCCCCGTTGAGTCAAACTTACCAAATTTATACTTGTCGCTTCCTAGCTTGCCACTCAGCATTAATAGGGTAGGGCAAGGACTGGTTAGTGACCTGACAGGGTGGGATATTGGGTCATGGTGCTGTCGGCCTGATTTCCCAGTGGGGCAGCACTATAAAGTCACAATGAGTGCACACTGTCACAAGTCAGTGCCCATCCTGATATGATCTTAGATGTTGTCAGGACGTGAAACTCCAACAACCAACCAACAAACCATAACCACAATGTCGTTGGGGGGGGCGGGGGGGGGGAGAGTGGGGGGGGGGGGGACGATCACTATCCAACAGCGGTGGAGGTGGGGGTGGGGGTGGGCGGTGATACCCTCGAGTGAATGGGAGTGACTCGTGCACGGTCCCACATAAAAAGGGGAGGGGGCTCACTTGGCCAGGCAGGTCACGTGGTGTAGGTGGGTGGGGGTAGAGGGTGGCGATGAGTCAGTCCTGTGTCAGTTATTACGGGGGGGGGGGGGGGGGGGGGATAACCATATGTATCCTTCCACATCTTTTTTCAGTGCCACGGCACTGGTTTTCCATCCCTAGACCACATCGCGGGGTCAATACATGGCCTAGAAAGTCTTGAACTTCATTTGCCCCATTTCAAGGCCTTGAAAAGCCTTAAATTTAATCTTTTGGGTTATTAGATTTGTAAAGCTATTAAACTGTCCCCACTGATCTAAATTAGTCTGGTTTTTTTTCCTTCCTGAAATCCAAATGAGACCAGTCTTGAATTCATATTAAAAACACCCTTGAAAGGTCTTGAATTCGTGTACGGATCGGCAAGAATTTACACAAAAATGTATATTTGGCATATTGGAATGTGCACGGAATATTAATGGGTTTATAGGATGCGTAGAACTTGTGTTTGATGAGTTAATTATGAAAGGTGTAATAATAGGTGAATAACAGGTGGTGAGTGTGAAACTTGAGACGGTGAGAAGTTGCTTCATATAACTGAAATATAACCGCAGTTCGCACAGGTTGCCGAAAGTCTTGAATGTTTTTTTATTTAGATTTTTGGTAGACACCATACGGGCTGGCCGAATGAGTTTGAGTGTCCGTCTCCCGTGTTGGTAGGTCGTGAGTTCGAACCTTGGTCGAGTCAAACCAATGACTTAAAAATTGACACTTCTTGCTTCCTAGCCTGGCGCTCGGCATTAATAGGATAGGGGAAGAACTGGTTGGCTCAGTGTCAGGATAATGTGACTGAGTGGGATATCAGGTCATGGTGCTGGTGGCCTGGTCTTCCAGTAGGGCAGCACTATAAAAACCGCCATGAGTGCGCACTGTCACAAGTCGGTACCCATCCTGATATGACCTTAGATGTTGCTAGGATGTAAAACAACAAACAAACTGGTACAAGTACACTCAAACTGTATGTTCTTGAATGTTCTTGAATCTGGTGGTGAGCTTTTTGTATGAACCCTGGTTATATATATAACATGCCGGATGATATTTGAGATGAATTTGTTTTTGACAAGTTCCTTTTGTGGAAATATTTTTACATTACATACCATATTGAGTAGATTGTATAAGATCTTGTTATCAAAATGTTGTATGTCTCCTTTAAGATGTTCTTGAATTTGGTGGCCAATGTTTTGTATGAACTGAGCATTATCTCACCGAGGTTTGTGTGAATGGATAGAGCTACTGTACTGACCACCTATGTCGTGAGTTTTAACCAATATCACAACCTCATATGGGAGCACAGTAAGGAGCAATATCAATTACTTTTAATTGAGATCTCCCCTGCGAGCAAAAATGTAAGTGTAACACTGGCCTTAAAAAGATACAACTGAAGTGAACAGACATCGTCTTCAGATGGAGCGATTCAGCTTCCAGACTTTTTTTCCCTTTTTTTAAACCTCAATAAAGGAACATGATACTAGGAGACTGGCGAGTTGCACCTCCTCACCCTTATGTTTAAAGGAGAGCAAACACTGTAGTATATTGATGTCAGGGAGTCACCGACTAGAGAACAAGGCGGGCCTGTACTCAGCACTACAAGCACCCAGTCGAACGGTAAAGTTAGTTTTATGTCCTGGCAACATCTAAGGTCATATCAGGATGGGTGCCGACTTGTGACAGTGCACATTCATGGTGACTTTATAGTGCTGCCCCACTTGGAGACCAGGCTGCCAGCACCATGACCTGATATCCCACTCAGTCACATTATCCTGACACTGAGCCAACCAGTCCTTGCCCTATCCTAATTATGCCGAGTGCCTGGTTAGGAAGTGACAAGTATCAATTTTTAAGTCATTGGTTTGACTCGATCAGGTTCGAATCCCGCGATCTACCAAAACGCCCACTGACTACAGTTCTGACAAGGTGGGCCTGTATTTAGAACAACAAACACCTAGTCGAATGTTAAAGTAATCACAAACAAACACAGCAAGCAAACCAGATCACTTTACATGGGGCACCGGGCGCGGTGGCCGAATCGGTAGAGCGCGGTCCTCGCGTGTGGAAGATGGGGAGTTTGGTTCCCGGTCGAGTCAAACCAATGACATATCAAATTGATACTTGTCATTTCCTAGCCTGGTGCTCGGCATTAATAGGATTGGGCAAGGACTGGTTAGCCCCATGTCAGGATAATATTTGGTCATGGTCCTGGTGGCCTCATTTCCCAGTGGGGCAGCACTATAAAATTCACCATGAGCGCACACTGTCACTGAAAAATCCTGCTCATTTCCATCACTGTGCATGTATATTTTAAAATGTTTTTGGGGTAACAATTTTTGTCAGTGCCGAAGCACTGGTCTTCCAGCCATTTTTCAATTCAGGGTTATTTACACAAAAGGTATATAGAATAAGGTATACAATAACTGTTGAATACACAATTTGCATCATGAAATGAAATTCTGTAACCAAAAAGTTCCATAGCAATATGGTAACAGTAGTGTCATATAATTAGATCAATATTAGTCAGATCAATGTGAGTATTTACATAGTATTTAGAATGTATTCAGTTGGTAAAGTTGTAGTAAGTCATAATGTTCAGTTGCAGTTAGGCAAGCGGTATATAAATATCAGTTTGTTAGAAATATTCTAGCGTAACTAGTGTAGTTAGTTATGTGAGTTTATGAATTATGTTGTTGGGGTGGGTTTGTTAATAATACACTGGACCAGCTGTGACCAGTGAAGCAGTGGGACCAATCCCAGTGCATTTAGGTCTTAAATTTTACATTTTTATTTGGACTGTCTCTGTCATTCTATATGGTTGACTGGAAATAACAGAGGAACAGCAACAAATAAAAAAAAAGGGGGAGAGCCGAGGCTGAGGGTTCGGTGGCCTGCCACATACGGTATGGTGAAGCCATGGAACATACTTTACTCTAACTGCATGTGTATATATATCAGCATTCGAAATGAGAGCTTGTCCGGGACAAGTGAAAATTCAGACGGACAATTGAAAATCACACCAGACTTGTCCGTCAGACAAGTGAAATTGTTTGCTTATTTCTATCACTGTAGGGGTATAATACCAATGTGTGATTTCTGTGATTTCAGTAAGGAAATAGGAACAGAGGTTATTAGGAGACTTACTGATATTGGGAACTTGCCACAGGTTTAGCTCGAGGTTCTAATAACAGCTCAGTCTTAGTAAAATAAACGCCATTTAGCAGATTATCGGCATTTAGCAGATTATTGACAACACAATCTGACAGCTCCGAAACCCTGATCTGGGAGCTGACCGTTTATCCCTGGTCAAATATACCCCTACAGCTGGTCACTATTTAAAGCCGCATAGTCCGATGAAAAACATAACATTTCCGAAAGTAAAGTACTTACCTGGAGTTGATCCAACTGATACACGTATTAAAGCATTTGCCGGTGCTTAGAACTTGGAAGTGAATACTGAGTCACTTTAATAGTAGGCATACCTGTTAGTGACATTTTAGACATTTAGACATTTTTGTATTCACACTTTCCATATATATTCTATAAACCAGAGATGAAAGACCTCCGCGGTTTCGCGGATTTCTGGGATTTCTTATATCCACCCGATTAACGTTAAACAAAATTCCAAAAGATGGGATGGACAACAGTTGGGTGCTTCGAGTCCCGTTCTTATATGACCTTAGATGTAGTTAGAACATAACACCTAAGCAATGTCGGCGATAATGCAATCACAACAAGGCTAGTTGAGACCTGACTTCCGGTATTTTTTCGCGATTCCCTGACAGTGCTAAACCTATGGGAGAATATCCACATTTCCACTTTCATCCCTGAATTAAACATAACTAACCTGTTGACTATAGAAATTGTAGGAACAGTGTAACCATTAATGGTTGACTTCCCACTGCCCCATCTAAACAAATAATATATAATATAAAATCATGAGCCCTGGAGGTGATATACAGATAACCGCTCTTTAAGGAAACAGACATGTTAGAAAAAGATATGATGAGATCAGGACATGTTCATCAATAGATGTGTTTAATTTGTAAATATTTTATCATTACTTATTGTTATTGTGTTACTGCTAAAGCCTTTTTTTTATGCGCACGTCAAATTTAATTTGGTACATTTCACTTCAAATATCTCCAATATTAGCCATATATAATCAAAGTTATTTGAAACTAAAAGTAAGGTAGCTTATATAACGATTAAACCAACAAGTAATATATTTATTTAAAAATATATGGCAGAAACTCAAAACCGTCGGACAATGCAATTTAAGTTTAACTCGGAATTCACATTTATGCATTTAGAAGTCGTGCTCTTTTGGCCATCACTCATATTTTGGACAATGTATCATATACACTCATTAAAACCAGTGTACATGTATTCTCTTCTTTAATATTCATGTTTGGTTATATTTGTTTGTGCATTGCAATTGTTATATTTATATCCTTATAATAATAGATATTCAACAAATGAAATTAGTGGATTTGTTATGCACAAGAACTATGAAACACCTTACTGGGTAGAGGTATAGAAGTATATAAGAGATGTTCCCTTGTTTTCTTGTATTATCGCCCACGTTACTTCCAAGTTTACTAGTACCTCCACCAGAATAACTGGATCAATAGTATATTGACTGTAGATCAGATTATGCTATTTAATTGTAGCAATTGTGTATTGATGGTGCATCAGATCAATTCTCAATTAAGTGTATCTAGTGAGAAATGTCCAATTCATTCTATAATTATGCTATGAACTCTCATTTGGAAATTTGAGTAATATAAGAACTGAGCTGTTGCCCTAAATCTAAACATATCTAGATCGACAATATCAACTCTTTTAATAGAACTTGCTCACGAAATCACCAGGATAGTCTCCCAGTGGGGCAGCACTGCTAATTGCTATGAGTCACAAGTCAGTACCTGATATGACCTTAGATGTTGCTAGGTTGTGAAACTCCAACAACCAACCAACTACAGACTCCAAGCAAATTCAACGGGGATCTTTTAGATCTTATGGGATCTTTTAGACATGACGCATTCATTCGCCTTGATCATAGATGGCGCCACGAGTCAAAGCGATCACTTACTGTCGTTCTCTCCGTGCTGCCACCTGGTAGCAACCAAAAGCACTAAGATATAGGCAACATTGAAGTTGCACAGTCCGATACAACTAACAGGTAACCCCACCCACTGCCTAACTAATCCCATCCTCACTTCACTTCTTCCTCTGGCCTTGGCCGGACTTACTGTGCATACTGGTGAATCTGGAGGGACTGAAGTTTGGATCCTGGTCGAGTCAAACCAATGACTTATAAAATAGGTACCTGTTACTGCTTGGCGCTTGGCATTAAGAGGTCAGGACAGGGACTGGGCGCACAGTGTCAGGTTAATGTGGCTGTGTGGGACATCAGGTCATGGTGCCGGCGTCCTGATTTCCCAGTGGGGCATCACTATAAAGTTGCCATGAGTGCGCGCTGTCACAAGTCGGTGCACCTAGGGTCTTACTGGCGCGTAAAACTACACCAACCACCCAACCTTCCCCGGCCCTCTCAGAGGGCTGTGGTTGGGCTAGGCTGCCTTTTTCCTTCCTCCCCCCTCCCACCTCTCGTCCGATCGTTTTGAGTCTCTGGTATATTTATTTGTGAGCTAGATATGTTAACTTAATCGTGGTAACATGTCATATTTTAGTGTGAAATAACTTTTAATTCAGATGGATAACTGTTTGTTGTTTGTTGTTTTACGTCCTAGCACCATCTGAGGTCATATACGGACGAGTAGAGATATTAGAAGTAAAAGCATATATAGTATATACTAAATCAATCTAATGGAACGCCTTACTGTTGAAGTCGATGGATATTAGAGATAGAATAAAAGCATGACAAATTCATTTTGTTGTGTATACTGAAATGCTGGACATCATTGACGTATCAACAGGAATGGGTTCTATTAGATTGACTTAGTATTCCCTTTAAATCAACAAATGTTTAATGGGTGCACCAGTATATAAGCTGGATATGTAGGATCAAATCTGAATAAGTGTTTTGGTTTAGAAAATTTGAAGTTTTCATAGAACTACACACATGCAGAATAGTGTGTGTGTGTGTGTATGTATGTATGTATGTATGTATGTATGTATGTATGTATGTATGTATGTATGTATGTATGTATGTATGTATGTATGTATGTATGTATGTATGTATGTATCTATATAATGTAATGTATACATGTACAATATTGTCTGTATGCATGCGTACATCTTAATCTGACATGGATAACTCGTTCTTTTGAGAGTGTCAGGAACAACTACAAAGATAAGTTATCCTAATTATTGCTGGTATTATTATTTTATGTCCATATAACTTATCAGGAGAACAAACAAGTAAGTATTTGGAGAGAGCCTAGACTCTGGCTGGTTCCTAATGACTCAGGGTTAGTTTTATTCCCCGTTAGTTTTCGACTCTGGCTGGTTCCTAATGACTCAGTGTTAGTTTTATTCCCCGTTAGTTTTCGACTCTGGCTAGTTCCTAATGACTCAGTGTTAGTTTTATTCCCCATTAGTTTTCGACTCTGGCTGGTTCCTAATGACTCAGTGTTAGTTTTATTCCTTGTTAGTTCTCTACTCTGGCTGGTTTCTAATGACCCAAGTTTAGTTTTATTCCCCATTAGTTTTCGACTCTGGCTGGTCCCTAATGACTCAGTGTTAGTTTTATTCCCGTTAATTTTCGACTCTGGCTGGTTCCTAATGACTCAGTGTTAGTTTTATTCCCGTTAGTTTTCGACTCTGGCTGGTTCCTAATGACTCAGTGTTAGTTTTATTCCCCGTTAGTTTTCGACTCTGGCTGGTTCCTAATGACTCAGTGTTAGTTTTATTCCCTGTTAGTTTTCGACTCTGGCTGGTTCCTAATGACTCAGTGTTAGTTTTATTCCTTGTTAGTTCTCTACTCTGGCTGGTTTCTAATGACCCAAGTTTAGTTTTATTCCCCGTTAGTTTTCGACTCTGGCTGGTCCCTAATGACTCAGTGTTAGTTTTATTCCCGTTAATTTTCGACTCTGGCTGGTTCCTAATGGCTCAGTGTTAGTTTTATTCCCGTTAGTTTTCGACTCTGGCTGGTTCCTAATGACTCAGTGTTAGTTTTATTCCCTGTTAGTTTTCGACTCTGGCTGGTTCCTAATGACTCAGTGTTAGTTTTATTCCCCGTTAGTTTTCGACTCTGGCTGGTTCCTAACGACTCAGTGTTAGTTTTATTTCCCGTTAGTTTTTTACTCTGGCTGGTCCCTAATGACTTAGTGTTAGTTTTATTCCCAGTTAGTTTTCGACTCTGGCTGGTTCCTAATGACTCAGTGTTAGTTTTATTCCCCGTTAGTTTTCGACTCTGGCTGGTTCCTAATGACTCAGTGTTAGTTTTATTCCCCGTTAGTTTTCGACTCTGGCTGGTCCCTAATGACTCAGTGTTAGTTTTATTCCCCGTTAGTTTTCGACTCTGGCTGGTTCCTAATGACTCAGTGTTAGTTTTATTCCCCGTTACTTTTCGACTCTGGCTGGTCCCTAATGACCCACCGTGATCTATACTATAGTCAATTTCAGATGGAAATAGTTTGAGAGCGGGGCGCCCCATGTTCTCTAAGACGCCTGACCCACTCATCTCTCAGCCTCAGGCTACTTTCGGTAGCAATATACATATTACATTCATAATAATATTCCCGTCCTGATATGACCTAAGATGTTGCTAGGACGTAAAACAACAACAAACAAACAACAAACAAACTAATAATATTTACATATCTAGATATAACCCACATACTAATCGTGTTAATAATATGTGTCCTTGATTTCAGACAAATCGGCACGCACCTCGTCATTCCAGGCGGGGCCCGAACCATCGAGGCAAAGGGCAAACTCCTCATTCCAGGTGAGATACCATTAGACACGATGTCTTAAGACATGCTTGTATAAGTAAATAATTATTATATAGCATATCAGTGCTACTTAAGTGTGTGGTCTTCCGGGACTTCAACCCTACCCCAAACACTAAGAAGTTACCGGACGCGGTGACCAAATCGGTAGAGCGCAGGCCTCCCGTGCTCCCGTGCGGAAGGTCGGGAGTTCAATTACCGGTCGAGTCAAACCAATGACTTACAAAATTGATACTTGTCACTTCCTAGTCTGGTGCTCGGCATTATTAGCAGAGGGCAAGGAGTGGTTGGCTCCGTGTCAGGATAATGTGACTGAGTGGGATATCAGCTCATGGTACTGGCAGTTTGGTCTCCCAGTGGGGCAGCACTATAAATTGACCATGAGTGCACACTGTCACAAGTCGGTACCCGTCCTGATATGACCGTAGATATTGCCAGGACGTAAAACTCCAACAACCAACCATAAAAAGGGATCATAGAAGACCCCATCAGACCTGACTTGACGTGTCTATTTAACTAATTGTTTAGGGTTCGGGTTAGGGCGAAAGTCCCAGTAGACCGCACGCTGAAGTAGCACCAGCATAAACAACAGTCAATTAAATTAAAGCAACTTTGTCTGACAAGTAGGTCTATAGGTAGTTTTGTGAATATTGTTTACAATGTAGGTTTATTGGGTGTATAGCATTTACAGCAAATTGAGACTTACTTTGGTGTGTAAATATGTAGTGCATTAAAGTATTATCTTGTTCACTATTAATTTCCTCCAAATGTGACTCATGCATAGGGAAATTGTCCACTTAGATAATCTAGGTCAAGCTTAGAGGTAGGTCCCGTATGACTAATTGTGGTAATACCATGATCTCACTTTGGTGTAATTTTAACTAGTATAATTACCAATACTGATATTTACTTGGAGTAACATGTACAAAGTCGGCTTTTTGAAGTCCTATGCTGTACATTTTGACATCCTAGTTTTTAAATATTGTTTCCGAAGTGGGACTAGTTTGGTTCAAATGGTTTTGACAGTTCTGAAGTCCCTATCCTACCCCACATCAATGTTTCCGCCAGAAACTAATTTGAGTGTACGCAGAATTGGGAGGTCTGGAAGCTTTGTTGTCTCTGGCTGCTTGAAGAACTTTTTTTTTTAAGAAAAAGAAAAAAAATCCCAACAATTTTAGGGTACAGAGTCGTAACCTCAGAGAATTTTAGGGTACAGAATTTTACCCATTTTACCCTCTGGGAAAAATCCTGCACATGATGCCCTGTGTACTACCCTACCCCACATGATATCCAATGTATAACTGAAGTTGCCTGAAAGGTCCTTGAAAGGTCCTTAAAGGTGCTAAAAGAAAGCCCCCCCATATTGACTGCCCATGCTCTAAGTGTGATGCTTCCCTCCATACAGGCGGTATCGACACCCACACACACATGCAGCTGCCCTTCATGGGCACACACGCAGTGGATGACTTCTACCACGGCACCAAGGCAGCCATTGCTGGGGGAACCACCATGATCAGTGAGTAACATGAGAACACTCTACCCAACGTTGGACAGTAACTTCTTTTCCCACTTGCCCTATTGGCCAAGTGACTGAATTTTCTATTTGCCCGAGTGATAAAACTACTTGCCCACGCCCAAGTCAGCCCATCGAAACTGAAATCTGCGACTGCAGTTCATAAAAAGAATGACTTGCCCATTCGGGTGGGCCACCAAGAACTTAATCTAGCTGAATGTGGAACTAGGTGCCCCGGGCAACCGGACAGTCTTTATTGGCAACTGGGCAGTCCTTACTGTCCTACCCTGCAGTCTACCTCTATGGCAACGAAGCTTGCTTACCACCAGCGCTCTGTCAAAGAGCCAACTGAGCTGTAGAATAATCGAAAGACACTTTTATGTATGTATAGGGGCTATATGTAATAATCCGAGTGGGTGGGCGGGGAAATTTCATAAGGGTCAATACACTCGCTGACGAGGACCATTATGGTAGCTACAACTATATGCGATTGTTTATTTCTCTTTTTATCACACATGTACAGCATTGCTTTGCTATTCGATATGGAACGATATTCTAATGACTTCATTTGGTAGAAGTGCCATATGGCCGAGAAGAAAGCGTTCCCGTATCGAAGTAACGCATGTGCAATAATGGCGCTGAAGTATGGAAGTATGGGTGCAGTTGTGGCTGTCCATTAACCATGTACCTTCATCCCAGGTGCTAATTATATACATATATATATGCTATAACATGTTTGTCAAATGTTGTAGACTATAACGGGTATTGATTCACATACCCGGGTGTATGGTATATTTGCAAAGGTAATAATATTTTAGCTATGAGAGGCATGGCTGTTATTATTCCACATTATATATAATTAAACTGTAAGTATATAGTTTAATTAAATACATTCATGTGTTCATGTATATCTATAGACAGCAGTGGTGAATGGCACATATCAGAAAATCAATATAAAATGTCAAATAGTAATTATTCTGTACTATATTGATCTGTCTGGATACGAGGCATTTGATCAATAATCAATTTCCGTAGCTATTTATCCCTGATATTGGGATGATGAATGTGATGATTATATTCTGATCCAAGATGCCCCCCACACAGATACCCCCATACCTACATGCACATTGGTCAATGATTCAGCCGGTGGATTTTGTGTAATCTGACTGGAGGAATGATTTCGCTATTCTGAAGTTACCAACTCTTTTATCGTCTTTGCTTTGAGACCACTGGTCAGTGTGGGAGGTCAAGGGGTCAATGCCATAAACCAAAGACTTGTATATAGGTTGTTCTCAGAAAAGGTGGTCCAAAAGTGTGACATGCTGGGTAAAAAGCTTTTTACAATGGATCCATAAATGACACAGGTTAAACACATGGTCCCCCCACGACTATTTTTTTGGGGAAAAAGATAGTTGACTTGCTCACATTTCTTGCAGGGCTCATGGAAGTAGGACCTAGCATGATAGTATTGATCATTTCCGATATACGGTCGTTTCAAGGACACTGTTCAAAGTGGACACCAAGTGTAATGACTGTTACAACAAATTTAATGTGTCAATGATTTAGATATGAAGGAAATAAGCATAATTTGTGCCCTAATTAGTAGAAACAAGTCTTACAAAGAATTTAGTAGTGTGTTTATCCCAAATTATAGCATTTGTTAGAAGTTATTACATTGTGCTTAACAAACTATTCAGCATGTCACTAATCGGCCATGGTTTTGGCACCTCATTGTTAGCTATTTTGTCAGTATACAAAGAAACAAAACCACAGAAGTCAGTGATTTTATGTATGCTATCTCTTTATCATATCAACATGATGACACAAATACAATTTGACCGATTTCATAAAAAACAAGAATGTCATGAGATTTCAAACCGAATAACCCATCGTGGACCACCTTTTCTGAGAACAACCCATATACAGTGGTGCTTGTTGATATCTAATCTGACATGTGGAATTACTAGGATACGGGGAAGCCTGGTATCATAATAATGAGACTGAATAAGATATCAGTACATGGTGCTTGTGGCATGGTATCCCAGTGAGCCTGCACTATAAAATTGCTATGAGTGTGCTAAAATTGCTCAAACCGAAGACTTACAAAACTTTGTCCGCAATTGAAATTTCAACGAATGTAAAACTTATGTCAATGGTTGCTTTCAGTGGACTTCGTGCTGGACAACAAAGGCGTGCCCCTAATGGAGGCATATGACAAGTGGCGGCAGTGGGCTGACGCGAAGGTGTGCTGCGATTACGGTTTGCACGTGGCTGTCACGTGGTGGGGCGATGGCGTTCCCGAGGATATGGCCACTCTGGCACAAGACAAGGGTAAGGCGTGCCTCCCCACAATCAATACGTTACTTCTCAGTGCCTCCCCACACGACACGATCACTAGTCACTTCTCAGTGTCTCCCCACACTACACAATCAATACGTCACTTCGTACCTCACCACATAACACAACTAATACATCACTTCTCAGTGCCTCCCCACACTACAAAACTAACAAGTCACTTCTCAGTGCCTCTCCTCATTACATAACCAATACCGTCACTTCTCAGTGCCACCCCACACTACACAACCAATACATCACTTCTCAGTGCCTCCCCACACTACACAATCAATACGTCACTTCTCAGTGCCTCCCCACACTACACAATCAATACGTCACTTCTCAGTGCCTCCCCATATTACATAATCAAAAATACCAACTATTTGGATATTACTTATACATTGTGAAATATTCCATCATGAATTAAATATTTAGCGGACTCACTTAGTCCTGTGTAGTTACTACTACCCCAATGCCTAGAAATGGTGGAAGACTACTTGGCCGCATTTAAAAGTCCCCGCCAATCAACAATGTATTAAGCAAATCAATTAATTATTTAATTAATGTGCTGTAATGACATTCCTCATCCCTCCACCAGGTGTAAACTCATTCAAGGTGTTCATGGCCTACAAGGACTCGTTCATGCTGGACGACACAGAACTGTACAAGGTGTTCACCAAGTGTCGCGAGATTGGCGCCATTGCGCAGGTGCACGCAGAGAACGGACATCTCATTGCGCAGGTAAGACCCAACTGCACCTCCTACATGTCTAATGTTTACGCATATCTGGATTGTTCTCTAAAACTGGGCACCACATATATGGTTTCCACGTTACATTTCTTTTTGTTTTGGCTGCAAGTCAAATAGTTATCATTCATTGCCTCTGTGTGTTAAGTATGTTATGGCCCTGTCACACTACGATGCTTCTCGCTGGTGCGCCGTCAGCGTGCAAAATATCTTCTACGCGTCGAGACACGTCCAACTTTTCGCCGGTTTGGCGAAAAAGTTTGGCGTTAGCGCGGCGCATTATTCACGCGTGGCCAACGGGTGTCCACACGTGAGGAAAAAAGAAAAAAAGTTTGGCGCGACGTCTTCATATGACCTTAGATGTAGCTAGGATGTCAAACAACAAAGCAACAGTTTGGCGCAACGTGTAAGAACGACCGTCACGCACGCGTGGCGACTGCCTAGCATTCGCATAACGTTATTCCAGCACTGTCGACGTCCTTCCGACATCGTCATAATATTGGAACCCGCGCGTTGATGCGCGTTGTGGATCGTCACGTTTTTTTGACACGCTTAAAACATTGAGCGACCAACTACGCGCGCCGCCGTCCTCCGGCGACTGTCGACGTCCAGGATAGTGTACCGACGTTCGCATAACGTCCCCCTAACGTTTCCCGATGTTTCGCCAAAAACTGACACACATCGACGTGCGTTGGAGAGAAACGTCATAGTGTGACAGGGGTATTAGCAATACTACATGTATTTAAACTGCTTAACCAAATGTATCAAAAGCATGCTTGTATAATTTTGTGCTATTATGAAAATTTGCATATCGACACCACGTTCCAATTTCTTTCTTTTTTCCCCAACTTTTTCCCACCACACGCACACGCATATACGCACAAGACCTAATCTTGTGTGTGTAAAATGACCTCGATGTGTTTGCTTTCACAAAAAGAACGAGAGCAAAAAGCCGAACTTTGGGGTTATTTGAAGTGAAAACCTACTAAATTAATTTTGGCGTGCATGTCAAAGTGCTGGACACCATAGTCTGTAGCCGTAACAGGTTCTAATAAATTGACATAGTGTTTCCTTCCATGCAGCAAGAGATGCTTAATAAGTGCACCAGTAGGCATATCTTAAGTTGAATATATAGATTCAAATCTTATGTAAATGTTTTTGATTAAAAAAAGTGATACTTCCATCGATCGGACTATGCAGCTCTAAGCAGTAACTAATTGGTCACTTTTACGGTTGTTTTTGTGCTCACACCGAATAGAAATCTGAAGAGTTGGTGAAGCAAGGTATCACCGGACCAGAAGGACACGAGCTGAGTCGGCCAGAGGAGGTGAGCTATCCTTAATTAGACTGTTTGTCTCAGGAGAATAAATAGAAATAATATACTCACAAACAAGAAAGGGAAAAGTATCATTATATTATTGTATCCATGCTTTCAAAGGGACAGGGTTGCCAACTCTCACGAAATTCCTGTCAGTTATGGAAATTGAAGGTTCTGATCAGTCACCTCACGAGTCACGGATCAACCCCCAAATCCCACAAATTTCACGCAACAGTGTACCTTTGATTAAACACATGTAAATACCGTGTTATACATATGCTGTAATATCAGCCCTGCCCTCAGATAAACTACTTTAAAGGCATTTAAACAAAACTAAATTTTAGGGGAGGGGGGGTGGGGCATTCCCCTGGGCCCCTCCAGCAAGCTTGTGGCTGCCGCCACTTGGGTTCCGCAACACAAAACCTCAAGGATTCTCAGTACCTCTAGGTTGGTAACACTGAAATGAGCTGACGCAGGCCTCCTGTGTTGTCTACATGCTCACCTGCGACCTGTACTTTATCGACAACATAGACTATACTCCATAGTGCCTTGTGCGCTGCGGTGCTAAAGGAACCGCCTCTGCAACTTCTACTTTTACAATTCCAACTCACAACTTTTTGAAAGCACTGACAATGGCTGAGGAATGCTGGTCGGGATGTTAAACCCGACTCGTGAATCTGATACCATACTCAATATTTACCTTCTGGGCAGTCCTACCGGCAACTTCCTGATGACTCATTGTGGGAGGAAGGAGGCGAAACATAAACGGAGAACAGTGATAATGTACAACTCATGTGTAATCATTTCGTAAAATTGTCTTTCGTATGAAATTGTTTAAACTTTGACCTGATAGTGCGCCTTCTGTCATGAAACCTCAACTTGAGCACTAAATGTGTCCCGCTCATCAGCTCTGATAATCTACTTCCTTATGGACTTAATTTTGTTTTGTTTCATTCATGTATTTTCTCCTTTTTGTTTCTCTCCAACCCATTCCAACTTCCTGTTTCTTCATTCCTCGTTGTGTAACCCCCGTCCCCTACACCGTCCCACCTCACATCCTGAACTATGGACACTCCCACCTCCACCACCACCATCCTCACCGCCACCACACCACCACCACCATCCTCACCACCACCACCACCACCACCACCACCACCAGGTGGAAGCGGAAGCGACTAACCGCGCCATTACAATTGCCAACCAAGCAATATGCCCCTTATACGTCGTACACGTCATGAGCAAAGGATCCGCAGATGTTGTCATCAAGGCGCGACAGCAGGGTGAGTGGTGGCAAGTGTGACGTCACTAGTGTCAAGGCTGGAAGGGTGTGGGTGCAACTGCAACCATAACTTACTAAAGTATGCCATTGCAAATGCGTTATCAATAATAACCCTGCGACTAAGCACCCACCTTCCTTGATCAGTGACTGGCCCGTAATACCCGCTTTGTTGGGATGTTACCAAGTATCGATGATACTGCGAAGGAAGCTACGGTGAAAAGATTGTCCGTCGCTGTCACTGCCCCTTACCCCTTGTCCATGCTTTTTGCTTATAGGAACCTGATTGCGTTGACTGTTTTGCTAATATTAATGTGGATAATGACTGCATGTGGATGTGGATTTAAATGGTTGGTGGCTTTGCTGTAATAATTTCAGGCTGAAGCGGAGGCCTGCTTCCGGGCTATCATGCTGTCCAGTCAGACAAACTGCCCCCTCTATGTGACCAAGGTCATGAGTAAGAGCTCAGCTGATGTGATCGCTCGCATGCGGCGTAACGGTAAGCTGTCAGTATGACAGGGTGATGTGATGGCGTCGCAACACCATATAGCCATATTGCGTAGATTGGTGTCATCCGTATGAAACTAGGATCTCGCTAATCCAGTTATGCGAGCAACTTAAACAACTAGGCGGCACTGTCAAATTTAATGAGCTGTTAATGTTCAAGGATGAAAGATCTCCGCGATTTCGCGGATTTCCGGTATTTTTCCTGTAGCTATAAGTGTATACTAATACCATGACCCCGTCCTGATATGACCTTAGATGTTGCCAGGACGTAAAACTCCAACAACCAACCAATACATTGTTTCACGCTGCAGCACCATCAGCGTATACTAATATGTGGTGCAGACGCCGCAGCACTGGCAGCATATACTACTAATGGCTTCAAATGCCGCAGTACTATCAGCGTATACCAATCTGTATGAAACCCGACTTCCGGGAATTTTCAGCGATTCCCTGACAATGCTAAACCTATGGGATAATATCAGCATTTCCGCTTTTTTTCCCGGAGAACACTTTCATCCCTGAATGTTGCATAATCCAATGGTTTTGAGTTTCTGCTACAATTTCTTTTTAGAGAATGATATTGATCATTATAATTGAACTTACTTTAATTTAAAACACCAGGCGGCAGCGCCAAATATAATGAGCATAGTTCATAGAGGGGAAATGCATGAATGAACCAAAAGTTGCATAATCCATATAGCTTTTTGAACAATTTGGGAAGGATGATACCACTGAATTTTAACTAGAATTTAGTTTTCCATGGCCACAATTTTATGATTGTGAGCTTTTAACTTCATAAATTCCGTTTGACACAATTGATTATATGCTTTTACAGTCCTTGTAAAAGCAATGGTTGAATAATAAATACAAGAGAATGCAAGTTGTTGCCATGAATATGGTTTTTGCTGTCAACACGACGTTAAGCAACGATTAACCAATCAATCGTATCTAAGCATGTTTAAAAGTACCAAAATTCCAGCATTTTGTGCTAGTTCTGCCAAAATTAGTGCCAGCCACATACCGGGCCTGTGAGCCAGACCAGAACATGCATTACACGTGTAGGGTCCGTACGGGGCCTGGAAAGTCTTGAAAAGTCTTGAACTTTGTTTTCCCCATTTCAAGGCCTTGAAAAGCAATGAATTTAACCTATTTTGGGTAATTAGTCTTGAAAAGCCTTGAATTCCATTAAACTGTCCCCACTGATCTAAATTAGTCTGAAATTGCTATTTCGCCCCCTTAAATCCAAATGAAATTCCTATCAAAAACAGCTTTGAAATAGCCTTAAATTCTATATCTTCATATGTGTACATCATATGTTATGACATGTATAGTCCTACTGTAATGACGTACATAGTGACGCCTTCATCACAGTAAACTCTAAGGTACCATCCCTGTGTGCATACATATAAGATTTGTGAATACAACCTTCCCGTCAAGTTAAATAAGAATGCCTTTTGGGGTTTGAGGGTAAGGCGCTATTTAAGGGATGATGCTACTGGACAGTTGGTGATGCCTGTTACTAACTGCATGCACCTAACAATGTCTGTTTCCCAAACCAGGTGCCTTTATATGCAGGTACGCAGCTGCGTACCACCTACGATACAAATATTTAACCAAAATTAATATGTTTTATAGCACTACATGATGTTTTATAGCACTTCATTCTATCGCGTTATATTCTTCTTTAAAAAAAAAATTCCAATAGGTTCTTTTTCGGAGTACCATTGTTTTATCTGTGTACCACCTAAAAATCCCAACGCGAGGCCTCTCGCAAACTATATTTGTCTTGCTCATAGGATATTAAGTCAATAATAAGAACAGATGTATGTGCATATATATATTTACTCATTCACTCTCTATTCATTCACTACTTTCCAGTTTACGTAACGCGCTGTTCTCTAAGCTGTATACAATAACTTTGTTCACATATATGTTGCCTCAAATACCCAGAAGACTGTGATATTAGAGCGCTGTCTTACATGGCCTCAAACACCCCAAAGTCTGTTATGCTAATTGAGTGCTGTCTTATTGACCCTGTGCTACACAGGTAAAGTAGTGTATGGAGAGCCTATTGCGGCCAGCCTGGCGACAGATGGCACCCACTACTGGAACAAGTGCTGGCGTCATGCGGCCGGCCACGTCATGAGCCCCCCACTCCGACCGGACCCCTCCACGCCAGACTACCTCATGAACCTGCTCGCCAAGTGAGTGTCTCCCACCACACACACGCGCACACACACATCCACACAACACACATATACGTCAGACTACCTCATGAACCTGCTCGCCAAGTGAGTGTCTCCCACCACACACGCGCGCACACACATCCACACAACACACATATACATCAGACTACCTTATGAACCTGCTTGCCAAGTGAGTGTCTCCCACCACACACGCGCGCAAACACACATCCACACAACACACATATACGTCAGACTACCTCATGAACCTGCTCGCCAAGTGAGTGTCTCCCACCACACACGCGCGCACACACACATCCACACAACACACATATACGTCAGACTACCTCATGAACCTGCTCGCCAAGTGAGTGTCTCCCACCACACACACACACACACATCCACACAACACACATATACGTCAGACTACCTCATGAACCTGCTCGCCAAGTGAGTGTCTCCCACCACACACGCGCACACACACATCCACACAACACACATATACGTCAGACTACCTCATGAACCTGCTCGCTAAGTGAGTGTCTCCCACCACACACTCGCACACACACATCCACACAACACACATATATACGTCAGACTACGTCATGAACCTGCTCGCCAAGTGAGTGTCTCCCACCACACACATCCACACAACACACATATACGTCAGACTACCTCATGAACCTGCTCGCCAAGTGAGTGTCTCCCACCACACACACACACACACATACACACAACACACATATACGTCAGACTACCTCATGAACCTGCTCGCCAAGTGAGTGTCTCCCACCACACACGCGCACACACACATCCACACAACACACATATATGTCAGACTACCTCATGAACCTGCTCGCCAAGTGAGTGTCTCCCACCACACGCACACGCATATATGCACAACACACATATACGTCAGACTACCTCATGAACCTGCTCGCTAAGTGAGTGTCTCCCACCACACACACACACATACACACAACACACATATACGTCAGACTACCTCATGAACCTGCTCGCTAAGTGAGTGTCTCCCACCACACACACACACACATACACACAACACACATATACGTCAGACTACCTCATGAACCTGCTCGCCAAGTGAGTGTCTCCCACCACACACGCGCGCACACACACATCGACACAACACACATATACATCAGACTACCTCATGAACCTGCTCGCCAAGTGAGTGTCTCCCACCACACACGCGCGCACACACACATCCACACAACACACATATACGTCAGACTACCTCATGAACCTGCTCGCCAAGTGAGTGTCTCCCACCACACACACACACACACATCCACACAACACACATATACATCAGACTACCTCATGAACCTGCTCGCCAAGTGAGTGTCTCCCACCACACACGCGCACACACACATCCACACAACACACATATACGTCAGACTACCTCATGAACCTGCTCGCTAAGTGAGTGTCTCCCACCACACACACACACACACATCCACACAACACACATATACGTCAGACTACCTCATGAACCTGCTCGCCAAGTGAGTGTCTCCCACCACACACACACACACACATCCACAAACACACATATACATCAGACTACCTCATGAACCTGCTCGCCAAGTGAGTGTCTCCCACCACACACGCGCACACACACATCCACACAACACACATATACGTCAGACTACCTCATGAACCTGCTCGCTAAGTGAGTGTCTCCCACCACACACACACACACACATCCACACAACACACATATACGTCAGACTACCTCATGAACCTGCTCGCCAAGTGAGTGTCTCCCACCACACACGCACGCACACACACATCCACACAACACACATATACGTCAGACTACCTCATGAACCTGCTCGCCAAGTGAGTGTCTCCCACCACACACACACACACACATCCACACAACACACATATACGTCAGACTACCTCATGAACCTGCTCGCTAAGTGAGTGTCTCCCACCACACACACGCACACACATACACACAACACACATATACGTCAGACTACCTCATGAACCTGCTCGCCAAGTGAGTGTCTCCCACCACACACGCGCACACACACATCCACACAACACACATATACATCAGACTACCTCATGAACCTGCTCGCCAAGTGAGTGTCTCCCACCACACACGCGCACACACACATCCACACAACACACATATACGTCAGACTACCTCATGAACCTGCTCGCCAAGTGAGTGTCTCCCACCACACACATCCACACACACATCCACACAACACACATATACGTCAGACTACCTCATGAACCTGCTCGCCAAGTGAGTGTCTCCCACCACACACACACACACACATCCACACAACACACATATACGTCAGACTACCTCATGAACCTGCTCGCTAAGGGAGTATCTCCAACCACACACATCCACACAACACACAACACACATATACGTCAGACTACCTTATGAACCTTCTCGCCAAGTGAGTGTCTCGCACCACACGCACACGCATATACGCACACACGCAACACACATATCACACCAGACTACCTCATGAACCTCTCGCCAAGTAAGTGTCTGTCTCCCACCATGTGCATGCATGCACACACACACACACACTTATATATACACACATAACACACCATGCCAGACTACCTCATGAACCTGCTCACCAAGTGAGTGTCACACACACACACACACACACACACACACACACACACACACACACACACACACGCACGCACACACACACACACACACACACACACACACACACACACACACACACACACACACACACACACACACACACACACACACACACACACACACACACACACACACACACACACACACCATGCCAGACTACCTTATCACACACTACCTTATCACACACACACACACACCATGCCAGACTACCTCATGACACACACACACACACACCATGACAGACTACCTCATGACACACACACACTATGCAAGACTACCTCATGAACCTGCTCGCCAATCGCCAAGTGAGTGTCTCCTACCACTCACGCGCGCACACACACACACACACACACACACACACGCAAATATACACAAACCACACACCACACCAGACGGGCTCATGAATCTTTCCACAATTTAAAGTAATTTTCGATTTAAGTTATTTCTACATATGCTAAGATATTCTATGGATTTTCTTCAGCTATTATTTAAATACCACGAAATGAGTATTTTAAATATTGAACCATGTCCCTCTTCTGAGTATTTTGATTTCCGCAAAAATGCAGAAATTCTCTCTTCTTTTTGCCAGAGGGTAAAATGGGTAAAATTCTGTACCCTTAAATTTTCTGAGGGTATGACTCTGAACCCTGAAATTGTTGGGATCATTTTTGTTAACGGTTCTTCAAGGAGCCAGAGACAAAGCCTCCAGACCCCTCCACATTCTACATACCGTCAAAATTGTTTTCTGGTGGAAATCCTGTAATGGAAAACCTTACTCTCGTTGCCTAGTGACGATCTCCAGGTAACCGGGACAGATAACTGCACGTTTAACGCAGACCAGAAGGGACTCGGCAAGGATGACTTCCGCAAGATCCCCAATGGCGTTAACGGGGTGGAGGACCGCATGTCGCTCATCTGGGAGAAGGGCGTTGTGAGTCTTAGTTTGCCTCAATTCTATTTGACGTAACTGGAAATATGCGATCAAATTAAAGTTATATAACCAATATTTTTGAATCTCTATCATTTTTGTTAGTTATTAGGTTGATTATTACTATCTACCTTACTTTAGTTTGAAGTAACTTCGATTTAAAATTGCTAATGGTAAGCATGTTAAATAAATTTTGACCTGCTTGTCAAAAATGTTGGTAAGCATGTCAAAACTTGGTCATCATATGCTTCAGCAGTAACAGGTTCTATTAAATTGACTCAGTATTGCCTTCTATGTATCAACACATGCTTAATAAGTGTATCAGTATCTAAGTTAGATATGTAGAATCAATGTGTTTTGGTTTCAAAATGTGATACTTTCATCGGACTATGCAGCAAAACACCTTTATAATAAAAATGTAAAAAAACATATTCTATAGTGCTGCATGTGCCGTGGTGCCAAAGGAAGCAACTTCTACTTTTACAATTCCAACTCCTATCTCATAAGTTGAGAGCAGTGTCCATCTATATTGTTATAACTTTTGTTTAGTGTAGTGGCTTTCTGTCATTAGGACTGGAAGACCAGTGCATCCGAGAACTGACATGTTATTCAGAGAAAATAAAACCACTTGAACGCCCAAAAAAGTGTCTGTGCTGAGTGTAATGCTTACTTGCGGGCTTTACTTCTTGTAGTCCAGTGGAAAGATGGACCCCTGCCGGTTTGTAGCCGTGACGAGCACCAATGCCGCCAAGATCTTCAACATCTACCCAAGGAAGGTAGGCACAGCTTTAGGTGTCCCAAGCGAAAAGAGGGAATTGGGTCATTGAATGGGATGAAAGACCTCCGCCATCTTTTTTATTTTCATAATTAACGTTCACAAAATGCCAAGGATATATTATGTAACATCAATTCGAATGCTATTCTCATATGACCTTAGCTATTGCCAGGACATAAAACCCAATCAAACAGAATAACAAGTAGTGAGTGCAGAGAGGAAGGGGAGATTGGCAGCATGGGCGATATTAGTCACAACAAGGACAGTGGCACACTCTCCAAGGATAGTCTATTCCGACCTATCAGTGGAATGGAGCTAGGATAGTGCAAGGAGGCAGGGAGAGCACTGTACCAAACCTGACTTCCGGGAATTTTCCGTGATCCCCTGACAGTGGTATGCCTATGGGAGACGATCCGCGTTTGCGCGGAAATTCGCTGTGTCGGCAAGAACGCGATATGATGGTGAAAAGCTAGTGGTATCTTTCCTTATGTTGCTGCAATAATAACATGTTATCCTAGTTATTATTGTTATTAAAAGAAGGGAAACTGTTTTAATGCTGTATTGGCAACAAGGTCTGTATTCAGGGCGGAAAACTAGTCTTTTAATAATAATAATAATAATAATAATTACTAGGATAACGTGTTATTATTGGAGCAACATTATTTACAGATAACATCACCACAGATTTTCGTTTTTTTTGCTGGAGACCACTTTCATCCCTACTTGATGGTTGGTTGTTGGAGTTTTATGTCCTGGCAACATCTAAGGTCATACCAGGATGGGTACCGACTTGTGACAGTGCACAATCATGGCAATTTTATAGTGCTGTTCCACTGGGAAACTAGACCACCAGCACCATGACCTGATATCCAATTCAGTCACATTATCTTGACACTGAACCAACCAGTCCATGCCATATCCTAATAATGCCGAACACCAAGCTAGGAAGTCACAAATATCAATTTTGTAAGTCATTAGCTTAACTCGACCGGGAATCGAAGTCCTGATCTCAGGCCTGCGCTCTACCGATTCGGCTACCGTGTCCGGTGGGTGAAAAGAGGGAATCGGGTAATTGGACTTTTGCCATAGCACAGCCAACCAACACCGGCCTAACAGCAGTTCACTTAACTAGATCTGAATAGAATACGCAGTCTGCTATACATGAAGCTTCAGCAGCACCACACATCACTATGCTACTCCTAGTTAATGCCACCGCCACTAGGCACTGTATGGCTCACTGAGCGGCATCTTTAATAAAGAGGTTAAAGCGAGAACCAGACGTCACCTATTTGTGAACGAGATCTGGGAATTACTATCCAATACGCGTCTGCCATTTGTTTGTCGCGTGAAAGTGTTACTCTTCATGTACGTAGATCCGGACACGAACATGACCAATTCTCACACTGTTTTAAGTAGAACATTTGCATACATGCCATCTTTTTTTTCAGTAATATAATTTTATTTCTCCAAACATTATGCTAAAATACACATACCATACTTGGCCATCGGCACCTGATCTAGCATGACTCAACCTGCTCTAATACTCAGGGATGAAAGATCTCCGCGATTTGCGGATTTCCGGGATTTTTCCTGTAGCTATAAGTGTATACTAATACGTTGTGCCCTTCCTGATATGACCTTAGATGTTGCAAGGATGTAAAACTCCAACAACCAACCAACCAATACGTTATTTCACGCTGCAGCACCATCAGCGTATACTACTAATGCCTTCAAACGCCGCAGCAGTGTTAGCGTATACCGATATGTGGTGGAAACGCCGCAGCACTAGCAGCGTATACTACTGACACATGCTTCTAACACCGCAGCACTATCAGCGTATACCGATATGTGGTGCAAACACCGCAGCACTAGCAGCGTATACTACTAATACATGCTTCAAACGGTGCAGCACTATCAGCGTATACCAATATGTATGAAATCCGACTTCCAGGAATTTTAAGCGATTCCCTGACAATGCTAAGCCTATGGGAGAATATCAGCATTTCCGCTTTTTTTCCCGGAGACCACTTTCATCCCTGAATACTTAGGGGCTTCCCAACCTGTCCTGTTCAGCTTGAAGATGGGGAATCCTTTCATCGAGGGGGAGAGCTGGGACTGTGCCATTTAGATAATCGTCACTTATGCACAATTACAACCATTTATATACAGTTCATAACAGTAAGCGACAAAAGTAGCCTAGTCTGACATCAGGGTGAACTGACTGATCCACAAATTTGATAGTATCTCAAGTATGCGGTATCTAACAACGCGCTCATTGGCTTGCAGGGGCGGATCGCGGTTGGCTCAGACGCGGATCTGGTGGTGTGGGACCCCGACCAGACGCGGATCATCTCGGCCAAGACGCACAACCATGCATGCGACTTCAACATCTTTGAAGGCATGACTGTGCATGGCGTGCCGCTCGTCGTCATCTCGGGCGGTCGCGTCATGCTGGACGAAGACGGCGTAAGCGGCTTGTTACACATAGAGCCTCAGAGCCACCGCATGCTCATTGTTTTTCAATCTAAATGTGGGATCAATGTAAAACATGACTCAATTTTCTGATGGGTCATTGAAATGTATCACATCTTGGAACTTTACGTGTGTCGATTTTTTAGGCCATTTGACACATATTTGGATCTTTCAGAATTGCATGTTTTAAATGGGATGGATACAGTGTGGGTATCACTAGAACCTGTGTGGCATTAATCTATGGTTTAAGACTGCCTGTGACTGCATGTTGTGTGACAGTATTAATCATGTGGGTGTCACTGGACCCCGGTGTGGCATGCCTGTCTGGTTTAAGACTGCCTGTGACTGCATGTCGTGTGACAGTATTAATCATGTGGGTGTCACTGGACCATGTTGTGGCATGCCTGTCTGGTTTAATACTGCCTGTGACTGCATGTCGTGTGACAGTATTAATCATGTGGGTGTCACTGGGCCATGTTGTGCCATGCCTGTCTGGTTTAAGACTGCCTGTGACTGCATGTCGTGTGACAGTATTAATCATGTGGGTGTCACTGGACTCTGATGTGGCATGCCTGTCTGGTTTAAGACTGCATGTGACTGCATGTTGTGTGACAGTATTAATCATGTGGGTGTCACTGAACCCCGGTGTGGCATGCCTGTCTGGTTTAATACTGCCTGTGACTGGCGTATGACTACTAATTATGTGGGTGTCACTGGACCCTGGTGTGGTGTGCCTGTCTGGTTTAATACTGCCTGTGACTGCCGTATGACAGTACTAATTATGTGGGTGTCACTGGACCCTCGTGTGGCGTCCCTGTCTGGTTTAATACTGCCTGTGACTGCCGTATGACTACTAATTATGTGGGTGTCACTGGACCCCGGTGTGGCATGCCTGTCTGGTTTAATACTGCCTGTGACTGGCGTATGACAGTACTAATTATGTGGGTGTCACTGGACCCTGGTGTGGTGTGCCTGTCTGGTTTAATACTGCCTGTGACTGCGTACCGTATGACAGTACTAATTATGCGGGTGTCACTGGACCATGGTGTGGCATGCCTGTCTGGTTTAATACTACCTGTAACTGCGTGTTGTGTGACAGTATTAATCATGTGGGTGTCACTGGACCCCGATGCGGCATGCCTGTCTGGTTTAAGACTGCATGTGACTGCATGTTGTGTGACAGTATTAATCATGTGAGTGTCACTGGACCTGGTATGACATGCCTGTCTGGTTTAAGATTGCCTGTGACTGCGTGTCGTGTGACAGTATTAATCATGTGAGTGTCACTGGACCCTAGTATGACGTGCCTGTCTGGTTTAAGACTGCCTGTGACTGCGTGGCGTGTGACATTATTAATCATGTGAGTGTCACTGGACCTGGTGTGGCGTGCCTGTCTGGTTTGAGACTGCCTGTGACTGCATGTCGTGTGACAGTACTAATTATGTTGGTGTCACTGGACCCCGGTGTGGCATGCCTGTCTGGTTTAATACTGCCTGTGACTGCGTGCCATATGACAGTACTAATTATGTGGGTGTCACTGGACCCCGGTGTGGAATGCCTGTCTGGTTTAATACTGCCTGTGACTGCGTGCCGTGTGACAGTACTAATTATGTGGGTGTCACTGGACCTGGTGTGGCATCCCTGTCTGGTTTAAGACTGCCTGTGACTGCGTGTCGTGTGACAGTACTAATTATGTCGGTGTGTCCATGTTGCAGCTTCATGTTACACAAGGCATAGGCCGCTTCGTGCCCATGCCCAGCAACGGGGAGTTTGTCTTCGGCCGGATCCGCAACAGGGAAAAGGTAAGGCACCTCATTATCTTTTACCTTCTGTTCAACTATTGGCTGACACTGGTAGCAGCTATTTAACTTAAATAGCTGGCACCAGTGTAAGCCAATAGTTTAGCATTATTGTAAAATTGAATAGTCCCATGAGTTTCTGTCATTTTCTGATATACAGTAAGACCTCTCTAAATCGACCAACCATGGAACCGACTTTAAATGGTCCATTTACGGAGGTGGTCGGTTCAGATTTTGTTTATTGCTACAATAGTATTGTATGGGCGACCATTTGGGACCCAAATAAAGCAATTGATATAGGGGAGTGGTCGGTCTGTGAAGGTAGTCGCTTAGAGAGGTTTTACTGTACTAGGTTGATCATTATAATCTATCTTACTTTAGTTTGAAGTAACTTTGCTTAGGAAATGACTAACTTAGGAAATATTTCTAGTGCAAACATCCAGATTTAATGTTGTCATGCTTGTCATAGACATCAGCAGTAACACGACTTAGTAGGCTCTTTTGTCTAGCACCAAATGTTTAATAAATGCACCAGATCGATATGTAGGTTCAAATCTAGATAAGTGTTTTGTGTTTGAAAAGTTTATGCTTTTATCGGACTATGCAATATTTTAGAAATCTGATATAGTTTGAGAAAATATATTGGTATTGTTCAAATGCCAGCAGAAGAAATGTAGAAAACAGCTGTTTCTTGTACCCTGGTGCTGTGCCCTATCCTGGTAATGACGAGTACCAGGCAAAGTTGAGGAAATGTATAAAAATATTTAAGCCTTATCAGAGGGAAAACACATAGTAGTCTAGTACATAAATATTGAGATGTAATTGACAGTATTGAGGGTAATGTTGATATGCTTTTAACTTTTATTTTTCTATTCATTATTTCTATGATATAAGCGATGTATCGGTGTTATTTTTAAATGGGGAAAGCACCTCATAAGTTTTGTACTTCTGCTTTCTCCTTTTTCATGTGAAAAAATTACTGATATAAAAAACAACTTGTGTACATTGATCATGTGGAAATAAATTATTATTATTATTATTATTATTATTATTATTATTATAAAGTATCAATTTTTGGTGTCATCAGGCAAACTTATGGAAAGTATCAATCTTTGGTTTAACTGGACATGGGATCGAACCCTTGATGGCATCAAAGCTTCGAAACCATAACACTTAGGAATCTAAATTTGATCCGACATATCGAAGTTATATGCTGATGCAGTCTGTGCAGTACGACAAAAGCATTGTGAATGAAAAACACCTAGAGCCCGAAGCCTACGCATTTAGAAACATTTCATTTCATAATACATACCAGATATGAACAAACCGAATGATTCGCACAACTTACCACTCCGCATATAGGCGTCTTTGTTGTTCGGTATCAAAATGGTGGAGGTACCCATAGTGCTCTGCAATATCAGGTTTTTTGTTGTTGTTGGTATATTCGTTGATAAAGCAGGGGAAATTTTAATTATGGACAATTGATCTTCCTCATTCCACTGCTCCTTGCCCTATCCTAGTAATACCAAGCGCCAGGCTAGGTAGCGACAAGTATCAATTTTTACGTCATTGGTTTGATTCGGCCCTGGGAGTTTAAATCCCACGACCTACCAGAACGGAAGATGGATGCTCAACTCATTTGGCCATCGCGTTTCATGACGTCATATTAAAACACAATCCAGTATAGATGTCCATTGAGTGCATATTGTTATCAGTTGAGCGCCTTGTTTTACAGTGTGACATTGTGACTAAAGCATTACGCGTTCCTTACACACTGCCCAGATTAACTCAGCGCGGAAAGGCGTAGACCGGGAGGCCTACGAAGGCCCAATCGTGAACCTCAACAATTCAGAACCATCGAATGACCAGAAGAACCAAGCCCCATATGCAGTGGAGCCAAATGCCTCGTTCCACCATCGCCCGAAGACCAGCTCGGGCGGACGCAACCTGCACGAGTCATCCTTCGCACTAAGCGGTGTGTAGTCACCGCCTTCTATTACAACCTGCATTGCGAAAGCTCGTTTTCTGGGCTCCTGCCACTTTCTCTAACCCCCAGCCATCCATTATTGCGTATTAAGAAACATGGGTGAAAGATCTCCGCGATTTCGAGGATTTCCCCAATTTTTATGTTTACCGATAAATGTTAAGCAAAATGCTAAGGAATCAGGATGTATATGACAAAATTGGTTAGTTCGAATCCCATTCTTATATGACCTGATATGTTACTAGAACATAAAACCGAAACAAGAACTTTCATGATATTGGACAATGTAAGACAATAATTACTAGGATAAGGATTATTCATAGATTCCTCACAAGATTTCCGCCTTTTTGTGTGAAATACCACTTCCATCCCTGAATTACCCATTTCCCAGGCATAGAACCATAATTAAACAAATGTTCCTCTTTTCCCCCCAGGAGACCAGATTGATGACAAAAGCGGCCGCCGTGCCGGCACCCGTGTCTCAAACCCGCCAGGCGGAAAGTCGGCCGGGCTCTGGTAGACGTAGACAGTGGGCTGCAGTTACAGGACTCTGCACACCAACAGGGGGGGGGGGGGGGGCGCTTACTGATCGACTGGCTGATGTACTCGTTAATCGCTGCTGCTACTTCCGGTGTGGCTACTTCCGGTTTGGCTACTTCCGGTTTGGCTACTTCCGGTTTAGATGTGAGAATTCATTTGGACAAGTGTATCAGTGTGGGGACGCCTCCTAGCGTAATAGCCTTCTATTAAGGGGATTTGGGGTTTAAATTTAAGGACATGGTATCGATGTAAAGTGGACTTGCGGCTTTTCCTTTATGTGCTAATCATATGATGGGTACAGATCTACATCCATGTTTGCTATATGAAGAGGGTGGAGTTGGTGGATGTCGGTATACATTTAGTTACCTACACTTTGGGTGACATTTTCCCCTGTCCACCTAGTGACACCTAGTGTGTATATATTATAACACGTGCACACCACAGGGGGCAAGGACTGGCCTCCCTACAGCTGCACAATAGTTAACCCACACCACTTTCACTATCTCAACTACTTGAATTAAATCACTTTCAATCACAGCTGCAGGCAATTGCCCTATGTATTCTTTTATATCGGGAACGACATGAGTACATCAAGTTATTACTAGCCTTTACACTTGAAGGAAGGACAAATCCCATAAGCGGTGGTGTATGCGGGGGAGGCAGCCGCTGCTGGAGTGGCGGCGGCGCCCTGGGGTCTGACCAGCAAGTGAGCGCAAGGTCCGGTTAGTGATCACTAACCGGGCAGCACCACTCCATTTATAATGGTATTGGCATATTAAATTTGTTAAATCACCTTTAATAGAATGCACTGGGAAGCAATTACCTGCCAGCCGCAGATAATAAGCAAATAAGACCAATATTGGAGGTGAATTTCGAGATCATTTTAACCTAATATTTACTTAACTCGACTGCATGCAGCCGAGTTAAGTAAATATTGTAAGTGTCTGCTACTGTATGTATATATGCATACCTGTATACATGTGTATATACATATATAGAGTCTGTATGAGGCCTGGAAAAACTTCATTTTCCCTATTTCAAGGCCTTGAAAAGCCTTCAATTTAACCTATTTTGAAAAGCCTTGAATAACGTTAAACTGTCCCCACTGATTAGTTCAAAATCGTCATTGTTGTTTTTTCCCTGAAATCCAAATGAAAATAGTCTTGAATTCCTATAAAAAATAGCCTTGAAATAGCCTTGAATTCCATATCTTCACATGTGTACAGAACCTGCATATATATATATATACACATATATATATGTAATTATATACATATATACAAGCTTTCATCACAGATCACTGAGATTGTTCTACTCCTGCTCATACTGCTATCAGTTGTGATACCCGAAGGTGAACAGCTCTTTGGTTATCCATGAGCAGTTTGGTTCCTGAGAAGTCAGACTTCAGTAGAATGTCGCTGAATCGCAATTACATTGGCAACATATTGCAGCGACACTGTGACTGTGTGGACTGTCAATGTCTTGCATTTTGCCTCCTCTGTTTAGCTAGTCATATCTGCATCACTCAAGTTTTATTATGCAATGCACCTCGTGGAAGGAATGCCGACATCACGTGGTGTTAAGGATGCGGGCAGAATTTGCGACATTCTCACAACAGAACAGCCGCCGTGTGATTCGCGAACTGAGGAAGGGGAACACGGAAGGCAGGCTGGAAGTGTAGAAGGTTTTATTGAGGAGACGAGAGCCCCGTAGAGCCCTCAGCTCTACGAATGAGGAAAAAAAAGAAAAAGCATGGGTGGGTGGGCAGGGAAGATGTTGACGTTTGGCAGCTGGAGGCGTAGTGAATGAGGTGGAGAAGCGAAGCAGTGGGTTCCGGTGGGTGGTAGGTGGCGGGTCAGGGGCCATTGGCCCGAGTCGTGAGTCTTGAGGGAGGAGAGCTGAAGTAGGAGGCGGTTCACTTCCCCTCTGCTGCAAATTAAACGCAATGCGAGTGATTGTGTGCAGGTGCTGTGACCGGGCGATTTGGTGGTGGCATGACCCCACCTCCCCCAACCTCCCCCCCCCCCCCCTTGACACATACATACACGTGTAGCGGCTGTCCCTGTGTGTGCCCAGACACGGTCCCTGAGGCTCTGCACTGTCCTGCACCGCAGCGTCCGAGGGTAGTGACACGAGCGTCGGTGGTGGCGCCACTGTAATGATATGGAATGGTTCCTCTGCGTCTCTCCAGAGGGCGCGTGAGTGGTTAATAAAGCGATTGTGGCCTTTTTAAGGCCTGAACTTGTTCAGGTTTTTAGGTTTTTTTTACGCTATTAAAGCTGCATAGTCCGATGAAAATATCAAAGTTTCAAAAACCAAAACAATCACCTAGAGTTGATTCTACATATCTAACTTAGATACTGGTGGGCTTATTAAGCATGTGTCACCACATTGATGGGAATATTTAGGCTATTTAATAGAACACGTTACTGCAGAAGCCTATGGCATGGTTGCCAAAATTAATTTTGCATCGTACTTCAAATATCTAAAAGTTAGCCATTTAAAATAAAAGTTACTTCAAACTAAAATAAGGTAGGTTATAGCAGTTTAATATATATTTAAATGAGACTCAACACCATCGGACTATGCAACTTTAAGACAGAAGTAAGAGAGATGTAGACTCCAGAGAATGTTATTATTGCATTGCGTATTGATTAATGAATGGTACTGATGATACATAACACAATTTAACGTAGATGTCTTGTCGATGTGCGCCACTGCACTTTCACGTATTTATTATTACACAAGTGTTCTTTCTGTCAAATTGTCGTTGTTGCATGGGCTATATGAGAATGGATGTAGGTTCTCCTTTTTAGGCTTTATAGAAGCTGCGGTATTATTTTGCACACGTTTTTAAATGCACATTAAGAGCAAAACCAAACCGCGAAACCATCTCACTTGTGTAAATATGGCAACACAAAATACTTTTATGCCAATGGGTGTCATCAGGCATACCCAATAAACTAAAAATAACCAGAAGCTGCAGTATTTTGCGCCAATTTTTAAATGCATGTGAAGTACAAAACCAAACCGCGAAACGGTCTCAGTCTTATGTAACTATGGCAACACAAATACTTATATGCCAATGGGTGTCATCAGGTAAACCTAATAAAGCAAAAAAAAACATAGAAGCTGCGGTATTTTGCACAAGGTTTTTAATGCACGTGAAGAACAAAACAAAATCGCGAAACGGTCTCACTTGTGTAACTATGGCAACACAAAATACTTGTGGGACGTGTATGCCAATGGGTGTCATCAGGCAAACCTAATAAACCAAATAAAACGCACTACATGGTGTATCGCTGTTCTGTGTATAGTATGCGTTGTAACGGGTGCTCTGAGCACATGACTGTTCCACGACACTAGAACCTCGTTCTGGTCGTACACGGGGCGGTTAGGAACCTTAATTATTTTCCAATAAAATTATGATTTAATACCAAATGTTGGTTGTGTCTTTTGTTAGTCTAGTTTAATAGCTCAGTATAAGGATAATGAGTTTTACATCCTGGGAAAAATATCAGGATAGGTATCGATTTGTGACTCCGCACTCAGTGACATATTGCTGCCAACACTGGGAAATCAGGATACCAGCACTGTGACCTGATATCCCACTCAGTCACATTATCCTGACACTGATCCAACCAGTCCTTGCCATATAATATTATTGCCGAGCCACAGCTAGAAAGCGACAATTTTGTCATTGGTTTGACTTGATCGGGAACCGAAGTGGTATTTCATTTAATGTAGGATAGGCTGTATAATTTCACTGCAACTAAATGTAAGCCAAAAACCACATTTACTAATAATACCTATTATTAAATATTCATCAAGCACAAATGCTTCGACCAGATCGGGTGGCGGAATGAGTTAAGCGTCCGTCGCCTGTTTTGGGAGATCGGGAGATCGAAACCCATGAGTTTGTGATTGCGAATCCTGGTTGAGCCAAACCAATGACTTAAAAATTGGTACTTGTCGCTTCCTAGCCTGGTGCTTGGCATTATTAGGGTAGGGCAAGGAATGGTTGGTTCAGTGTCAGGATAATGTGATTGAGTGGGATATCAAGTCATGGTGCTGGTGGTGGCCTGCTTTACCAGTGGGGCAGCACCATGATATGACCTTACATGTTACCTGACCTTATCTGGCGTTGAAAAACGACCAATTTAGAGGAATCAAATGTTTACCGCCCAACAACAAAAAGTACCTCAATCAGCTATAATAAAATATAAAGCTAAAAAAAAAAAACGAACACACAAATCAAGTATAGTTCCTTTATTATCTAATAAATAGTCTAACATTCAAATTGCAGACGGTGTGACAAAACACGAAGCGGGTAAAACAAACAGGCAAATAATTATTTTTAAAAAAAGATTCACCGAGTATGTGTGAATATTGAAGGTTTGAGTAATTTAGGGTTTGAACTTTATAATATACAATATTGCACGCCCGCAATAACTGCACCATGTAGAGCCCACAAACCAATGCTGATTAATTACACGAGGAGACTATTTGTGGGTTTACGGCCGTCTTTTATCTAAATATGAACAAATACACATCCCATTAACACATTGACATCACGAGATCAAACAAGTCACGGTTTTATGGACACTACATTTTCTGGATTAGCATATGTGAATGATTTAACTCTTGAACAACCCAAAATACTATCCATAGCTCTGTGTGTATATTTACACGCAATTTCGACTTTAGTTCCTGGTACACCTGTTTAATTACCGTATTCTCGTGGGCTAACGTCCATGTGTGGGTTAACACCCCCCCCCCCCGCCCCCATTGGCCAATATTTTGTAGATGCCCACCCCTTAAATGACCATGTGTGGGTAAACGCCCCCCCCCCCCCCCCCACACACACACACTTATACTATAGTGATTTGCCAATTTAAATGGCCAGGGTGTTAACCCGCGAGAATACTGTAATTAATTAGTAAATCTAGCCAAAAGCTGGCAAAGAAAACAGTACAACTGAGGCAGGGTGTCAACTAGAGCTTAGCGTGTAGCAAGTTACAGCGGGTTAAATATAGGCGCTTGTAGTTTAGTAGAAAAGAATAATTGAGTGGAAATCCTACCAAAATGGGTATATTTAAAAGGTTAACCCTTATTCAAAAAGAAAAACCATTCACCTCATAATTAGACCTCAGTCACACAATTGCTTGCGACCACTTCACAACCACAAAAGGTTGTTGCAAAATGGTGGTCAGTGGCCACCGACCTTGTGACCATTTTGGTCGGAAGGAGGTTGTAGCGACTGCACTAAAAAACCTTGTGACCAAAATGGGCCGCCCAGAGGTCGGCGACCATTGCTTTGGTCGCAAGCCGGTGGGTTCTTTGGTGCAAAGTGGTCGCAAGCCATAGTGTGATTCAACTGTTTCCCAAAGTGTTTCTGCCCCCCCCCCCCCCCGTCTCCTCCAAAAAAAAAGCTATAAAAATATACTATATACACACATGTAGAAAACCTCAAGGTCAATAAAATCCGTTCGCCTGCACAAGCCATCAAAACTAAGATCGTTAAGAAAAAAACATTTTACCTGTACATCGGGGCTTTCGAGAACTCCAAATATTCTTTGCACCAGATTGTGCTTAGGTATTGTATCAGGCAGATGAATCGTCACATTTTGCAGCCCATTCCTCACTCAGCCCACAACCACGTGACCCCCCTCCCCCCGCCCCCACCGAGTATGTAGAGAACCTGTTTTATTTAACGAGCACATTGATTTTTATCAGCTATTGGAAGTCGGACATTTCTTTGGAGGAAACCCACTGCCGCCACATAGGCTACTCTTTGCGATAAGGCCCTGCAAAAAGTGATCGTTAAAAACGACTTGTGCAAATAAGCAAAGTGACCTCGGTGCTGACAAATGTATTGTTCTGAAAAATCAAACTATTTACACCCACCCACCAACAACAAATTTAAGCAAAAAAAAAGGGGGGGGGGTGCAGTGAAGGGGTTAGTAGAGCTTTAAGGGTACCTTCCAGCCTCCACCACAGAGCTGCGGTTGAAACCACACTAGAGGGCTGAAGTTTTGTTTGTTGGGGTTTTAAATCCTGGTAACATTAAAGGTGATAGCAGGAAATAGCGGGATAAATAGGCGAAACTAAACCCCTGGTGACAAACCCTAGATAGCAGGTGAGATTGTGTTGTCAGGGGACACCGTGATATTTCAGGTATTGCCACACCATCCTGTTCAGATTAACCGAATAAGTGAAAATGACTTATTTAAAGACGCCTCTAGAGCGCATTGATTTTTATCATCCGCTATTGGAAGTCAGACATTTCTTTGAAGGAAACCCGCTGCCACCACATAGGCTATTCTTTCCGATAAGGCCCTGCAAGAAGTGATGGTTAAAATCGATTTGTGTAAATAAACAAAGTGACCACGGCGCTGACAAATGTATTGTTCTGAAGAATAAAACAATTATTATTTTTGTTTAAATATGTAATTCACTGGCAGATGGCTTGATTGATTGATTGATGGTCTCTTTACGCCGTGTCAGAAGCATAGGCCATATTCACAGCGAGAATAGACCCAACTGGAAACGACCCGACCAGTGGTTCCAGATTCCGCCGATAGATGTCACTATCTTAACTGGTGGGGTGTAATACACATGAAGCAGGCATGTGATTGGGTGCAGGAAAAAACGCTGAAATTTGTTTTAGGTTATCATGGGGACACACAGCATTCCACTGTCGCGAGAGGGATGCAAATAGTGTATTTCAGAGGTGTTTCGGTGGCCAGGAAAAAAAACGGGAATTAAAAAAACCCAGGAATTCTGGTGTCGGCGGCCAGGAAAAAAACCAGGAGAAATCACATGCCTGATGAGAGCGGCAGAAGAAAAATACAACATAGTTGTCTTTTTTATATATATATTACAAGGTGCCTGTTGCGATATGAACATCTTAATATGATCAAGCATTTTATTATTTTTTCCAAGCATTCTTCATGTGTGAAATCATAGGCAGTCAGGGAAACGACCAGACTAGAGTGGTTCCAAATTCTGCCGATAGATGTCACTAGCTTAACTGGCGGGGTCTATTAAAATTTGTATTCTACCATCGCTTTTACAGAGGGCAAAAGCATACAATCAATTACGTGTCAATATAAGTGGCACTTGGGAATTTATAGCTGCACTTTTGGCGAATATAGGCTGCCATCAAATTGAGCAGCGTTACCCCGAGATACATATTGCGCACAAACCATGATCCAACACCATGGAATTAATACTTTCACTTGTGGGACGTGTAATTGGCTGATTCAACATAATTCAGAGGCGCAAATTCCCCCAGTCACACCTCCACAGTATTTACAGGCCACTTAAATAAGATCGCACCGGCAATCATTCAGGAACTCATTTTTCTTTACACTTATCTGGGAAATACACCCCAAAACTGACCCTATCTAATATGACTGATTATGTAACGTCAAATACTGCCACGAAACCTCCCCCCTCCCCCTCAATACTTTCCACTTTGTAGCTGCACACACAAGATGGTCACCTTAGACACAAAATAAAACCACTTACTCTTTTTTATTAAATCACACACAGATTTTCATTGCTTTACGGATGTAAACCGAAAGCTCTATCGACTGCTTTGCGGATGTAAACCGAAAGCTCTATCGACTGCTTTCCAGACTTAAACCGAAAGCCCTTTCGACTGCTTTGCAGGTGTAAACCGAAAGCCCTTTCGTCTGCTTTGCACATGCAAATCGAAAGCCCTTTCGACTGCTTTGTAGATGTAAACCGAAAGCCCTTTCAACTGCATTGCAGATGTAAACCGAAAGCCCTTGTCTTTTTTTGCAGATGTAGTAAACCGAAAGCCCTTTTGTCTTTTTTTGCAGATGTAGTAAACCGAAAGCCCTTTGACTGCTTGGCACATGCAGCTTTCTGGAAGGTCCGTCCGTATAAGTTGTATTCGGACAAGCGCATACACAATCCAACCATCCACTCTCATTGCGAATACAGATAGCATTGGAATGCACCAGGTTTTCAGTTTTACCCAAACAATACAATATACATTCGCAGATATATACAAAACCTACATGCGACTGACTACCACTGCCACAAATGCAGATCTCAATTAACTAAATAAAATAACACACCAAATAATCTATATATCAGCAAATAATGCTAAGGAACATTCAACCTGATGATAACTAAATCTGAAACTAATTTGTACAGCAATATTTATTTGTGAAACCAAATGAAAGGTCAAGATAGGCTACGCATCAGAAATCTGCAAGGCCCACTTAATTGATCAATAAAGGCCAATATGGCAGATATATATATATATATGGGGCCAAATGAATAATACTCCCCCCCCCCCCCCCACCTCCCACAACTCCATGTAAACGGCACAAATTGTTAATAGTAACCTTTATAGCGATTGTCTAAATTTGTGTTTAATATTGGGTATAAACAAACGGCATAACGATAGTGATAGAGGCCATCTAAACCGTTTGATTCAAGTTTGCATGTTTCATATTGGGAATATCCAGAGGACCTAGCAGTTAGCAGCCATCTAAACCGTTCGATGCAAATTTGCAATGCTTCGTATTGGGAATAAATGATTGGCACTACTCATGTATCCCTACTCGTGCCACACACCCACCATGTCAAATATTGCAGAAAACATTGGAATATATAACACGCACCAGTCAATAAATATACGCCCCCCATAACCAAATTCCGCCTGCGAAACATACAAAACTCCAGTATTGTCTGCGTAGACATCCGAGTGCGCATTAAACACCATTAACTACAGCGCGCTCACTGATGGACCGTTCAGGAAATCCTTTCGTTGGCGTGACATACTTCCCACTGAGTGACAACAGGGGCATGCACCTCTGACTGAATAACCGGCCTCTCACGCGGGGTGGAAAGCACCTATTTAGACATTCTCTACACGGTGCGGCTGAGATGGCATGGACTTTGGTGCACTCCTTCGTACACATCCAAATTCCAGTGCATATCACTATATTACACAACAGTGATAGCAGGCTCGGTGTGAATGAGCTCCGGCTGTCGCTTGCCTGCGATTGTCGCATGTCTGCTAGCTGTCGCATGCTGTTGTCGCATGTCTGCTAGCTGTCGCATGCTGTTGTCGCATGTCTGCTAGCTGTCACATGCTGTTGTCACATGTCTGCTAGCTGTCGCATGCTGTTGTCGCATGTCCACTAGCTGTCGTATGCTGTTATCGCATGTCCACAAGCTGTCGCATGCTGTTGTCGCATGTCCACTAGCTGTCGCATGCTGTTGTCGTATGTCCACTAGCTGTCGCATGCTGTTGTCGCATGTCCGCTAGCTGTCGAATCCACTGGTGGATGGGGATGGGACTGGGACTGGGGAGGAGTCTCCAATCTCTATACTAACCAACCTTCATCTCCACGCTATCTACATATTAACACGAATAAAGTTAGACCCATCAGGGGGAAAAACCGCACCAGCACTTCCTGCATTCTCCAAAAGAAAGCACCTAAACAGATTCCTCTCTCACTCACACACACTATATTTTATGCAACTATTTCTCACAACTTTTAACTATATATTTCCCTCTGCCAGTGCCTTTTTTATTTTGATGCCAAGGGATTTTAGAACTCTCCCAATAAAAATTCCCAGATCAGTAGCAAGAGCAAGTAGTAAGGGGCCATACAAGGTTTTCAACATTTTCATGGTCGTACAAAGTGTAAAATAGGGGGCGGGGCAGGAGGTGTCAGTTATTTATCATTGAATAAAATGTGGATATTCTTGTCTTTATGTTCTGTAGTAAAACAATGATGTGTACTAGGAGGGGGGGTGGGTGGGGGCGCTCTGGGAAAGTAGTACGCTTTGTACAACCGTGAAAATGCTGAAAACTTTGGATGGCCTCTAAATGAAAACTAAATAACAGTAATGCTGCGACTTCATCGACTACACCGGTACAGGATACCTTCGCTGTTGTTCTTCGTGCCTGTAATTGCCCGCCACACCGAATGATGAGCAGATGCCACGGGCGCCCATCACACATCTTCACAACCAGATTGAAAGCCCAGAATGAAACAAGCGTGGTATTTTCATGTCGTGAAATAACCTGAATTCGTCCATATTTCGAACTCAGTGAGAGTGCACCATATATATAGTTTATCAACACACTGTCAAAGCTCTGATCTGGCAGCGTTAAGCAGTGAACACCGCCAGTAATAATTCACGCGCGGAGGAAAGTAACTAAGGCAATTAAAAAAAACCACGCTACTTTGTCTTCTTATAATAATGCAAATTTCTATAACTAATTGAAAGTGGTCTCTGGCCAAAAATGCGGAAATCAACCCCAGACTCTGGTGCCACCTAGTGGGTTCCGGCAGATTCAAACTAGGGGTTATTACATCAACGGCGAATTTCCACGAAAACGCGGATATTTCCCCAATAGGCTCAGCACTGTCAGGGAATCGCAGATAAATGTGGGATGTCACGCTTTAACCGTCCTTGTTGTGACTATGCCTAACTCTTTCTTGTTTGGATTTTATGTTGTAGCAATATTTAAGATCATATAAGAACGGTATTCAGACTAACCAATAGCTGTCATACACATCCTGATTCCTCGGCATTAAAAACGTTAATCGGTGAATATAAAAAATTGTGGAAATCCGCTAAATTGCAGAGATCTTTCATCCCTGTATCAGTTTGGCTCTGGGAGAAATATAATCAAACATCATAAAGGACCAGTTTCACAAACCAATTTCCACCATATTTTCATACTCTATTATCAGGGATGCCAGTCGGGGTTGTTGAAATTAGTGGAAAACACAAAAAGTACTTCGGCCGCCGCTGACCGGGTAGGCTCAGTATTGATGGTAGTGTTCTCGTAATGCGACAAGAGGCGCCACCGGTGGTGTCAGTGCTTAGCCTTATGAGAAAGTTGTCGTCGAATATTGACGTCACAGCACACCAAATTCTTCATATTTTGCCCGTTCCATTTAAGATTTCCCAGTGGAAATTAGTGGAATTCCATTAATTAGTGGCAGACTGGCATCCCTGTATTATAATATTACAATATCTACAGTAGACAGCTTAATTATATCGAAGGACATCTCATCTTATTGTAAGATTTCAGAATTCCTTTAACTAATTTCACGCCTTCCATTTCAAAAGTGATCAGAATATGCGACACGATTTGAATCTTCTGGCGCAGAACCCGCCCTTATGAGGAGTAAGGCGAGCGACTATGGGAACGACGACTGAGGTTGTTCGCTGACGACTTGTCAGCATCGTAGCCCACCGTCCACATCTGCAGTTTGCTGGGAGATGTACCCGTGCTGTAAGGCGAGTTCCACGGAGAAGGCGCCTGGTATGCTGTGGGGGCGAAAGAACAAAGTGGTTTTTGGGTGAAGACGCGCAGTGCACCAGGTAATTCCAGGATTCAGGGTCCGGACACATGTGAAGATATGGAATTCAAGGCTTTTCAAGGCTGTTTTTGATAGGAATTCAAGACTATTTTCATTTGGATTTCAGGAAAAAAACAACAATGGCAAATGTTGATTTCAGACTAATTTGGATCAGTGGGGACAGTTTAATGGAATTGAAGGCTTTTCAAGACTAATTACCCAAAATAGGTTCAATTCAAGGCCCTGAAATAGGGCAAATGAAGTTCAAAACTTTCCAGGCTTCGGACCCTGAGAATTATTCCATAGCATCGAAGGGCATATCATTTGTTACTAGTACGACCCTACCCCATCCCATATCCCCTGATTCTTGTACATAGTACGTTTACCTACGTTCCTCCCCACTCTCACTTGTTCGGGTTTGTTCCCGCTCTAAGCGAAGCTCGTTACCTACCTGGTGGTAGCGGCGAGTGGTTGCCTTGATGCAGGAATACGCCAGACTGTTGTGAAGCGGCGTTAGTCCTGGCACCGAGCACCGCATGGTAGGCTGCAGCAGAACAAAACACTTCAGATACAGGACGGACGGGGTGTGGGTGTCTGCTATAGGACGGACGGGGTGTGGGTGTCTGCTATAGGACGGACGGGGTGTGGGTGTTAGATACAGGATGGACGGGGTGTGGGTGTTAGATACAGGACTGGCGGGGTGTGGGTGTGGGTGTCAGCTACAGGACGGACGGGGTGTGGGTGTCGGGTACAGGACGGACGGGGGTGTGGGTGTTGGGTACAGGACGGATGGGGTGTGGGTGTCGGGTACAGGACGGATGGGGGTGTGGGTGTCGGGTACAGGACGGGTAGGATGTGGGTGTCGGGTACAGGATGGGTAGGATGTGGGTGTCGGATACAGGACGGGTAGGATGTGGGTGTCGGATACAGGACGGGTAGGATGTGGGTGTCGGACACAGGACGGGTAGGATGTGGGTGTCGGGTACAGGATGGACGGGGTGTGGGTGTTGACTACAGAAGGGACGGGGGTGTGGGTGTCGGGTACAGGACGGATGGGGGTGTGGGTGTCGGGCACAGGACGGACGGGGGTGTGGGTGTCGGGTAGAGGACGGACGGGGGTGTGGGTGTCAGGTACAGGACGGACGGGGGTGTGGGTGTCGGGTACAGGACAGACGGGGTGTGGGTGTCGGGTACAGGACGGATGGGGGTGTGGGTGTCGACTACAGGACGGACAGGGTTGTGGGTGTCTGCTACAGGACGGACGGGGTTGTGGGTGTCTGCTACAGGACGGACGGGGTGTGGGTGTCTGCTAGAGGACGGAACGGGTGTGGGTGTCGGGTACAGGACGGACGGGGTTGTGGGTGTCAGCTAGAGGACGGGTAGGATGTGGGTGTCGGGTACAGGAAGAACGGGGTGTGGGTGTCGGCTACATGACAGACGGAGTGTGGGCATCGGGTACAGGACGGATGGGGTGTGGGTGTCAGCTACAGGATGGATGGGGTGTGGGTGTCAGGTACAGGATGGGCAGGCTGTGGGTGTCAGCTACAGGACGGCCGGGGTGTGGTCGGCTACAGGACGGACAGGGTGTGGGTGTCAGCTGGTGGAGGATGAGTGGGTGTCGGCTGTCAGTGTGCGTGTCGGCTGTCAGTGTGGGTGTCAGCTGTCAGTGTAGGTGTCGGCTGTCACATTCCTAGTAATTGGATATAGGAGAGCAATACACATCAAGGCTGGGCCCGGCAAGTCATCTCCACCAAAATAAAAACCCAAGTTCCAGGCAACCGACAAGTTTGCCCAGCCATGGAGGTGTTTCTTTGTTGGGGTTTTACATCCTAGCAACATCTCAGGTCATATCAGGATCCTGCTAATGAGCAAACCAGTCCTTTCCCTATCCTAATTATGCCGAGCGCCAGGCTAGGTAGCGACAAATATCAATTTTCTAAGTCACTGGTTTGATTCGACAGGGCTTCAAACTCCTGACCTTTCACATGGGAGAAACCTGCACTCTGAATCAGCCACCACGTCCGGGACAAACAAGTACATTTGGATCAGTTTTAATTGCTAGTGCTAGTAGTGACTTGTGATATAAGCTGTGTGCCATCAGAGTAGGAATAGTTGTGAGATCACTCCACCGAGACGGGGTCAGTGTCAGTTTCCCGACTGTTCTGCCTTGTTTCAGGGCCTGCTAATCTTGGAGCAAACCCTCACATTCTCCGGCAGGTTTTTCTATGTTCGCCCTTACAGCGCAAAGGCAGCTCTCTGCCAGCGCACCAAGATTACGAACAATTGTGTCAACGCAAACTGGGTCAGATTCGCCTTTGTTATCATCATTTGGCACGCTTCTTGTGATCGCTTATTTAGTTCTATTCAGAGCTTTAGCAAAATAATTGGGACGAGAGCGAGGGGAGGTGAAGGCCATTTCAATAAAAAAGAAGAGAGAGAGGACTTTGTGTTAATGTGTATTCATTCCTTGTGGACACACATTAACACGACTGGCCACGGTGGCTGAATGGGTAAGAGCGCAGGCTTCTCGTGCGCAAAGTCGGGGATTCAAATCTGGCTGAGTCAAATTAAATTCATTACAAACTTGCTACGTAGCCTGCCACACAGCATTGTTAGGACAGGGCAAGGACCGGTTTGCTCAGTATCAGGGTAATGCGACTGAGTGAGATATCGGGTCATGATACTGGTGGCCTGGTCTGCCATGAGTGTGCACTGTCACAAGTCTATGCCCATTCTGATATGGCCCTAGATATTGCCAGGACATAAAACCACAATAAACAAACCATACTTTCAATATTACTACACAACAAGCGTTAAAACCTATTTGAAGCTATATATACCACTAAGCTGATGAACTAACTATTTACCATATCCTAACACCAAATGGAACTACAACACCCCTTCAGACACCCCCCCCCCCCCCAACCCCAAATAAATCTACCAAGAAAGTTTGTTTTATTTCACAAGACCTCTAGCGCACATTGATTTTTATCATCGGCTATTGGATGTCAAACATATGGTCATTCGGACATATTTTTGGGGAGCAAACCCGCTGCTGCCTCATAGGCTACTCTTTCCGATAAGCAGCAAGGGATCTTTCATATGCACTTTCCCACAGACAGGACAGCAAATATCATACATAGCCTTTGATGAACCAGTTGTGAACCACTGGTTAGAATGGAAAATAGCCCAAACTGCAAATGTGTCCACTGAGCAGGATCGATCGGATGATCCACACCTTCACAGGTGACCACTCCACTGCCTGAGCTACGTCCCGCTCCCCTAAATCAATCTACACAATGACGACAGCACAAGAAGAATGAAAGTAATCTCCGGCAAAAAATGTGAACATCAGGCGGAGACTAACACCACCTAGTAGGTTCTGCCAGAACCAATGGCGAATTTTCACGAAAATATGGACATTTTCCCGTAAGATTAGCACTCCCATGAGAAACGCGAAAAAAATGCCGGAAGTCAGGTTTCAATTCTCCTTATTGTGACTTCAGATACAGGATGGACGGGGTGTGGGTGTCGGCTAGAGGACGGACGGGATGTGGGTGTCAGCTACAGGACGGACGGGATGTGGGTGTCTGGTACAGGACGGACGGGGTGTGGGTGTCGACTACAGGACGGACGGGGTTGAGGGTGTCGGGTACAGGACGGACAGGGTGTGGGTGTCGGCTACAGGATGGGTAGGATGTGGGTGTTGGGTACAGGATGGACGGGGTGTGGGTGTCGGGTACAGGACAGAAGGAGTGTGGGTGTCAGGTACTGGACCGATGGAGTGTGGGTGTCGGGTACAGGATGGACGGGGTGTGGGTGTCAGGTACAGGACAGACGGGGTGTGGGTGTCAGGTACAGGACAGACGGGGTGTGGGTGTCGGCTACAGTACGGACGGGGTGTGGGTGTCGGCTACAGGACAGATGGAGTGTGGGTGTCAGCTACAGGACGGACAGAGTGTGGGTGTCGGGTACAGGACAGACGGGTTGTGGGTGTCGGGTACAGGACGGACGGAGTGTGGGTGTCGGGTACAGGACGGACGGAGTGTGGGTGTCAGGTACAGGACTGCTGGTGTGTGGGTATCAGCTATAGGATGGATGGGGTGTGGGTGTCAGCTACAGGACGGGCGCGGTGTGGGTGTCAGCTACAGGGCGGGCGGGGTGTGGGTGTTGGCTACAGGGCGGACGGGGTGTGGGTGTCAGCTGGTGGAGGATGAGTGGGTATCAGCTGTCAGTGTGGGTGTCGGCTGTCAGTGTAGGTGTCGGCTGTCACATTCCTAGTAATTGGATATAGGAGAGCAATACACATCAAGGCTGGGCCCGGCAAGTCATCTCCACCAAAATAAAAACCCAAGTTCCAGGCAACCGACAAGTTTGCCCAGCCATTGAGGTGTTTCTTTGTTGGAGTTTTATATCCTAGCGACATCTCAGGTCATATCAGGATCCTGCTCATGAGCAAACCAGTCCTTTCCCTATCCTAATTATGCCGAGCGCCAGGTTAGGTAGTGACAAATATCAATTTTCTAAGTCACTGGTTTGATTCGACAGGGCTTCAAACTCCTGACCTTTCACATGGGAGAAGCCTGCACTCTGAATCAGCCACCACGTCAGGTACAAACAAGTACATTTGGATCAGTTTTAATTGCTAGTGCTAGTAGTGACTTGTGATATAAGCTGTGTGCCATCAGAGTAGGAATAGTTGTGAGATCACTCCACCGAGACGGGGTCAGTGTCAGTTTCCCGACTGTTCTGCCTTGTTTCAGGGCCTGCTAATCTTGGAGCAAACCCTCACATTCTCCGGCAGGTTTTTCTATGTTCGCCCTTACAGCGCAAAGGCAGCTCTCTGCCAGCGCACCAAGATTACGAACAATTGTGTCAACGCAAACTGGGTCAGATTCGCCTTTGTTATCATCATTTGGCACGCTTCTTGTGATCGCTTATTTAGTTCTATTCAGAGCTTTAGCAAAATAATTGGGATGAGGGGGAGGGGAGGTGAAGGCCATTTGAATTTTTTTTAAAGAGAAGAGAGGACTTTGTGTTAATGGGTATTCATTCCTTGTGGACACACATTAACACGACTGGCCACGGTGGCTGAATGGGTAAGAGCGCAGGCTTCTCGTGCGCAAAGTCGGGGATTCAAATCTGGCTGAGTCAAATTAAATTCATTACAAACTTGCTACCTAGCCTACCACTCAGCATTGCTAGGACAGGGCAAGGACCGGTTTGCTCAGTATCAGGGTAATGCGACTGAGTGAGATATCGGGTCATGATACTGGTGGCCTGGTCTGCCATAAGTGTGCACTGTCACAAGTCTATGCCCATTCTGATATGGCCCTATATATTGCCAGGACATAAAACCACAACAAACAAACCATACTTTCAATATTACTACACAACAAGCATTAAAATCTATTTGAAGCTATATATACCACTAAGGTGATGAACTAACTATTTACCATATCCTAACACCAATTGGAACTACAACATCCCTTCAGACCCCTCCAACCCCCCCCCCACCCCAAATCAATCTACAAAGAAAGTTTGTTCTATTTCACAAGACCTCTAGCGCACATTGATTTTTATCATCGGCTATTGGATGTCAAACATATGGTCATTCGGACATATTTTTGGGGAGCAAACCCGCTGCTGCCTCATAGGCTACTCTTTCCGATAAGCAGCAAGGGATCTTTCATATGCACTTTCCCACAGATAGGACAGCACATACCATAGCCTTTGATGAACCACTGGTTGGAACGGAAAATAGCCCAAACTGCAAATGTGTCCACTGAGCAGGATCGATCGGATGATCCACACCTTCACAGGTGACCACTCCACTGCCTGAGCTACGTCCAGCTCCCCTAAATCAATCTACACAATGACGATAGCACAAGAGGAATGAAAGTAATCTCCGGCAAAAAATGTGAACATCAGGCGGAGACTAACACCACATAGTAGGTTCTGCCAGAACCAATGGCAAATTTTCACGGACATTCTCCCATAAGATTAGCACTCCCATGAGAAACACGAAAAAAATGCCGGAAGTCAGGTTTCAATTGTCCTTATTGTGACTATTTTATCACCCATACCCATCACTCAGCACCCGGCAGCAGCCACTCGCCCCGCGAGAGCCCGCCAGGTGGCAGCAGCAGCACACTCGCAGCGTCCAGTCGGGGCTGGGTGGGTGGGTGGTCGGGCGGCAGGCGGACCGCGCAGTGTGAGTCACTGCAGCGACTTCTTTAGCCGGCCCGCACCTGCTGAACGGTGTGAAACTTCCATGGTATGCAGGTATTGCAGGTATAGCAATACCTCAGGGAGTTGACGCCACTGCCCTGCAGAGTTGTAAACCACTGCCTTGTGGTACAGGTTCTTGACAGAACCGAAGGCTAAACAGAAAACCATGTCACTGCGGCAGCATCAAAGGCGGTTGATGTATCATCTCCCGACCAGCCACTGCAGGGACAAATAGTTTTGCGCCTGTCTTGACAGGTTCTTGCCGGTGTGAAACCTCTATTTGCTCCCCGAGAGAGTGCCACTGGTAACTTGCAAAAGCCAGCAGCACTTCAACACTTTTGCAGGTAGCTTTCAGGAAAATGGAGAGCGGCAGTCAAGTAATGAAAGCAGTCTTTGTCGCATCGCGACCGACAGCATGATGATGATGATATCACCCATTCCAAACTCTTTGTTTGGATTCTATTTTCTAGCAACATCTAGGGTCATATAAAGAACAGGACTAACCAATTTCTGTCATATATATATATATTGGCATTTTGTGAATGTTAAAAATGGTGGAAATCCGCAAAATCACATTTCTTTCACCCCTGGCACAATCAGATATGAAAGAATCTCACGGAATTGAAGTAGCGAATCGGTATTGCATTGCACAGTTGGTCTTTTACGCTATCATGAAGCCGATGTACTTACATTGTTGGTTGATTGTTGCGGCTTTACATCCTGGCAACTTCTAAGGTCATATCAGGATGGGGACGGACTTGTTTGTTTGTTGTTGTTTTACATCCTAGCAACATCTAAGGTCATATCAGGACGGGTACCGACTTGTGACAGTATGCACTCATGGCGATTTTATAGTGCTGCCCCACTGGGAAATCAGGCCGCTGGCACCATGACCCGATATCCCACTCAGTCACATTATCCTGACACCGAGCTAACCATCCCTTGCCCTATCCTAATAATGCCGAGCACCAGGCTAGGAAGCGACAAGTATCAATTTTAAAGTCATTGGTTTGACTCGACCGGGAAGCAAACTCGCAAACTCCCGATCTTCCGCACGTGAGGGCTATGCTCTACCGATTCGGCCACCGCACCCGGTCGGGACTGACTTGTAACTGTGCACACGCATGGAGACTTTATAGTGCTGCCCCTCTGGGAGACCAGGCCACCATCACCATGACCTGATATCCCACTCAGTCACATTATCTGGACACTAAGCCAACCAGTCCTTGCCCTATTCTAACAGTGCCGAGCACCTGGCTAGGAAGTGACAAGTATGAATTTTTAAGTCAGTGGTTTGACTCGACCGGGGATTGAACGGAGGTCTGCATTCTACCGATTCGGCCAGTGCACCCAGAATCACATGGGAAAGAATCTCATGGAATTGATGTAGCGAATAAATACTGCGCTGTGAAGTTAGGGTCTTTTCGGCTATCATGAAGCCGATGTACTTACATATGAAGAGGGTGAAGATGATAACGAAGATACAGAGCAGCATGAAGATCCAGTTCTGGTAGTTGTTGGCGATGACGCGCAGCAACTGACCCCAGCCCGCATCCCGGCCGTCCATTGGCACCGAGCCTGCACACAGACAAGCGCAATGCATGTCAAACCCGCAATTGCCGCATGATATCCACTGTGTCAAGACACAGGCCAATTTAACAGTTTGCACCTAATTTGAGTCAGTCCCAAATATTTCCATGCAATTTTACTGGATCAGTACGAGTACCATCAGTACGAGCGATATCAGTACGAGCGATATCAGTATGAGCGATATCAGTATGAGTAGCATCAGTACGAGTGTCATCAGTATGAGTAGCATCAGTACGAGTAGCATCAGTACGAGCGATATCAGTACGAGTGCCATCAGTACGAGTGCCATCCATCAGTACGAGTGCCATCAGTACGAGTAGCATCAGTACGAGCAGCATCAGTACGAGTAGCATCAGTACGAGTGCCATCAGTACGAGTGCCATCAGTACGAGTAGCATCAGTACGAGTAGCATCAGTACGAGAGCCATCAGTACGAGTGCCATCAGTACGAGTGCCATCAGTACGAGCGCCATCAGTACGAGCGCCATCAGTATGAGCACCATCAGTACGAGTACCACCAGTACGAGTGCCATCAGTACGAGTACCATCAATACGAGCACCATCAGTACGAGTACCATCAGTACGAGCACCATCAGTACGAGTACCATAAGTACTAGCACGATCAGTACGAGCACCATCAGTACGAGTGCCATCAGTACGAGCACCACTAGTTGGGTAGGACCATTGCCACTACCAGACCTAGGTACCCCAATTTAAAAAATATTTATTTGGTTACTCCAGTGAACAGAATTGCATAATTTCCAAATTTTGTATAATTACTCATTTTCTTTGGGGCGAAGGGGACATCCAAAATTTAACTCAGCGTATTGGTATACGTCTTAAAACTACAAAATCCCCACACACAAAAAAATCATATGGGAAAGCAAGTCTGCACTTTTGTTGTTTGTGACACTATGACTGCGGAGTCCGGTCTGCGGCTTCGCAGTGACCAGCCCGGCCGGTTCACCGGGCTGCCCAGACGCTCCACTCACCGCTGCCATCCTTGCCAACGAGCCGGATGGTGAGCAGCACGGCCTGCGTCTGGCCAGTCGTTAGACACTTCACTTCGGCTGCCACTTCGTGCCGCTCCTGCTGCCACAAAGCCGCACTGTCCAGCATGCGCACCGGAAACTGCACCACGTGGTCCTGCTGCCCGTCACGCTCAGGTGCCTGCACCTGTACCAGGGTCGGGTTGTTCACTGTCACCTGTAGGGGGCACCAGGTACACGGTTCAGGCTACTTTTGGTGATAAAATATATGATCATTATATGACTTAGATTCCCCCCACCCTAATCTTTTCGTAGACCGTTCATGCTACTTTTGCTGATAGAATTTATTCATCAGAACACTTTTTTTTCCCAGCGCTGAGGCCCGGATCTTCCGGTCTTCCATATGACCTTTTTGTATGATTGACACCCCTGTTGAACGGGAAAGGGGAGGGGGAGGGGGAAGGGGAGGGAAGGGGAGGGAAGGGGAGGGAAGGGGAGGGGGGCGGTGAAGAGGAAGGCGAGGGGAGGAGTGCGGAGGGAGGAGGGAGGAGGAGAGAGAAGAGAGGAGAAGAGGAGAGAGGAGAGAGGAGAGAAGAGGACGAAAGAGGAAGAGGAGGGAGAGAGGAGGAAGAGGAGAGAGGATGAGAGGAGAGAGGAGGGGAGAGCGGAGAGGAGAGAGGAGGGAGAGAGGAGGGAGGAGAGGGGAGGAGGGAGAGAGGAGGGAGGAGAGGGGAGGAGGGAGGAGAGAAGAGGAGAGAGGAGAGAGAAGAGAGAGGAGAGAGAAGAGAGAGAAGAGGAGAGGAGAGAGGGGAGAGAGGAGAGAGGAGAGGGGAGAGGGGAGAGGGGAGAGGGGGGAGGGGGAGGAAGGGGATTTGTTTGTTTCAGTTTGTTGTTTTACGTCCTAGCAACATCTAAGGTCATATCAGGACGGGTACCGACTTGTGACAGTGCGCACTCATGGCGACTTTATAGTGCTGTCCCACTGGGAAACCAGGCCGCCGGCACCATGACCTGGTATCCCACTCAAGTCACATTATCCTGACACTGAGCACACCAGTCCTTGCCCTATCCTAATAATGCCGAGCGCCTGGCTAGGAAGTGACAAGTATCAATTTTAAAGTCATTGGTTTGACTCGACCGGGACTCGAACCCACGACCCCACGACCTACCAGCACAGGAGACGGACGCTCTAACTCATTCGGCCATCCCGTCTGGGGGGTGGGAGTATATCCAGTATGAACTACACACTCCCTGCCTCATTGATCGACGTGGAAACCAAATACGTAGTGCCTAGTTTCAGAGAATAACTCGTACACATAGATATACTTATTTTAAATAAATAAACAAACAGAAAGCACTACCCTGCGTGAGTGCACCCACCTTAATGTCCTGCGCCACCCTGTCGGTGGCGGAGATGCGGATGGCGCCCAGCGGCTGAAGGTTGCTCAGCACCACCACCTCCGAATGCACATGGAAGGCGGGCAGGAAGGGCAGGCTGACCACACCGGACGAGATCTCGGGCTGGTTCTCACGCGGCGAGACAATGGCGCGTACCTGGATTGTCGTGTCGAGTGTCGCCACGAGGTTCACCAGCTCCGTTACGCTCACCCGGGCCAGCCGGCACACGTAATGGCCTGCGCGTAGTTCGTAAAACAGTATTACAGCTGAACACATGCATGCTTCACACACATTTATATTTGGGTTGTTTGTTGTTTTACACCCTAGCAACATCTAGGGTGATATCAGGACGTTACCGACTTGTGACAGTGCACTCATGGTGACTTTATAGTGCTGCCCTACTGAGAGACCAGGCCACCAGCACCATGACGTGCTATCCCACATTATCCTGACACTGAGCCAACAAGTCCTTTCTGTACCCTAATAATGCTGAGCGCCTGGATAGGAAGCGACAAGTATACATGTTTAAGTCATTGGTTTGACGCGACCGGGGTTTGAATCCATGGGTTCGTATCCCCCGATCTCCCAAAACAGGAGATGGACGTTCAACTCGTTCGGCCATCCCGTCTGGTCACGCATACATCATGAACACGACTCGTAAAACAATATTATATCTCACACCTTATTTGACCCCCCAGTCTGGTATGAGATTAGCATACTTGAATCAAGTATAAGACGCGCTTGTTAACAAAGATACATTTTTACTGAAACGACGCGACTTACCTAAGGCGGCGTCAAACTCTGCGTTGATATGGAGCAGGTCATGCACATCGAGTGCCGGGTGCGTGCTGCTCAGACTGGCTTCACACCACATCGGCATCACCGGAACTTTGTAACGCTCACTGGACACCAGCTCAGAACAGTTAGCTCCTGCAAGGTCACAGGTCAAACTCAAGGTCACCACATCCATGTCTATATGGTTACATTGACATTGTACCGTAGATACTTCCATTCCAGTATGGATTTCGGGAGATGAATCATACTGGTATAATCTACATAAAGTGCCCCCACAATTTGGGCCGAAAGTTTGTTATATTTAACAACGCCTCTAGAGCGCATTGATTTTTATCATCGGCTATTGGACATCAAACATATGGTCATTCTAACAAATTTCTTTGGAGGAAAGCCCGTGCTGCCACATAGGTTACTCTTTCCGATAAGCAGCAAGGGGTCTTTTATATGCACTTTCCCACAGACAGGACAGCACATACCACAACCTTTGATGAACCAGTTGTGGACCATGGGTTGGCACAATGTGGGCAGCTACCTGGTAATGCCGAACAGTGCATGGAAAGGTTTGTTTTGTTGTTTTACGTCCTAGCAACAACATGGAAAGGTGGGAAGTGTTCCACACTACAGGCTACAGCATAGCAGCACCTGTCAAACACCACCCAATTATATCATGTCATTTAAAAATAAAAAAACTAATGCTATTGTATTGTCAATGAGGTTTGTTTGTTTGTTGTTTTACGTCCTAGCAACATCTAAGGTCATATCAGGACATGGTTTTCACTTGGATATTTGGATAATGGTACAGAGAAGTTGACATAATGATAGAAATTGCCATCAGATTACCAAAGATAGTGTGATCATTCCCCCACGTCAAAGTTGTTCCCAACAGGTGTTGGCGCCCCAACTGTACTGCCAAACGAACAGGACTGGCCAGTCTTGAAGCCAGCCCTTTATACGAAGCAGAGATTTCTACGTCCGCCCTTACAGCACACTGGTACAACTCCACCAGCGCACCAAGATTACGAACAATTATCCACTGGTTAAATCGGATTAACGCAGATGGGGAGTCATCCTTGCCTATCATCATCACTTGGCAATTTTATCGTATACAAGCAGTGTAAAAACTAATAGGAACCACACATGGCCCAGTGAATATTTCAAGGCGTATTTAGAATGCGCGAATTCATAAAAACTAAGGAGATGCAAAAATTCAAGATTGTAATGCTACATATTGTAATGATACTAACAGCAACTATGAATAGTAGTTTGAAATGACTAATTACATACAATTATTGCCTAGGAACGATCGGCTGCAAGTGACACCAGAGACTACTGGATTGGAAGTCGTGCCTCATGGCGGCTGTTTGCATTGATTTCGCGGTGTTGAGCTAGATGATTTTATTTGTGCCACAAAGTACCGTTCACTACATACCGACGAGGTTCGACCTGGCGACACTGCCTGACTCCAGGAAGACGGGGATGTAGCTGGAACCCGTGCGACTGGGAACATTCGTCCAATGCTGCAGGTATTCATTCTTCATCAGAACCTGGGACACCGCCAAGACCATCACCTGAACCAGGCAGGCAACGGTAGGTCAGTAAAAACCGCAAAAACATACACTACCTTTCACATCCACGAGGAAAATCATAATTAATTATGAAATGCCGATACAATATGAGTAGCTATATGGAGGTTGTGGTGTCCCAACGACCTTCATGGTTAAGTGATTGAAAAGCTTGTTTTATTTATTGACACCTCTAGAACACATTCATTTTCGTATCCTCGGCTATTGCACGTCTAACATATGGTCATTCTGACATTTCTTTGGAGGAAACCCACTGCCGCCACATAGGCTATTCTTTCTGATAAGCAGCAAGGGGTCTTTTATATGCACTTTCCCACAGACAGGACAGCACATACCACAGCCTTTGATGAACCAGTTGTGGATAACTGGTTGGAACGGAAAATAGCCCAAACTGCAAATGGGTCCACTAAGCAGGATCGATCGCATGACCAACACCTTCTCAGGTGCTACCGCCTGAGCTTCGTCCCGCTCCCCGTTAAGGGATTCATGATGATGATGGTTACAGAATGGCGGAGTGCTGACCTCGGTGTTAGTGGTGTGCTCTCCGGCTGTGTAGGTGATGACCGTCTGACCGATGCGGCTTGCCACCCCGATGCCGGATGAGGCGGTCATGCTCACCACTTGGTTATTACTGCTCCACCTCCCCGCATGCCCTGAACCAGAGTCACATTTCATTTCAAATTGCATGGTCCGATGGTTTTGAATTTCTATCATAAATATATTAGGTTGCTCGTTATGATCTACTTTATTCTAGTTATAAGTTATTTTAATTTTAAATGGCTGCCTTTTGAGATATTTGAAGTGCAAACATGTTAAATTAATTTTGGCAAGCACAGCAAAACTCAGATAGGCTTTTGCAGTAAGAGGTTCTATTAGATTGCCTCACTATTCCCTTCTCTGCCCCTAGGTCAAAATTAAGGTCACCGCCATCGTGTCTAAATGGTCACAAGAGGTAATGAACGGTAGGCATCATGTATATGGCGCTCCTGGCCTGGAAGCCCACGTAACTTGTGGGCGCATTTGTGCCCTGTCATCCTAACGAGACTGTTCAAATTACCTGCGCTGTTGACGATGGGGCTGGAGAAGCAAACCACGTCTCCGAGAGTGACTGAAGTGAAGGCAGGTAAGATGGCCGACCCGACGGCAATGTTGATGTAGTCAGCCAGGCCAGGGCTATTCTGGTCCCAAACCTACGACACAAACAAACTGATGATGGAGACGCAAATCAACAACCACGTGCTGATAGATGTGATAGAAAAGCTGAACAACGTACACGCACAACTCATACTACACGCTTATAACCAAGCAACACAAAGATCACCATGGATGAATTTAAAACCAGTGAGAAAGTGACCCAATATATGTCCTAGCAAAATCTAAGGTCATATCAGGATGGGTACCGACTTGTGTACACTCATGGTGACTTTATAGTATTACCCCACTGAAAGACCAGGCCACTGGCACCATGACCTAATACCCCAGTGTCACATAATCCTGATACTGTGCTAACCAGTCCTCGTCTTATCCTATTAATGCCTAGCGCCAGGCTAGGCTGCAAAAAGTATCCGGACTTGCCAAGACATAAAACCCCAATGCAAATCAAACAAAAACCACACAAAAGTTGAAGAAGCCAGTGATAGAAATAAGCAAAATTGTTCACTTATCCACAAGACAAGTCTGATGTGATTTTCACTTGTCCGCCTTAATTTACACTTGTCCTGGATACGCTCTTATTTCGAACGCTGAGTACGGTATCTAGTGACAAACCTTGAGTATGGTTTGTCCGGTGCTGGTGGTCCGCGCGATCAAGGTACTGTTCTCTGGGCCCGTCTGTACGTGAATCAGATCGAACCTGAAAGATTTCCGCAAACGCATTCAATAACATGACAGTTGCTTCAAACATCCGTTGTTTGTCTTACAGGTCTGGGACCAGATGAAGCCTGGCCTGGGTGACTACACGATATAATTTTGCAAACAGAATGAATGCCCTCGGACCATTGACCACCTTGAAGCCTTCATGTAACTATCGGGCCATGCCTATCAAATGCATGAGGTTAGTGGTGCGAGTTCCACCATATATAATTAAGTATTACATTTGCAGGGTGCGTACACATCTGAAGTTACAGGATTTCGATTCCTGCAGCAAATATGTTAATTTGGAACAAAATAATCACTAACCACTAACTGAAAGAGTTACAATTTCACATCAAGTTAGCCCTCCACCAAATTTAATTTGTCCAAGCCCAACTTAGACAAAACCATTGCTCAATCATATCCCATTCACAGGTAGCAAACAGCAAACAGCGCATGTACAGACCTATTGGGCCGGTGTCGAAGGGCGGTGTTTGTGGTGTAGAAGCGCTCTCCCACATCGTCATGGTACGTGACTGTGAAGTGGAGGATGCTTCCGACCGGCACCGCTGTCAGACTGCGACCGCGCGTCTCAATCACTGTGTCCGCATTAAGCATCAGGTAGGAGACCGGCTTCACCTATTCAGGTACACGACAAAAGTTAGCGGAGCTTGGTTGATTGTTCAGAGTTTTTACGGCCACCAGGCCACCAGCACCATGACCTGATATCCCACTCAGTCACATTATCCGGAGACTGAGCTAACCAATCTGTGCCCTATCCTAATAATGTCGAGCGCCAGGCTAGTAAACGACAAGTATCAATTTTTAAGTCATTGGTTTGACTCGACCATGGTCCCAATCCCAAGATCTACGAAAACGGGTGTCGGACGCTCCACTCATTCGGCCATCCCGTCTGGTCCCATATCATACTGGTCTGAAGATATGGCATATGTCAATTTAAAGGAATTAATTTCGCTTATCCCAAAGTAATAATGCATAAGAACAGAACTGGGTAGAATGCAACTGACCTTGACGAGAATAACGATAGTCTGGTTGACGCCGAAGTCTTCGTGCGCTGTGATGATGAGGCTGGCGTGCCCGCTGCTTGTGCCTGACACCAGCTGGCCCGCCTTGTTCACCTTCACCACTGCAACCTCCTCATCCGTCTCCACATGGTACATGAGACGGGCAGTCCCATCCCTGCGGCACAAATAAAAAAATCCACCTGAACACTGAGCAATCAATGCAAATAGCCACCACAAGGCATAGCCTCCAATGGATTAGCGTCTCCAGTGTCACTTTCACTTGCAGTCTAACACTCCTAGCAACTGAGTTAGCCGGTACCGGCCGACAGACATGCTGTTTGCTTGGATATTACGTCCTGAGACTAAGATTATATGAGGACGCGAATGTCCATATGCTATTAATAACGCATCTCTATGGTGATATCCGCTCATTGCCCGGCAACATATCAGTCTAATGAAACTGGTATTGGACTGGCAGATCCGACATACTTTCGTTACTTTGTTTTAGCTGACTATATATTGAAATATATTACAGCTTGACCATCTTATCCGCCACTTTTCAGTAATCCGGTATTAATTTCAACTAGAGCAATTTCAAATGTCAAATGTGGTGTCCTCTGTGTAGCGAAGTGGTTAGAGTGTCTGACTTTTTTCTAGGTCAGGTTCCTAATCTGAAGGTCAGTGGTTCGATTCCCTGCGCCCCACCTCTGCCAATTTGGATTTCCACCGCTGTGTATAACTTACAGCGTCATCAAAGGCCCGTTGCTCTCATATGTCTATGTGGTGTGGGAGATCAAAAAATCCCATGGGTCGGTAAAAGTGTAGGCTCAGGCTTTCTATCGACAAACTGTCTAATGGTGAAAACAAGTCTATTCAGACTTATCCATGACAGTATAAATCTTTCAAGAAAAAATGTAAATCTGCGTAGTTGCAAATTCCAGCCCTTCACTCTGGAAGCGAAAGTGATGTTTCTTATGTAGGTCAACAGAACTACATGTGCATGTAACATTTATTTTACCTGTTTCATTAACATTTCACTTGATTTTCATTTTCATTTAATTTGTCTTTTTCCTTTATTAACCAACATGTACTGATTTACAGGGTATTTTAAAGGTAAGATGAAGTTTAGCTGTTGGGTTAAGTGCATTCTAATGCAACAATCAGTTATCCGGCACCCTACAGATTCCAATGATGCAGGATTTGTGATGGTCAAACTGTAACTAATTAAAATGGCTAAAGCTTCAAAGCCAACATTTATTATATATCACGTGATTAGGGTTTCAACAGTCCCTCAGACCTCTAGAATGTACATCGCGACTATGGCTTCGCATCAATATGCATTCCAGAGTCACACCGGCTTCAAACCCCACAATGGGTAGCCATATTCGTACATTTCTTTAACCGCCTTGTGCTCACCTATTGGTCTTGACGACAGTGTCGGTGCTGGGAGTCATCAGCAATGACCCATCGCAGCTTGTCGGTTGCGTCAGATGAAGTTTTTCAAACACCTAGCCGAGGAAGAAGGACAAAGTTACCGGGAAGTTAAAATAGGAAGAGAACCTTGGCCTGAATAGTTGCTCCTTCTCGGTTTTGGTGTGTAGCCAAATTCTCCCACTGACCTCACTACACCATTCATTGTTTTACATCCTAGCAACATCCAAGGTAATATCAGAACGGGTACTGATTTGTGAAAGTGTGCAGTCATGGCGACTTAACAGTGTTGCCCCACTGGAAGACCAGCCCACAGGTACCATGACATAATATCTCACACGGGCCCATCATCCTGATACTGTGCTAACCTATCCTTATCCTATCCTATTAATGCAGAACGCCAGGCTAGGTAGCGACAAGTATCAATCAAGTCATTGGTTTGACTCGGCTGGGATTCAAAACTCCCGACCTTCCACACGAATAGCCTGCGCTCTAGTGATTCAGACACCGCGTCCAATGGGCCTGCTTGGTGATTGGTCAACAACGATGAGGTGTACATAAGTAACACAGCTTACCTGGACCTGGACCTGGTCGTGGAGGTGCATGTTGTCGCGGAGCTGGAGGCCTGAGTTGGGAGCCGGGGTCACGTGCAGACTGACGGTCACGTGAGCTGCATGGTGCGCAAACAGCTGCACAGCAAAGTTCCCCTCGTTTGGCACCTGGATCCCGCTCTGTAGGCAAAAAACAAAAAACCCACGCTTTATAATATAACTTATATAAGTATAATGCAAGTATAGTAACAATAATTACAATATAATAATATAAATCAAATAATAATCATAATGGGTGATGATACTGACACACACACACGCAACAAGCGCTATAATATAATTGATATAAGTATAATGCAAGTATAGTAACAATAATTACAATATAGTAATATAAATCAAATAATAATTATAATGGGTGATAACACTGTCACACAAACAACTCCAAGGGTAGTCTGTACTGACTGATCAGGGGAATGTAGCTACAATAATGCTCTCAGAGTAGTGTATGAAACTTTGCTGTTTTCCCCGCATTTCCTGACATGGTACCCTCTCTTTCTCAGGCTTTTTTAATTACTTTCTAAGTACGTCTTAGGACCAAAATGAAGATATTCCACAGCTTTTTGAGCATGCAATAACTCCAGGTTCCGAGTATGCTCCACTAGTCCTATTGCCCATCAGGTGGGGGGAAATTCCAATGTAATCTTTGGAGGACAGTCGGAATCTATGCATAATGAGATAAAGAAAGCCACGTCGACCCAGCATGTGAAGAACAATGCAAAATATATGAAATGTCGGATATATATATATTTTTTTTAATTCTATACAAAATAAAGATCGACTTTAGAAAAGTCATTTTTTTCTCTCTCAATATACTGACATTCAAAATTGTTGATGACGTAATACTTTTTGTATAATTGTATGACCGTTTAGTACAAATTTTTTTCATTTTCAAAAGTTAGTACTTTTAAAGTTTTTTTATGACCAGTACGAACCCTACCTGACAGCGCTAAGTATAGGAGAGAATTTCCTCGTTATCGCAAAAAATTAACCCCCACTCTGCCCTCTCAGTATAAGGAAGGTCCGACACAAGCCGGCAAACGACACAACACCGGCTGGCTTCTGACAACACCGGTCATCACTAGCCGGAGTCAGAGTTAACCGCCTCAAGTGTTTCTAGAATTGTATGTTGATATTCGATAGAACATCGCAGATCGAGAAAATACGTAGAATTAGATTTTTAATCAGGATTTTAATTCCTAGATATTTGTTTAGAAATTACACAAATCGCAGATCTACGAAAAACCAGTTATCTTTCATCCCCCGTCTCGCCAACAAATGGCTGCCTCGTTGGCTGCGTGTTTGTTTGTTGTTTTACATCCTAGCAACATCTAAGGTCATATCAGGACCGGTACCAACTTGTGACAGTATGCACTCATGGCGACTTTATAATGCTGCCCCACTGGGAAATCAGGCCACCAGCACCATGACCTGATATCCCACTAGGTCACATTATCCCGACACTGAGCCAACTAGTCCTTGCCCTATCCTATAAATGCGATAAGTATACATTTCTAAGTCCTTGGTTTGACTCGACCAGGGTTCGAACCCCACATCTACCAAAACTTATAATGGTATCAGGTTTGACCTTGCAGAGAAATGAAATTGTCATGGTTTTAGAGATGGTGCGTGGATAGGTTTGCATCAGATGGCCCCTGTGCACTTGGCTTACATGTCATAGCGGGGAGCTCCGAGGGTCCCTATCCAACACGGACCGGGACCCCAGGGTGCAACTCATCACTTGCAAACTTATATTTGAGACAAAAGCCAACCAGTCACTGAGCCAACCAGTCCTTGCCCTATCCTAGTAATGCCCAGTGCCAGGCTAGGAAGCAACAATTATCAATTTTTAAGTCATTGGTTTGACTCGACCAGGGTTCGAACCCACAAACTCATGGGTGCGGATCCCCCGATCACCCTAAGCAGGGGACAGACGCTCAACTCATTCGGCCACCCCGTCTGGTCTTGGCTGCATGACATACCTTGTAGTAGATGGAGTTGAGGGAGACGGCTTCCTTGTTGTTGATCGTCCAGGTAAAGATGAGCTGAGGCAGCGCGCTACTGAATGTAAATGGCGTCTCATGCTCATTGGTTCCCATTGCGTACAGCGGCATCTAGATGTGCATTAAAAGCAAACAGAGACTGTTACCCGAGAATGTACGGAATGCTTACAATATATACAAATGACCCTGTTTTCAGGTTTGACCTCACAGAGAAATGAAATTGTCAAGGTTTTAAAGATGGTGCGTGGATAGGTTTGCATCAGATGGCCCCTGTGCACTTGGCTTACTCGTCATAGCGGCGAGCTCCGAGGGTCCCTATCCAACACGGACCGCGACCCCAGGGTGCAACTCATCACTTGCAAACTTATATTTGAGACAAAAGGTTATTTGTAGGCTGGTTGGTTGTTTTACCACCTGGCAACATCTAAGATCATATCAGGACAGGTACCACCTTGTGACTGTGACTCAATTATTACCTAGAGCTATGCTTAAATTTATGTTTTTGTTGGGGTTTTACATTTTGACAACATCGAAGGTCATATCAGGACGGGTACCCACTTGTGTCAGTGCGCACTCATGGTGACTTAGTAGTGCTGCTCCATTGGGAAACCAGGCCACCAGCACCATGACCTGATATCCCACTCAGTCACATTATCCCGACACTGAGCCAACTAGTCCTTGCCCTATCCTATAAATGCGATAAGTATACATTTCTAAGTCCTTGGTTTGACTCGACCAGGGTTCGAACCCCACATCTACCAAAACTTATAATGGTATCAGGTTTGACCTTGCAGAGAAATGAAATTGTCATGGTTTTAGAGATGGTGCGTGGATAGGTTTGCATCAGATGGCCCCTGTGCACTTGGCTTACTCGTCATAGCGGCGAGCTCCGAGGGTCCCTATCCAACACGGACCGGGACCCCAGGGTGCAACTCATCACTTGCAAACTTATATTTGAGACAAAAGCAGGTTATTTGAAGGCTGGTTGGTTGTTTTACCACCTGGCAACATCTAAGATCATATCAGGACAGGTACCAACTTTTGACAGTGTGCACTTATGATGACTTTATAGTGCTGCCTCACTGGGAATCCAGGCCACCAGTACCATGAACTGATATCCCACTCAGTCACATTATCATGACACCGAGCCAACCAGTCCTTGTCCTATCCTATTAATGCGACAAGTATAAATTTGTAAGTCCTTGATTTGACTCGACCAGGGTTCGAACACCACATCTACCAAAACCTATAATGGTATCAGGTTTGACCTCGCAGAGAAATGAAATTGTCAAGGTTTTAAAGATGGTGGTCGATAAGTTTGCATCAGATGGCCCCTGTGCACTTGGCTTACTCGTCATAGCGGCGAGCTCCGAGGGTCCCTATCCAACACGGACCGGGACCCCAGGGTGCAACTCATCACTTGCAAACTTATATTTGAGACAAAAGCAGGTTATTTGAAGGCTGGTTGGTTGTTTTACCACCTGGCAACATCTAAGATCATATCAGGACAGGTACCAACTTTTGACAGTGTGCACTTATGATGACTTTATAGTGCTGCCTCACTGGGAATCCAGGCCACCAGTACCATGACCTGATATCCCACTCAGTCACATTATCATGACACCGAGCCAACCAGTCCTTGTCCTATCCTATTAATGCGACAAGTATAAATTTGTAAGTCCTTGATTTGACTCGACCAGGGTTCGAACACCACATCTACCAAAACCTATAATGGTATCAGGTTTGACCTCGCAGAGAAATGAAATTGTCAAGGTTTTAAAGATGGTGGTCGATAAGTTTGCATCAGATGGCCCCTGTGCACTTGGCTTACTCGTCATAGCGGCGAGCTCCGAGGGTCCCTATCCAACACGGACCGGGACCCCAGGGTGCAACTCATCACTTGCAAACTTATATTTGAGACAAAAGCAGGTTACTTGAAGGCTGGTTGGTTGTTTTACCACCTGGCAACATCTAAGATCATATCAGGACAGGTACCAACTTTTGACAGTGTGCACTTATGATGACTTTTTAGTGCTGCCTCACTGGGAATCCAGGCCACCAGTACCATGACCTGATATCCCACTCAGTCACATTATCATGACACCGAGCCAACCAGTCCTTGTCCTATCCTATTAATGCGACAAGTATAAATTTGTAAGTCCTTGATTTGACTCGACCAGGGTTCGAACACCACATCTACCAAAACCTATAATGGTATCAGGTTTGACCTCGCAGAGAAATGAAATTGTCAAGGTTTTAAAGATGGTGGTCGATAAGTTTGCATCAGATGGCCCCTGTGCACTTGGCGTACTCGTCATAGCGGCGAGCTCCGAGGGTCCCTATCCAACACGGACCGGGACCCCAGGGTGCAACTCATCACTTGCAAACTTATATTTGAGACAAAAGCAGGTTATTTGTAGGCCGGGTGGTTGATTGTTTTACATCCTGGCAACATCTAAGGTCATATCAGGACAGGTACCGACTTGTGACAGTGTGCACTCATGGCGACTTTATAGTGCTGCCCCACTGGTTACTTAGCGCCGTATCAGCAGCAAAGGCCATAATCACAGCGATAAGTGTTTCAACTTGTATTCTGTTGTATTATTATTCCAACATCACTTTTATACTCAACTATGTGTCACTTAAGAAGTTAAAAACTAACAATTATACAAAAACTATGGCCAATGAAAATAAAATCCCAGATAAAAGTAAATGGTATCATTCTTCCTAAATTGGTAAAGATTGATGAAGTGGTAGTCATGTTGCCCTCAAGAAGGCTCAAATTACTTCGCTTTACATTAGTAAAAAGATCATGTTTGCTGTTTGCATTGTAAAATTGTTGGCGTAACGCCATGAAAAGCAACACAGTTTAGTTGAATGAATCTGCTTGATAATAGACTACATCGCCATTCCAGCGGCGCAGTGCATTGTGGGATGCGTGGAAGAAAAACAAATCCGCGAGAAGCACATGGCACATGCTAATACACTAGGTGCAGCTATGAAATGTGCTAGTTTCAGTTCATCTCAGCTCTTGTCTTAAACATAGAATACCAACTAAAAAAAACCCATAATAAACTAAGATATTAATCTTTTATCCAGCATTGCATTTACATCAATATAATCAGCACATCTTATGCCATGTGCATTTAGATTTAGACGGAGTCAGTTTTACTTATTTTATTCATGTTTTTACTTATATCCTATGGTTAATGACATATGTAGAACTAGAAAATTAGTATGGTTAATCATATATTGGTTATATATTTCTCTGAAACAAGTGTGTTGACACATTAGGCATTTTAATATTTAGAACAAGAATTAATAATAGTGATGTGGATATCAACCTTAAAGTGACTGATTTTTTTGTGTGGAATTGTATATTTCTTAGCTCAAGATGTTTAACTATGGCTACTTTTGTCTTGGTTATATTCATCAGATATTGCATGTGTGCATACATGTTTATGCCAAATTGTTATGTATTTCTATTAATTTTGAATGAGATGGAAGTTTTGCCCTACGCATATCGGCAAACTCAATGGCTGTACGGCTTTGCTTTGCTGTCAGCGTTGGTTTCAGCACATGCAGTCGGAACGGTGATCTCGTCTATACACAATACGATGAAAGTGGTCTCTTACAAAAAGACGCGAAAATACCTTGGTGCCAACGGCGAATTTCCGCGAAAACCAGGATTTACCCTTCATAGAATTAACAGGGAAATCACGGAAAAATGCCGGAGTCAGGTTTCAACTCTGCTTGTTCTGACTAAATCGCACATACCTAATCGTTTCTTGTTTGTGTTTTATGCTCTAGCAACATTTAAGGTCATAAGAACGGAAATCCGCGAAATCGCTGATATCTTTCATCCCTGCATTATACACTACAAATATAAGCGGGCGGGACACACCTGTGTTCCAGTCTGCAGCCGTTTGAGCGGAGCGAAGATGCGGATTCCCTCGAGCTGCACCACATGCACGACAACCTCGTCCTGCGAGTACACTAGACGCCGCCCACTCTCCGCCCCGTATCCCACAGCACGCCCCACAACCCGCGTGCTGCCCACCGCAAGCGCATCCACCAGCCCGCTGTTCGAGATGGATGCAGTGTCGTCGTCATGGATACTGAACTCGATGGTGGACTGCGGCTGGGGCCCGCCATGCGCAGTCACCTTAAGTTGTCGAGGTGCACACATTATTTAGGAGCCGTACACAATTGGAGATTGCCAAGTCAAGGCTATTAGAAAATACTAATTCAAGACTATTTTCATGCAAATAAGATATGACTTCTAATCGCAGTAATTCACATGAGTTATATAAATTTTCAGTCATTTCACATAATTAATGACCATGTTTACAATTTTGAGTATTTACAACAGAAAGTTGAAAATAATTACACAGTGCTCTGATAGACAGTAAATCATTGCAGCTATAGCACACACAACGTGGAAGCATGATTGGGGTAACATAACTTTATTCTGAGCAGCCCCCGCTGGCATTACATGATGTGCTGTAGCCGCGAGAGATGATAAGAAGGTCATGGTGTGATCGCGGTCAAGGATGGTAGTGAGATGGATGAGGCGAGACAAGTGAGTAAGGTGATTATGTGAGGCGAAGTAATATGCACAGATATAAATGTACGTGGTAACTAACGGCTGGCATATAGTTACCTAGTATGATAAGTATAATTATTAATATATAATATATTTGATGTTATATAATATATCGATTAACTCGCGGAGTGGGTGGGTGGGTGGTCAGTGCGGCGGATGGGAGCAGAATGACCAGGATTGGTCTCTGGAGGTGAGGAGCTCCAGTGATGGAGGGCTGTGATTGGCGGAGAGGTGGAGAGCAGGTTGGAGTGAGGAGAGGGAGGAGGGACCAGATTGTTTATTGGCAGGTGGTGTAATGAGGTTCCCCCGCCTCCGCCCGAAGGGGGGGGGGGGGATGGGAGAGGAGCGGGGGGGGGCCCAATGGCTTCGCTGACATGTACGCCCCGCAATGACTCTGAATGAGTATACACTGAATGAGTATACACTCATTCAAAACCATTATTTTTATTGACAAAACTTTGCCCTTTAATTATAAGGCGCAGGATTAGATCAAATCAAATGCAAGGCCTTTCCAGAAGGCAAGTTTATTTGCTGAGGTTTTACATCCTAGCAACATCTAAACATCAGGGAGGTACGAGGGTTTATAGTCCCTCTCCTGGGCTGTAGTGAGCATGTGAGTGGAGTGAGCGCATGAGTGGACTGAGCGCATGAGTGTGGTGAGCATGAGTGGAGTGAGCGCATGAGTGTGGTGAGGTGTGGAGTGAGTGGGTGATCGTGTGAGTGTGGTGAACATAGTAATACTGAAAGATGTAAATCACAGACAAGCCGACCAACCTGGAAGAGTGCTCCAACGATGAGTGTGATGTTGCGCGGGTTCAGTCTGAGTGGCGGAAACACCTGTAACCATAGCAACAACACATAGTTACCGACCCACCACTACAATAACTGCAGTAACCTCAGGACTGACGTAGAACTATCAAACACGGATGATGAATTTAGATAGTTTCATTTATGTATCTAGGAATTGTACTGTACGGCCGGAAGACCAGTGCTCTGGCGCTAAAAATAGATATTATTCAATGAATAAAATCCACTTTAGTAAAAAAAACACCACAAAACGTGTACTGAAAACAGTGCCATCAGATTACCAAAGATAATGTGATCATTCCCCAGATTAAAGTTCGACCCTACACGTGTCGGTCACCCCGACTATACTGCCAGACAATAAGGACTGACCAGTCTTAGAGTCAGCCCGCAAAGCTAGAGCAAATATTTCTACGTCTGCCCTTACAGCACACTGGCAATACTGCACCAGTGCACCAAGATTACGAACGACTAAATTCTACTTAAATTAATGGGGATCATCCTTGCCTATCATCATCACGTGGCACAGACAACAACTACAAATCGATAACGTACCAACTCATTTATTATCACGATAACCCTTTGGGGCTAGGAGCGCCTGCAGGGTTTCACATGCCTACAGTCTGGGAGTGCCTGAATGCACCCACAATCGGGCAGCACTGCATTTCTGATATAATTTACACATTTTCAGGAAAACATTTCTAGAAATGCAAATGCGCTCCCGACCCCAAAGGGTTAATGCGGAATCTCGCTGTATTTGGCTACGGTTACTTGCCTGTATCTCCTTATGCTGACCAGAGATGGTTTGAGCCGACTGCCGCTTAGCGATAAAGTGAAGCATGGTGCGTCCAAGCGCAACGCCCTGCACAATGTACAGCACTGAGAACTGGTCGTCGCTTTTTGCCGGATCCGGTCTTTTGGTGATAGAAAAACAAAACTTCCATGTAGTCAGCAATTCAAAGTAACAGTACCGCTTTAGTTTTTTGCCCTGGCAACATCTAAGGGCATATCATGACGGGTACTGACTTGTGACAATGTGTACACATGACAACTTTTTTAATTAATTGATACGGTATTTATTCTGCCCATAGCGTGTAAGCTCCCGTGAGGATGCTTGTTTTCAACGCTGGACAGCTGTGAGGAATGTTATAGTGTATGCCCGGGTTCCGGTTCCGGGTTGGTATCTTTACAATGCTGCCCCACTGGGAGACCAGGTCGCCAGTACCTGATATCCCACTCAGTCACATTATCCTGACACTGATTCAACCAGTTCTTGCCCTATCCTAATAATGCTGAGCGCCTGGCTAGGAAGCGACAAGTATAAATTTTTATGTCATTGGTTTGACTCGACCTGTGTTGGAATCCCAATTCAAAGTAACATTACCACTTTGCTCTGACATCACAGCACTATTATTGACTGCATTGCAATATACTGATCTAAACGAAATGAGGTGAACCATACTAGGAACTGCGATTCCAGAAAAAGTTTGTCTAGGCTTTACGTCCAGGCAACATCTAAGGTCATATAAGGACAGGTACTGACTTGTGACAGTCGCACTCATAGCTTAATAGTGCTGCCCCACTGCGAGACCAGGCAGCCAGTATCATCACCTGATATCCGACTTACGTCACATTATCCTGACACCAAGCCAACCAGTCATTGCCATATCCTAATAATGCAGAGCGCCTGGCTAGGTAGCGGCAAGTATCAAACTCCCGACCTTCCGCATTGGAAGCCTGCACTCTATCAATTCAGCCACCATGACCGGTCAGAGCTTATGGAGAGAGAACTGGATGAGTATATACCTTACCTAAGAGCGATGATGTTGGAGGCCGGCTGCGGCTTGAGTCCCATGAGAGGGAAGTATGAAGCGTGCAAGGGCTTTCCATTCTTATCGAGCACAGACACGCGCACTGTGATCTCCTTGTTCAGCTCAACCTGAGTCAAATGTAACCAGGAATTAAAGTGGTATATGGCAACAAAAAGCGCAAATCTATGGCGAGGAATCTGCAAATTTAACACTATCAAGGAATCGCTGAAAAATCCCGGAAGTCAGGTTTCATCCAATACTCTCCTAACACTATTTTAGCTCCAATCCTCCGATTAGTCGGTATAGACTATCCCGGTGTGGCAGTAAATCACAAACCCCTGGAAATTGCACACCCCGGGGTTTGCGATTTACTAGGAAATCACAAACCCCCCCCCCTGGAAATTACAAACCCCCCCATGCTTTGTAGCATTTATCACCACAAGTAGGGCAGCTATAGGCCTATGTTTGATTTTGAACTTCTACCAGATCTGGGGGATAAAATGGATTCAAGGAGGATCAAGATGGATTAATTGATTAGTTTTGATGTCATGCTGTCACAGCAAAGGCCTTTTTCACTGCTATTGATGACTCACAAGAAGGATAAGGGACCAGATGAATTTTTGTCAAAGATACTAAACTACATCATTAAGAAAAGCCAGCACAACTTCTTTAAACATTTTGAACTAACAAATATCCAATTCCCTACAAAAATATCAGTCACTTTGCACATACATAGGCTGCCACATTTATTTTCATATAAGGGGGATCCCTCACGAGATGGATTAATTGATTATTTTTAATTTCATTCCTCTCACAGCAAGGGCCATTATTCACTGCGCACAAGAAGGCTAGGGGACCAGGTCAATTTGTTGTCACAGATACTATCTGTATCATTAACATGGGGGGTTTGCGATCTCCAGGGGGGGTATGTGATTTCCTAGGAAATCGCAAACCCCCCATGCCCATATATGGCATGGGGGTTTGCGATTTCGTAGGAAATCACAAGTGGGGGGTTTGCAATTTACAGGGTTTGCGTTTTCCTGCTACACCGGGAGAGAGTTCCACTGTCCTTATTCTGACTGTATTATCGCCCATGTTGTCAATTCTATTTTTTTCTTTCCACAATCATTTTCATCCCGGAAGCCTATGGTGTCAGAATTATCTACGTACATACCAACATTAATTTGGCATCTTTCCACTTCACATATCTCCAAAGTTAACCATTTATAAGCAAAGTTACTTCAAGATAAAGTAAAGTAGATTCTAATATTCAACCTAATATGTTTATCTTCAAAATTTGGCAGATACTCAAAAGCATTGGACGATGTAACTTAAATAGATTTCAGAATACCTTTTGACTGTTTGTTTTATCACTGACCCACCAGTGCCAAAAGTAAACACCGGCTATTGGGGGGAGGGTGGTCATACAGTGGTTAAACAAAACTGACTAAAATATTACATTTCAAACAGGTCAAATAGAACACAGAAATGTCAGCCAAAAGAGCATACAACTGTGGTAAAATCACAAACGGTATATGAGAAATAAAATCAGTCGCTTCTAACCTTATCTACGACTTGCATTATGATGGCGTTAACGCCTGAGATATGGATCTCGCTGCGTGCCGTCTCCGATGTCTCCATACACAAGTCATAAGCTGTGATCGCGAATGATCCATCAAGCACTGGTACAACCTAGAGGAATAACAAATTACATTACACACATAATTAAATCGTTAATGTAATCTGAATGCAACAATTCAGTGTTGGGTTCAGGTGAGTCTATCACTATCTGAACGACTATTCTTGCGTGTAAATGTTTATTCTGCTGAATAAGTCTTGTCAGTGCTGAAGCAATGGTCTTCCAGCCATTTTTCAATTCAGGATTATTTACACAAAAAGGTATATAGAGTAAGGTATACAATAACTTTTGAATACACAATTTGCAGCATGCAATGCAATGCAATGCAATGCAATGCGGCACCACACTCGTGAAGAGTCAGCCTTTACTTTACACCTATCATCAAGGACAAACACCAGCGCGAAAGAATTTGCATCAGATGGCCCCTGTGCACTTGGCTTACTCGTCATAGCGGCATGCTCCGAGGGTCCCTATCCAACACGGACCAGGACCCCAGGGTGCAACTCATCATTTGCAGTTTTTAAGAGTACGAATGCATCTAAAAATATTACACACACGAGGTGTCATTACAACAATGACTATTTGCTTACAAATTTTACTCCTGAAGTTGTGAACTCACCAGGATGTCCCGCTTCTTTTGTTCATAGGTCACCTTGGCGAGGTTGGTGTTGCCATGGTTAATGAGAAAGTATCCGGAACCACCAGCGACCTTCAATGACATCTGGTTTGGAGAACAAACGGGGCCGATTCATCAAAGTAAAGTTTGTTTTATTTAACAATACCTCTAAAGCACATGGATTTTTATCATCGACTATTGGACGTCAAACATATGGTCATTCTGACATTTCTTTGGAGGAAACCTGCTACTCTTTATATGCACTTTCCCAAAGACAGGACAGCACACACCACATACTTTGATGAACCAGTTGTGGATCACCGGTTGGAACGGAAAATAGCCCAAACTGCAAATGGGTCCACTGAGTAGGATCGATCGGATCACAGCTTCACAGGTGGACACTCTACCGCCTGAGTTACATCGAGCGTGTCCACTCAATGGTGACTTTATAGTTCTGCCCCACTGGGAAATCAGGCCACCGGCATCATGACCTGATATCCCACTCAGTCATATTATCCTGACAGCTAACCAGTCCTTGCCCTATCCTATCAATGCGGAGCGCCGCGCTAGGAAGTGACAAGTATCAATTTGATAAGTCATTGGTTTGACTCGACCCGGAACCAAACTCCCGATCTCCCACACTACCGATTTGGCCACCGCGCCCGGTATACTACAAGAAGCCTTCTGCCTCACCTTGTTCGAAGGATGGTTGAAAATGGAAATGAAGTCTGGAGTGATGACGGGGTCATTAATGCTGTAGAGGTCGAGCGTGGCAGAGATGGCGGGGTCCAGAGTCTCTGGGTAATTGATACGCTGGGAGGTGAAGTAGACGCGCTGGTAGCGAGGAACACTCGCAGTCACACGCAGTGCACCCAGCTTTCGCAGCATCAGCAGCTCCTGGTAATCTGGTGAGTAAATCATGGAAGCCATATACCAGCAAGTCAAAACACCGTTAACATACATTGCAAAGTTCAGTATTATGCAATAATCCAGAAATTAACAGTTAGACTTAATACAAGAGGGTGGTGTGGGGTGTGGGTGGGTGGGAGACACCATAGCACAGTGCTATTGAGAGCTACATAGATGGGTTATTCTCCGAAACGGGGCACTTGCTATCCGGACCGCACTTCGTCCACACCTCCTCTCTGCTGGCCTTGCTCCTCCTTGATATGTCTGAAAAGAGTTCCAGGAGGGGGAGCCCGCCGGCATTTCACTTTCTACTCTTACTCTGCCATGTCTATGGCTCACTGGTTGGTCACCATAGAGCAAATAGACATGGTCCTTTGACTCAACTCTCTTCATTTCTCTTTCCTAGACTCTACCCTTTCTATTTCTCCCAGGCATACTTCTCCCCCTGAGCAGGGGTGTTGGCCCTGTACCTTTAGGCTTCTCTCGCTTTGTTCTCGTTGCTGGAACCACCACTGCACCCATCTTTACCCGCCCTTCCTAGAAACACTTGCTGCTGTCTGCTGGATACAAGTGCTCAACTACCGCCGGACTGAAGAGATTCGGTTCCGCCACAATGCTTCGCCTTTACAACATTGTAAAGATGTACCCAGCTTCTACCACCGTCCCTACTGAAGATTAATCTTCAACCAAAGATTGGGCCGATTTATCGGAGCCTCTATAATGTTGCAGTTCTGCAACCAGTAACCGTCGTAAGGTTACAAACCACCCCAAGCAAGCAAGCAAGCGAAACTGGGCACCATATACAGTAAAATCTCTAATCGACCACCTCCACAGATCGACCACCTCCACAGATCGACCACCTCCACAGATCGACCACCTCCACAGATCGACCACCTCCACAGATCGACCACCTCCACAGATCTTGTAAGACACAATCTTGTTTGCTTAACTGCAATCAATAAAATGTTGGTTGAATGTGTATGCTAAAATGTAGTTCTGGATGTGATTGATTTCCATGTTACATGAGTGATATAAACGTATTGTTCAATTTGTACATCAAAATCAAAACACTATAGATTTCAGCAATAACAGGTTTAATTGATTTAGTATCCCCTTCTATGCAGCATTAAATGCCTACTTAATAAGCACACCAGTATCTAAGTTGGATACGTAGAATCAAATCTAGATGTGTTTTCGCTTGAAAAAATCAGATGTTTTCATCGATCAGACTATGCGGCTTAAAATAACTCACTGTCAACGAGGCGCTTTCCGGAGTCTGCAACGGTGACATCTGTCTTTAGCTGACCGTCATTTCCAAAGGCGGCGATATTCTCATCAGACAGCTCCCACTCAAAGGCCATCGAGGAGAAGTTGTCGAAGCGGCGTCCATTACTGTCCGTCACGACCACGCCTAGCTCAAGGTCAAGGTCACTGTGCACAGGGATCTACAGAAAGCAACATCAAAAGTTATATCAGGACAGGTACCGACTTGTGACTGTGCATTCATGGCAAATTGATAGTGCTGCCCCACTGGGAGACTAAGCCACTGGCACCATCACTCAACATCACACTGAATTACATTATCCTGACACTGTGCTAACCAGTCCTTGCTTGACCTATCCTATTAATGCCGAGCGCCAGGCTGGGTAGCGACAAGTATAAATTTGGTTAGTCATTGCTTTGACTCGGCCGTGGATCAAAACCACAACATCGCCCCCAGGAAGCTAGCCAGGGCTCTCACCGATTCGGGCCTCCCGTGCGACCACCCATATAATTACCTGGCGGGTTTGCTAATCATGACGGCTGGTTTCTAAAGGAAACCCTGCAGGCGCTCACCGGCTCAGTGGAGTCCTGTGTGATGGGACAAGGCGGCAGGTCGGTTGGGTGCATCACCAGCGGACGAAGATGGAGACCAACAGGCTGTGCACACGCGAACCTGAAATGTGAATAATTTGTTGTTTGTTTGATGCCCTATCAACATCTAAGGTCATATAAGGGGGGGGGGGTGGCAACGACTTGTGACAATGCACACTCATAGTGACTTTATAGTGCTGCCCATTGTGAGACCAGGCCATCAGCACCATGACCTGATATCCCACTCAGTCACATTATCCTGACACTGAGCCAACCAGTCCTTGCCCTATCCTAATAATGCCGAGCGCCTGGATAGGAACCGACAAGTATAAGTTCTTAAGTCATTGGTTTGACTCGCCCAGAGATTGAACCCATGGGTCCAAATCCCACGATCTTCCAAAACGGGAGACGGACGTTCAACTGATTTGGACATCGCATTTATGATTTAACTGGGAAAACCCTCATAACACTATCGGGCAATATTCTTGCAAATCAGCCATCTTGCTCACTGACAATACGATAACCATATACAGATGTGGGTCAATACGGTGTCAAAGGTTAAGCATGGCTAGGAGCCAACCAGGTAAAAGGGTCATTTAAAAAACACTGGTCATGAATTTAAGTGAATTATGCAACTCCCAATATCAGAATACAGAAATTAGTGACGGTTACTTACTTGACTCTAGCTGAGGCAGTAGCGGGAAATCTGTTTTTCAAAGTCGGCCCATTTGCAACTGTCACTGTCAGGTACTGTCAAACACCATCAGTAAATTCAAATGTTGTCAATATAAATTAACAAATCGAGCACTCACTCACTCACTCACTCACTCACGACAGAAATATTATATTCCATATTTCTTGGAATATTAAAGGTGAGATGTTAATGCGGATAATGGATGAAGTATTTATTTGCTTAGAGGCCTTTTAAAAAGAAATATAAATAAAACATTTTTTTATCTTTAGTTCATTTACATTCCGTAGAAATAAGGCATGTTCTTCAGGTGAAGTAGTTTGCATAGTCTGCTAATTTTACATTCCTGTCATTAATTTTATTTTAAAGGAACATTAGGTTGATTGTTATAATCTACAATACTGGTTAACGTGACTAAATATGTGAAGTGAAATCATGACAAATCAATTTAGGCACCCATGTCAAAATTATGGCCGACATAAACTTCAGCAGTAACAGGTTCTATTAAATGGACTTTTGATTGGTGGTTGCCTTACGCCGTGTCGGCAGCATAGGCCATATTCACGGCGAGAAATGTTTTTTTTATTTTTGTTCAAACCATCGCTTTTACATGTAAAAGCAGACAATCAATTATGTGCCAAGAGACACTCATTAAATTAAAAAGCTCACAATCATATATTTGTGGTCAAGGGAAACAAATTCCCATAGAAAAAGAAAAGTTTTATTAATAATTGATAGAATTTATTTAGTAAACTATATGAGGTGGTACAGTCCAGCCGCCCTCAAAAAGGCTAAAATGTTTTCTTGTTTTACTTTAGTAAAAAGGTCATCCATACTGGCTGCAGTGTAGAATTGTTGGCGCAGGGCCAAAAAATCTACGCAACTTAGTAAAATGCATTTGAGTGTCAGCAGGGACTGACACCCAATACATTCAGGGGAAGGTTCAATTGCTTAATAAGTGCACCAGTATCTAAGTTGGATACATCGAATCAAATCCAGTTAAGTGCTTCGGGTTTCGACAATTTTATGTTTTCATCGGACTATGCAGTTTTAAGAGTAGAAATATTTGAGTGTTTTGATCGATTAAATAAGCATAGCGAATATGAAATCTGTCCTCACTTGTTCTCCGAGATCTTTGCACAGCACTCTGAAGGTGTGCAGCGTCTCTGAAGATACAAAATAAAATCAACATCGGTCAAATCACTCAACAAGGTCAAGGTCCATCCACATGTGAAGATATGGAATTCAAGGCTATTTCAAGGCAGTTTTTGATAGGAATTCAAGACCATTTTCATTTGGATTTCAGGAAAACGATGTCGAATGGTGATTCCAGACTAATTTAGATTAGTAGGGACAGTTTAATGGAATTCAAGGCTTTTCAAGACTAATTACCCAAAATAGGTTAAATTCGAAGCTTTTCTAAGCTTTGAAATGGGGCAATTAAAGACTTCAAGACTTTCCAGGCCCCATACGGAGCCTGCAAGGTGCACAGTTAACCAATATACACTGCAGCTGTTCTGATCTGATCTGGATGTCGACAATTCCCTTTCTCTCCGCAATTACTCCATTTCTGTTTGTTTGGGGTTTATGTCCTAGCAATATCTAAGGTCATATCAGAAAGGGGATTCAGACTGACTAATTGCTGTCATATACAAGGATGAAAGTAGTACCTGGTTAAAAAACCCAGCGGAAATAAGGCCGAAACTATGGCGCCACCTAGCGTGTTCCGACAGAATCAACGGTGAATTTACGCGAAAACGCCGATTCCCCCCCCCCCCCCTCGATTTTTGTTCTTGAAGATTTATACTGCCTGTCATGGATAAGTCTGAATAGACTTGTTTTCACCATTAGACAGTTTGTCGTCAGAAAGCCCAAGCCTACACTTTTACCGACACAAGGGATTTTTAACCTCACACACCACATAGACATGGTATGAGAGCAACTGGCCTTTGATACACACAGGTGGAAATCCAAATTGGCAGAGGTGGGGAGGGCACCGGGAATCGAAGCCCTGACCTTCAGAAAAAAGTCACACTCTAACCACTCCGCCACAGAGAACACCAATGATAAAAATGGTGCAATCTTTCACATACTGCGACATCTTGGCCGTAAAATTCCGACTGTTTTAAGACTTCAAGACTAAACAAATCATTAAAAGTAACATACTCATTCACTCACTCACTCACAATGAATTTCATCAACAAGAAACACAGATAATTAAATTTTGAATTATCCACAGTAAAAATCTAGCTGTTTTTTTTTCATAGACAAGATTCCCCTTCGCTGATTTGGAAATCGATTTCGCCGAGAAATAGTATCCCAGCAGTTAAACTGCAAACACCTGTAGGAAAGGACCTTACTTGTTGTTCCAAATCGATTCAGGTGGGTCATGGTGAGAATCTCCGGGTTCTCCGCAACAACTGGAATCAGAATAAAAAAACAAGTCACTGTAAATGTAGGGGAGGTCTTTAGTTACTAATACCCGAGTATTAGTACATGTACAAGTTGTTTGCTGAAAAGGTTGATTGGTGGCTGTTTAATATCATATCGGCAGCAAAGGCCATATTCATGACAAGAAGCATCCAACTTGTATTCTGTTGCAACCATTGCTTTTACACAGAATGCAAAGGCGTATAATCAATTATGTGTCAAAAGACTTATGAAGTTAGTTTGTGATCGTAAGAATTGTGCCCAAGGAAAACTGAATTCTAGATCAAATTCAATTGCATCACACTACCTAAATTGTTAAATATTTGCTTAGTAAGTTATACGAGTTGGTATGTAATGATACTTGTCTGTTGCAAGAGGTAAGATTGACAAGGCATAACGATACCCGTCATGTAGTTGTCTGTTGCAAGAGGTAATCTATCGATATTTGCTCCCAACACCAGCATTGTTTTAACGTACTAGTCTTGAGATTGACAAGGCGTAACGATACCTGTCATGTAGTTGTCTGTTGGAAGAGGTAATCTATCGATATTTGCTCCCAACACCAATATTGTTTTAACATACTAGTCTTGCGACTGACAAGGCGTAACGATACCCGTCATGTAGTTGTCTGTTGCAAGAGGTAATCCATCGATATTTGCTTCCAACACCAGTATTTTTTTAACGTACTAGTCTTGAGATTGACAAGGCGTAACGATGCCCGTCATGTAGTTAGTTGTGGAAAGAGCTAATCTATCGTTATTTGCTACCTACAAGTATTTCTCCAACGGTACTAATTTCAAAATTGATGAAAGAGACAATCAATCAATCAATCAATCGATCATTGTACCCAACACTAGTATCGTTTCAGTGGTACTTAAATTAAAGATTAAGTGGGTGGGGTCTAACGATACTCATCATATATCTTGCAATCGCTGGGCTCGCTATCTGGACATCAAATTGTTTTACCTCTGATCGAACAAATAATATAAAAAAGCTAGAAAATAAAACCAGAATGGTAGTTCTTTAATTAGGCCTAAGAAAAAGAAGTGCTTCCGATTGCGCAACTGACCAGGCAAAAATATTGTTTACCATAAATTAGTTTTCTGATAAAATTATTTAACCCTTAGAAATAAACACTTTCAGACCCATTACGGATACGTGGTGATAGAGAGGTCCTTGTTTCAATGGAATTTTTTTTTACAGGCATGTGATTGGGCGCAGAAAAAAAAAACTGACATTTTTGTAAGGTTATCACGGGGACACACAACATTCCAGTGAGTCGCGAGAGGGATGCAAATAGTGTATTTCAGAGGTGTGCCGGCGACCAGAAAAAAAAAAAGAATAAAAAAACCTGCGGAATTCTGGTTTCTGCGGCCAGAAAAAAAACGCAACCAGAGAAATCACCTGCCTGATTTTATGACAAATTACATGGAGTGTAGCTTTTGTACACGTCATAATACATCATGATGAAGTGATTCAGGGTAAATTTCTGTTGTTAAATCCCTACACACCATATTTTTTGATTGCTTGCAACAGGGAACATCTCTTTTTTGGTTAGGCCTTAGCAAACTAACCGTGTGCCTGTTGACGTATAGCACCCTGCAGGGCTGCCTGCCCGCACTTACCCGTCTGTTTGTAGTTGTTCGGCTGCAGCACCCACGGCTGGGGGCCACCCTGAAACACTACCTCCATGGAGGACCCCACCGCCACGACAGCAACCTCCTCCGGGTCCACCGACTGCACGGTCGACAACATGAAATTGAAAAACCAGATCTTAAAGTATGTTATATTGGAGGCGGTAGCAGCTGCAAGGCTAAGGCGCGACTTCAAGTGTCTGGGGGTACTCCCTTAAAAAAATGTTAAAATCTCTGTGGTGCATTTTGGACACATCTGTGATAGATTTCTACATTCTTTTGTATGGTCTCCACAATAATCCTCAATATTACTATATTAATGGCATTGCATGGCGTAAGGTAATGACATAAAATATTGCTATTGTACACCGTAAGGGTTGACAACCCTCTGGCTTGCGGTCAGACCGAGCAAGACGCAGGGATGAGAACTGGTCACATAAAAGGGCGGATTCATTTGGACGAAATCCGACAGATTCGTCCAACAATAATGCAAAATTATCAAAAATGGGACTTTATCCGACAAAAACGTAAATATCCAACCAAAGTCGGATAATCTGAATCTGTACAAACACTTATGGCCTCAAATCCTACTCTAGGCACAATATTCCCCATTTTCACCACTCCCACGACTCAGCTTTAAAAAGACTTAGAACAACCCCCCCCCTCCAAAATCCATCCAAATCTCCTTTTAACACCCCCCCCCCCGCCCCCACATAAAATAATACCCCCAAAACAAGCACCCGCAACAAGACCTCACCTTGAGCGGGTTGTAGCCTGCGATGGTGACGGTGGCAGAGAGCAGCACGTTGCCGGCTGTGTAGGTGGCGGTGACGTCAGTGTGACCGAGCTTCCTGACGAGCACCTTCACCGTCGTGCAGCTTCCGGCCGTCACGGGCAGCTCGCCCGGCTCGTGCAGGAAGCCGGCCGGGTCCTGCACAGTCACCGCATAGGGCACGCGGCGACAGTCAGCGAACATCTGCCGCTCCCGGCCTGGAACACCGAAAGGGGTCACCAAATGAGTTGAGCGCCTGTTTCCTCCCCCCCCCCCCCCCCCCCGCGTTTTGTTAGGTCGTGGGATGTCAAAAGAATGACTTAAATTTGATTATACTTGTCGTTATCTAGCCTGATGTTTTGCGTAACTATGATAGGGCAAGGAGCAGTGGAATGAGGAAGACTAATTGTCTGCAATTGAAATGTCCCCTGCTTAATCAACTAATTTACAAACAAAAAGAAACAAACAAAAAAAGGAGTGTGGGGGGGGGGGGGGGGAGGGGAGAAAGTTAGTTCAGGCAGTGCTCGGCAGGGGCGTTACTATTAGCTTTCACAGTATAAAATAGTCAGTTTTGGTAGGTTGTGGTATTCAAACTCTGGTCGAGCCAAACCAATGATGTCAAGATTTATACCAATAGACGAGTTCGTTATCCCAGCAGCGCGGTGCATTGTGGGATGTATAAAAGCAAAACAAACCCACACGAATCTGCTTGTTTTACGTCCTAGCAACATCGTATCAGGACGGGTACCAACTTGTGACAGTGCGCACTGATGGCGACTTCATAGTGCTGTCCCATTGGGAGACCAGGCCGCTGGCACCATAACCCGATACCCAACAGTCACATTATCCTGAGACTGTACTACTAGGCACTCCAAAGTGATTTTTTCCCCTTCTTTTTTTTCAGTGTTTAAAATAATATATGTGCATAGATTTAAAAAAATCGATTTCAGTGCTATAAAATGTATATAGATCTCTTCAAAGTTCAGAAATTATGAGGTTTTAAAGACTCATTTGTCACCCTTATTTGTGCACGTTTCCAAATTAGGGAAATCTAGTTTTTTAAGGGCCCAACACAGAAGCTATGTTGCATATAATTTGTCCAATATTAAAGAATCTCTCTAGCACAAATAGCAGGCTCCATTTTTTCCCCAGACCATTAGCTTTGTTATTGTTTCAGATATTTTATGCTAAACTTGCTAAATTCCTTAATTTCTATGGAATATCAGCAGGGTTAATGATAAATTCTTTGAAACATCATAACTTCTGTTCTAGTTACACTATCACTATTTTTTATTCCAAAATAATCAGAATCAAAAGCTGTATATGATCATACATGTTTGGAATTAATAGGAAGAAAAAACTGAAAGTTCATTCTTATAGTCATTGCTAGGTGACTACAGGTCTATGTCAGAATTTTATTAAGATGATTAAACACATTTGTTCAGGTGACAATATGCTTCAGAAATGTCTTCAATGTTGGGCACCTTCCACACTGTAAAGTGATCGTTGATGCGTGCCACATCAAGCTTTTTCTGCAGAAACAGAAGCTTCAATGAACGCCATCTTTGTATCTCTGGTGCGAGAGATAGGAAGACATGGTAATTTCTCCTTGCCAAGTATGATATGAATCGCAACCAAATATTGTTCTGGTTAGGTAGAGGAAGAATTCACCGTTCTGATGATATCATTTTCAGGACAATCCTGATTAATTTTCAAGGAGAATGAATGTTTTCACACCTTCTGTTCAATCGAATTTCCTGCTCAAAGACAGCCATTCTTGATATGCTAATGAAGCCCGGTTTCTTCTCCAACTTTCATTGTTATTTTTAGCTCAGGTGACCGTAGTTAGCAAGGTAGCAATTTTAGGGAAGGGAGTGGCTAAGACTGGATGTAAACAAACTATGGTGAACATGCACTGAGCTGCTGATGGTACACCCAAACAAGTGTCCATTCACTCTAATTTATTTCATCATGTTAATTATAAATCAAACACCCTAAAAGACAAAACAGGCATTCACTTCATATAATTTTTATTTCAAACAAAGCAGAATTAGTGGAGTTTGAAGTGGTTTTAGAATGGTTAAATTATGCCAGCTTTCACAATACGCAGTGTATCTGCACACTTTGGAGTAACCAGTCTTAACCAGACGGGACGGCCGAATGAGTTTGGCCGAATGAGTTAGAGCATCCGGCTCCAGTGTTGGTAGACCATGGGACCGAGGGTTCGTACCCTGGTCGAGTCAAAGTAATGACTTAAAAATTTATACTTGTTGCTTCCTAGCCCGTCCCTCGCCATTATTAGGATAGGGCATGGACTGGTTGGCTCAATGTCAGGATAGTGTGACTGAGTGGGATATCAGGTCATGGTGCTGGCAGCCTGATCTCCCAGTGGGGAAGCACCATAAAGTCGCTATGAGTGCACACTGTCACAAGTCGGTAACCATCCTGATATGACTAGATGTTGCTAGGGCGTAAACAACAAACAAACAACTAACCCGTCCTTGCTCTATCCAATTAATGCTGACTGCCAGGCTAGGATGTTTGTTGTTTGTTTGTTGTTGTTTTACATCCTAGCAACATCAAAGGTCATATCAGGCCGGGCTAGGAACCGACAACTATCAATTTTAAGTCATTGGTTTGACTCGACTGGGATTCGAACTCCCGACATTCCGCACCGGAAGCCTGTGCTCTACCGATTCAGTCACCGCATGCGGTATATGTTAAGTCCATTTCCAGTAGAGAGTGCAGCACATGTACAATTTATTGGTTTCCCACTACACATCCAGCCAATGCTATGAAGTGGCGTCACTCATACACTTAGACGCAAATTAAAATTAAAATTAAAAGACTGCTTACCGGTGCTTGTTTTGCCTGCGTACCGGTACATGGCGAGTGGGAGCTCCAGTGTCGTTCCAATCTCTGCCTCCACCCGGGACGGGATGAACTGCAGCTCAGACGGAGGCACCACGTACACCTGCCGGAGAGCGCGACGGGTAAGTACGAATAAACACAAATAAGTTTCTCCACTGAGACACCACATACAGGAGAGCAGGGCAGGTAAGTACGAATAAACACAAATAGTTTCTCCACTCAGACACCACATACAGGAGAGCGGGACGGGTGAGTACGAATAAACACAAATAGTTTCTCCACTCAGACACCACATATAGGAGAGTGGGGCGGGTAAGAACCGCAATAAACACAAAGTTTCTCAACTCAGACACCACATACAGGAGAGCAGGACAGGTAAGTACGAATAAACACAAATAGTTTCTCCACTCAGACACCACATACAGGAGAGCGGGACGGGTGAGTATGAATAAACACAAATAGTTTCTCCACTCAGACACCACATACAGGAGAGCGGGACGGGTGAGTACGAATAAACACAAATAGTTTCTCCACTCAGACACCACATACAGGAGAGCGAGGCGGGTAAGAACTGCAATAAACACAAATAGTTTCTCCACTGAGACAGCACATACAGGAGAGCAGGACAGGTAAGTACGCAATAAACAGAAAGTGACTCCACTGTCATTGAGTCTATGTGTTCCGTGTTATGCACTACCCTGATGGTTTCCCCATGCCAACGCACGAATCTCCGCTACTGACCGTCATGGAGTTGCGTGTGCCACATTGCGCACTGCCCTGATAATTGCCCCCCGCCAACCCGCAATTCTCTGCCACGGAGCATCATGGAGTCTGTGTGCCACATTGCGCACTGCCCTGATGGTTTCCCCATGCCAACCCTCGTATCTCCGCCACTGAGCATCGTGGAGTCTGTGTGCCACATTGCGCACTGCCCCAATGGTTTCCCCCTGCCAACCCACGTTTCTCCGCCACTGAGCATCGTGGAGTCTGTGTGCCACATTGCGCACTGCCCCAATGGTTTCCCCCTGCCAACCCACGTTTCTCCACCACTGAGCATCGTGGAGTCTGTGTGCCACATTGCACACTGCCCTGATAGTTCCCCATGCCAACCCACGTATCTCCGCCACTGACCGTCATGGAGTCTGTGTGTGCTGCGTTGCGGACATCGGCTGCGGTGATTATCGCTTGCCCTGTCTGGAAGGTGGTAATCATCCCGCGTACGTTCACGTTCGTCATCGTAGTGTGTGTCGAGCTCCAGCTATAGTTGCCGCTGCCACCAGTAGCCTGTAACAAGTTGGAAGGTTTTCGTCACTTAAATACTTAAAAAATAGAAATATATTGTTCTCCAAATTTCTAGCACTGAAGCACCCACCGTAAATCTCAGCATTGAAATAAAATATTGTTATAAATAGAAATGGTTGTTTGACATTCCAGCAACATCTAAGGTCATATCCGGACGGATACAGAATTATGACTGCACACTCATGGTGACTTTATAGTGCTGCCCAACTTGGAAACCAGGTCGCCAGCACCATATCCCGATATACAACAGTAAAATTATCCCAATACCGAGTAAACCTGTCCTAGTCCTATCCTATTAATGACAGGCGCCAGGCTAGGTAGCGACAAGTAAAAATTTGATAAGTTATTGGTGACTATACAATTACAAGATGCTAAATTTACAACGCACAGTGACGATACGAGACGCTATATTCACAAAGCGCACTACAGATCCATTACCTCGAGCGGATACTGGTAGGACGCCTTGTGTGCCGGGTCCCAGGGGAAGAGGAGAACTGGTGGCGTGACGGAGATGGGGTCATAGATCTCCACATCCTGGCTGTTCTTAATCATCGGAGTGATGAGGAACTCGGTCCCATCCTGGAAGCAGAGGGGCCGGGATCAAAGGTGACATCATTTTACCATGTATTCCTCATGTGAATATTGAATGTGTCTTATGGTTGCACAATCCGATGTGCACCGAGTTTCTGCATTTCATAGATAAATATATCTATTTGGGTCGTTCTCAGAAGTTGTGTACCAATAGTGTGACATCAGTACCAGAAAATCAAAATGCTGCCAAAGTCCTATAAACAAGTTTCCTCAATGTGTATGTCCTTTTGCATCTGAATAATTGAAAATAAACATATTCTGGCATTTTTAAGTAGGTCAAATGATGCTCACACCCAATAAATAGCAGTATAGCATGGAAACCAATGTGACTCCAAAATCAAATATTTTCCACACAAAACTTGACATTTTTAGGACATTTCACATGCCACTTGCTTTATAAACAGTAGTAATAATAATTTGAAACCTCATTGCTATGGTTTTGTCTTATTTGTGAATATTAAAGAGAAAAGCAAGAAAATATTAGCAGAGTAACGGATTAGCAGAGTAACAAAGTGGAAACAAACAATTTTACACAAATGTTCGGCTCAAATTTCAATGTTTAGGGGCAATTTCAGGATTTATCTTTTACTATACCATAACTGGGTCCATGCATAGTGTCAAATGGTGAAAATAATTCCTGTACTGTATCTGTACTCAGTGTTTGCTACAGAGTTTCATAGTATTTGCAAGTGGAAACGAAATGTTACGATGTTAATGACTCCAGAAAATGTTAACTATTTCATCATTTAAATATTTTTTTTAGAAATAAATGTCTTCAACTTAATGAAGACATTGTATATGACCATTTGAAGTGAAATGAGCTGTTGTTCAGAGGTTTTCATTAAGTTTGTGACACTTTATTTTCAATGCTGTTGACAATGTCACAAATTAGTGATGTAATTTTCTATGTATTTAGCTACATCCATCCCAATAAGATACATAATACACAATATTAACATTTACTTTTGATCTAAACTATCTCCCACATTATTTGGCTAACTGATGAAATCTAAATATTGACACTCCAATAAAGGGTTTCTTTGAAATATGCATTTCTAGTAGACTACCTCAAGTGGTACACAGTTTCTGAGAACGACCCATTTCCCATCTATGGTATTGATATGCAAATGTTCATATTTTCACTTTAGCACAAAATCATATTTCGGATACATTTTGTGTGATACATTAAAGCTGCATAGTCTGAAGAAGCATCAAATTTTCAAAACGAAAACAATTATCTAGATTTGATTCTACATATCTAACATTGATACTGATGCACTTATTAAGCATTTGGTGCTACATATAAGGGAATATCGATTCAATTTAATAGAACCTGTTACTGCAGAAGCGTATGGTGTCAGACTTTTGGTGTGCTTCCCGAAACTAATTTGACATGTTTGCACTTCAAATATCTCAAAACTTAGCGATTTAAAATAAGTCACTTCAAGCTAAAGTAAGGTCGATTATAGCAATCAATTTAATATATTTATCTCAGAAAAATGTTAGAAACCCAAAACCATCGGACTATGCAACTTTAAATACATGTAGTATTGCTAACACGCTTAATACACAAGTCAATAATAATTATCTGATTGACTACACCCCCTTCCCCCAAAAAGGGTGAAAATTCATTAACAATGTAACGAAGAATCCAAAAATGTGGTATACAGTTTGAGAATGACCCATATATACTTAACAATAACACTTCTCAGAGATTAGAGAATACATCACACGCATTACCATTCAACATGGGGCTCAGCACTATTAGGATAGGGCAAGGAGCAGTGGAATGAGGAAGACCAATTATCTGTGATTGCAATTTTCCTGCTTAATCAACTAATGTACAAAAATAGAATTTAAACAACAAAAATAACACCAGCGTCCTCATTGTTCTTGGCGGAAATTTGAGTTATGCAAAATTCAAGGATCTTTTAAGGCCTTTTAAAGGATTGCTCAATTTCAAGAAACCTACTCAGACACAAGGCCTTTCAAAAAGTTGTGAGATAGGAGTTGGAAATTGTGAAAGTAGATGAAGCGGTAGCTTTGCCACCGCAGCGCATGCAACACAATGGAGTTCAGACTATGTTGTGGAAAAAGTACAGGTCGCAGGTGAGCATGTAGATGAAGCTGGCAGCGTGGATCGGCTAATTTTGACAGCACTCCCGTTTCAAAATTGTGCGAATCCTGTTGTCCCAGACGATGGGAAGCTCATTAATACGCCAGTCACACTACTGCTTGCGACCACAAAAAAGGGTTGGTCAGAAAGTGGTCGCTGACCTCCTCGCAACCATTTTGGTCACAAGGATCAAAAATGGTCACCCAGAGGTCGGCGAACATTGCTTTGGCCGCAAGGAGGTCACTGATGACTTTGGGTTCTTTGGTCCGAAGTGGTCGCAAGCGGTAGGGTGACTTGGGGCGTGCGATCAAATGCCCATGTTCGGCCACCAACTCATGGAATAAGTGGCACTTTCAACACGACTAACTGAAACTATGTGTATATGCCACCGCAAATTGTTTTCACTTAAAAAAAAAAAAAAAAAGGGTCCCTTTCATACTCCTAGAATTAAAAAAGAAAGCAAGTTTTGGGGTAAACCCATGTTTTTAAAAAAGCAGAAAATGACAAATTTGAGGGCAGTAAAAACAAAAAGAAAGAAAGGTTTCTATTATCAAATCTGGGCAGTCAAATTCACGTTTTGTCTGTTTTACATCCTAGCAACATCTAAGGTCATATCAGGGCGGGTACCGACTTGTGACTGAGCACTCATGGAGACTTTATAGTGCTCTCCCACTGGGAAATCAGGACGCTGGCACCATGACCTGATATCCCACTCAGTCACATTATCCTGACACCTACCCAACCAGTCCTTGCCCTATCCTATTAATGCAGAGCGCGATGAATACTTAGACAATGTCAACAGTAACACTTTTTACGACATGCAAAATACCAAACTGCAGGCGACTTCCTGGATGGTTCGAAGCCGCTGACTGACCTGGATGATGATGGCCTTGAGGTGGCCCTGGATGGAGGTGTAGCCCCGCTTCAACGCACGCACTGTGTGGTATGTGCCATTCACCGAAGACGAGTACACATGGAAGTATGCGTTATCGAACGCAGCCAGGACGCGAACATTCTGCAGCAGCGAAGGCACAAAGCGCAGTGAATCGGCTGGACTATGAGAGACGCGTGTGGTGGAGGGTTAACTGGCATCATCAGATGAGTGTTGGGCAAGGAGGATTGCTTGTTGGGGGTTTATGTCCTAGCAACATGCAACCGACTTGTGACATCGTACACATATGGTGACTTTATACTGTTTGTTGGGGCTTTCCATCTAAGGTCATATCAGGACGGGTACAGACTTGTGACAGTGCACACTCATGGTGACTTTATAGTGTTGCCCCACTGGGAGATAAGGCCGCTGAGCAAACTAGTCCTTGCGCCAGACTAGGTGGCAACAAGTATCAATTTTATAAGTCACTGGTTTGACTCAGACGGGCTTCAAATCCTGACCTTCCACACCTGCGCTCTACTGATTCGGCCACTCCGTCCGATAAGTAGGTGTTCGGGGGAGTGAGCGATACTTACATCTGACGGGTGTATCTTGTGACTGTCCTTGTCATATATCTCTATAAGAATTTCATAGTCGCGACCGGCCTCTAGAACCCACTTCCGTCCAGGCAGCACCACGAATCCTAACAAGCAGCAATAACAAGGAACATTGCTTAACTATGATTCTTAATCATAAATATGATTCTTAATTCAAAACTGAACCCATTTTGGATATATTAGACATGGTTCCATTCACCAAAGGTACTTCGGTCATCATCAACTACTGATTGGTAAACGATTGATTGATAGCGATTTTAGCACGCATACTTACATACACAAAAAAAACCGGAAATATTTCATCACAAAATGATTCAATCAACCCATACCACATTCTAGAAACCATGGGAATTAGCACACACCTACACACAGAGAAAAGAAAGCAGGGATATTTCATCCCAAACATACCAAGGTACCCCGGGTTGACGACGAAGATTCCTCCGGACGGCTGACGGAACGCCTCCTTCACTTTGATGTCTGATGTATGTGTCAAGGAAGGCATTTATCTAACTACAGGGCAGGCCACAGTCACACTAGCCTTGCGACCGCTTGCAACAACAACAAAACAGTCATCGGTGACCTTGAAACCAAAGCAACAAAAAAAACAGCAGAAAGAAAGAAAAAAAGGAAAGAAATAAAGAAAGAAAAAAAGAAAGAAAGAAAGAAAAAGAATTTATTTCAAATGTTGGAACCCAACATATCTGGATATATTCTTATTCTTAAGCTGGAAGGAATGCAAAAAAAAGAATGAACGCAAGAAAGTATGAAAAAGGAAAGGCACAGCAGGAAAATTATTTATCTTAAATGATGGAACCTAAATCATGTCTGCATAATTATTTAGGTGAGGATACGGTTATCCTTTAGTAGGAAGGAATGCAAGAACGACAGAAAAATAAAGAAAGGAAAGAGATAAACGAAGAAAGATAGAAAGAAACAAAGAGAAAGAAACAAAAAATTAAAGGCAGGGAAAGCATTTATTCAGTGTTGGAATAAAAGCATGTGTGGGAAGGGCCATCATTTAGGTGCAGAGGATACTCTTATCCTTGAGCATGATCTCGGTGAAGCCGACCTTGGTGGCCGTCACCACAGACGTGCTGCGCTCCAGGCGACAGATGAGGTGGTCCTTTAACTCGAGCAGGTACTGCTGGGATGGCATCGGGATCTCTACAACACGCGAAGCACAGTTTACACGACGGTCATTTAGAGGGGCATAGTCTCATCTCTTTCACTTTCTGAGAAAAATATATTAAAATTGCTATAATGTACCTTGCTTTAGTTTGAAGCATGGATGATGTTGGTTTGTTTGTTTTACGTCCTAGCAACATGTAAGGTCATATCAGAACGGCTACCGACTTGTGACAGTGCGCATTCATGGCGACTTTATAGTGCTGTCCAACTGGGAAACCAGGCCGCCGGCACCATGACCTGGTATCCCACTCAGTCCCATTATCCTGACACAGAGCACACCAGTCCTTGCCATGTCCTAATAATGCCGAGCGCCTGGCTAGGAAGCGACAAGTATCAATTTTAAAGTCATTGGTTTGACTCGACCAGGGTTCGAACCCACGGGTTAAAGTTGTCGCCGACAAAAAACACGGAAGTCCAGACGAGACATTGGCACCAATGGTGAATTCATGTGAAAACGTGGACATCTCCAATCTGTAGGATTAGCACTGTCGGGGAATCGCAGGAAAGTACTGGAAGTCAGGATTCAACTGTCCTTGCTATGACTATTATCACGAATGCCTATTTTTTTTGTTGGGGTTTATGTTCTAGAAACATCTAAGGCCATATGAGACTGTCTCAAAAGGTGCTAAGCAATATGGAACAAAACTTTGTCCATTGTAACGATCAACATACTATCTGCTTATGCATTTGCTCACGATAAACTGATTTGTTTTTTTACATGGTGTTTCATAATGCCAATTGCCAATAGAATACATATTGATTTGAAGCAAATGTCCTTGTGTTTTCAGTGTAACCGTTTCTGTGCTGTTTTGTGTCAATCGTACAATGGACCAACAAAAAAGAAGAGTTATCACCTTTTGAGACAGGCTTGTATGAGAATGGGATTTGTTCGGTTATCCTCACACTGAGCCAACTAGTCCATGCCCTATTCTACTAATGCAGAGCGCCTGTCTAGGAAGCGATAAGTATACATTTTTAAGTCATTGGTTTGACTCGACCAGTGTCCGAACCAGTCAGTTCGAATCCCACAAAATACCAAAACGGGAGACGGACGCTCAACTCATTCGGTCATCCCGCCTGGTCCACAGATCTTAGATGCCGGTCGTTTAAACTCCCATCGTTTTCAGTTTGTCATTTTCTGAGATAAATATATTAAAATTATCATAATGTACTTTAGTTTAGTTTGAAGTAGCTTTTACTTTAAATGGTTAACTTTTGAGATGTTTGAAATGCCAACATGCAAATTTCATTTAGGAAAGCAAGCCAAAATCTGACAACATATATCCATTAACCACGAGGGTCGTTGGGGCACTACAGATGACTTAAACCGGGCGCGGTGGCCTAATCGGTAGAGTGTGGGCCTCGTGTGTGGAAGGTCGGGAGCTTGGTTCCCGGTCGAGTCAAACCAATGACTTTAAAATTGGTACTTGTCGCCTTCTAACCTGGCACTCGGCATTAGTAGGATAGGGCAAGGACTGGTTAGCTCAGTGTCAGGATAATCTGACTGAGTGGGACATCGGGTCATGGTGCCGGCGGCCTGATTTCCCAGTGGGGAAGCACTATAAAGTCGCTATGAGTGCGCACTGTCACAAGTCGGTACCCGTCCTGATATGACCATAGATGTTGCTAGGACGTAAAACAACAAACAAACAAACAGATGACTTAAAAACCAGTTTTCTTCATTTCCCGCCTGTTCTCCATTGCTCTCGGGACTTGCCAAACTGCAGGCCTGTTCATTCCCACCTCTTCCTTTGTCTGCCTTGTCATCGTCTTCCTCCTTTCATGGTGCCTTGCAAGATGGTTTTGGCTAGACCCAATGAACGGGAAATACGGCCATTCTACTGCAGCTTTATGACCGTAATGGTTACAAAACCATACAAAATATCACTTAAGCAGGGCCCGTACACATGTGAAAATATGGAATTCAAGGCTATTTCAAGACTGTTTTATTACAGGAATTTGAGACTATTTTCCTTTGGATCAGGGTGGGGGTGGGAAGAATGGCGAATGGCGATTTCGGACTAATTTAGATCAGTGGGGACAGTTTAATGGAATTCAAGGCTTTTCAAGGCCTTGAAATGGGGCAAATGAAGTTCAAGTCTCAAGACTTTCCAGGCCCCGTACGGACCCTGCTTAAGCCAGACAAGTCACGTTAAGACTTCACTTGTACTAAAGCCAGACAAGTCGTGTTAAGCGGTCCCTTCACTTGTACTAACCATGAACCTTCCCTTGCTTGAGTAGCTCGACCCTGTAGTGAATATCGGAGTGCTTCATCAGGTACACAAGGGACGGGTTCAGCATGATGTTAGCGATCACGATCAGTCGTACCACAGTCTCAGGGATCTTCTACAAAAACAAGCGTTACAACATAATTGACTGTGGAAGTCTTCACTGGAGAGATAGATAAGTCACTGTATGTAATTAATAGGGATATGACTGGCTATCAGCAAAAAAACTCAGGCCAGAGGTTCGGGAGCCGATCAGGTTTGGTTAATAAACATACCCCGAATTCAAGATCTTACAATATTTGTTCGATAAAAAAGGCAGCAACACACATCCTGAATTAAAGATATTATAGAATTTCTGCAATGAAAAAGGCAATGGATTCGGAACATGGTACATACCCTGAATTAAAGATCTTAGAGCACTTGGTGAAAGATTGGTTGATTGGTTTTACATCCCAGCAACATCTAAGGTCATATCAGTACGGGTTGTTTTATGTCCTAGCAACATCTAAGGTAATATCAGTACGGGTACCGACTTGTGACAGTGACAGTGTGCACACGAGGTGACATTACAGTGCTGCCCCACTGAGAAATCAGGCCGATATCCCAGTCAAATTATCCTGATACTGAGCTAAACAGTCCTTGTCCTATCCTATTAATGCTGAGCGCCAGGCTAGGTAACGACAAGTACCAATTTTCTAATTCATTGCCTTGACTTGACCGGGAACCAAACTCCCGACGTTCCCAAACATGTGATTGGGTGCAGGGACAAAAAAATGGCACATACCTTGTAGATGGGGTCTGCGAGCTTGGCGCTGACCTTGGCTGACCCGGTCCGGATCCCCTCGACCAGGATGGATTGGCCCTGCTTTCCATGCCGCTCCAATTGTTCTATATGTGGAGGGGTCTCGTAGGAGGACTCCGAGTACGGCAGGATCCTAGCAGCGTATAAGAGATGAAAGAAGGTTCAGTTTCGTTACATGTAAAAGATGGAATAAAAACATTGGTACGCGTTCGGACTGTTCATGCCAAGGCTATTCGGCTGTTAACTGGAAGGAGCATCTATAGCGGTGATAGGGTAAAGCATAGATTGCTTGCTGGTTTACTTGACGTCCTAGCAACATCTAAGGTCATATCAGAACGGATATCGACGTGTGACAGTGGCAACTCATTGTGACAACAAATATAAAATAAAAAGATAGTATGTATTGTTCTGAAGAATAAAACTATTTACCAAATTGAGATTATAGCAATGTTGATGCAATCAGTTAAAACAATGAACCAATATTTGATTCATTTAAAAAAATTAAAGTTAGTCTGATAGCTTTGAGTTTCAGCCACATTTTCTTTCAGATAAATGATCAGTCAAGTCTACCTTATTTGAAGTGAAAACATGCCAATTTAATTTTGGCATGCACACACAAATTCTACCACCACAGGCTTCAGCAGTTACATGTTCTATTAAAGCTGCATAGTCCGATGAAGCCTCAAATTTTCAAAACCAAAACAATTATCTAGAATTAATTCTATGTATCTAACTTAGATATTGATGTATTTATTAAGCATTTGTTGCCACATCGAAGGGAATGATGCAATTTAATAGAACCCGTTACTGCTAAAGCCTATAGTATCCACTTTTTGGTGTGCTTGCCAAAATAATTTGACACGTTTGTACTTCAAATATCTCAAAACTTAGACATTTAAAATAAAAGCTACTTCAAGCTAAAGTAATGTAGATTATGACAATAAATTTAATATATTTATCTCAGAAAGATGACAGAAACCTAAAACCATCGGACTATGCAACTTTAAATTGACCTAGTATTCCCTTCTACGCAACAGCAAATGCTTAATAAGCACACCAGTATTGGGGTTGGATATGTAAAATTAAAAATAGGTTAGTGTTTTGGTTTTGAAAATTTCATGCTTTGATTTGATAATTTCATCCAACCTTGTACTTACCGGAGAACATTGTGCGCATCGACTATAGCTTCTTGCTCGACATCTGTATCCGAGATGAGGCTCCAGTCAAACGACTGTCCCTCCAGGTTGGAGAAGACATTACCTAAAAGCACCGACACGAGGGTAATTCTCTCACCAATAACTTTACGGGTAGAATTGCCTGGCACTTCAGGTTAAAGATGTTACCTAAAACCACCGACACGAGAGTAATTCTCTCACCAATAACTTAACGGGTAGAAGTGCCTGGCCCTTCAGGTTAAAGACGTTACCTAAAACCACAGACACGGTGGTAATTCCCTGTCCCTCCAGGTTAAAGACGTCACTTAGAAGCACCGACACAAGGGCAATTCTCTCACCAATAACTTTACAGGTAGAATTGCCTGTTCCTCCAGGTTAACTACATCACTTAAAAGCACCGACACAAGGGCAATTCTCTCACCAATAACTTTACAGGTAGAATTGCCTGGCCCTTCAGGTTAAGATGTTACCTAAAACAACAGACACGCGGGTAATTCTCTCACCAATAACTTCACGAGTAGAATTGCCTGGCCCTTCAGGTTAAAGACGTTACCTAAAAGCACCGACATGAGGGTAATTCTAGCACCAATAACTTTATAGTTACAAGAATCGCCTGACCAGCCCGTTGAAAGGCGCTACCTAAAGGCATTGGAGGGTAATTTTCTCACTAATAACTAGGTTGCTATTTATTTTGAGTAAATAAAAGCACCCTACTTTCTATTCAAATAAAAGTATGTAATATATAGAAGTACATCATATCCTGGTTTAATTTAGAAGGCATCGAAATGAGAATAAATCTCCAATAACTATGTTAGAAGAATCACCTGACCCACAAGGTTAACATTAAAATTCAACACATGAAACAAAGTACCGTATACGTCCCAATAAACGTGCACTGCGAGAGTGCAGACACATGGATGCGCATCTATTCAAAGTTAAAGAATTTCATGGATTTGTTTTTGTTGTGCCTCTGAAATAAAGTGTGATTGTCTTATTTTTATGTGGATTCAGTCCAAATATAATCGTAAATTTGTGCATGTTTTCAATCTTGAAATGGGGTGTGTGATTCTATTGGGTAGCGTGCTTCTATTGGGACATATACGGTATGTGCAAATATTTAGCTTTTATATAGGTTCATTCAAACATTTAATTAACATTTAAACAAATATTTAATATTAACATTTAACAAATATTTAACATTGACAGTTGACAAATATTTAATATTGAGATTTAACAAACAAATTTTAATGCCTTAAAATTTTAATGCTTTAAAAAAAACTAAACAACTAGATACAATATGTAGAAGTTGCTTGCGTTTTGGGAAAGTAAACATTCACTCCTAATTCTAAACACTGCCTCGATAGTGGCTTGACTTGATGGGAGAACATACCTTCATCGTCCAAGGCACGCAGAATAAACTGCATGGGAGAATCCTCGAGGTACAACTCACGCGTTGTCGTCTCGATGTCGATACTGTGAATGGTGTCCACGATTACATCGCACCGCAACTGGTGGCCCGACACTGAACACAAATCACTAAATATATTCAGGGCAGGAGAGTAACCAAAGAATTTATGACTTTCAAGTGAAAGTTATTTGTTTAAGCAGTTTGTAGGTTTTTAAGGATTAGTACAAACAAGTATTGCAGGTATAGCAATACCTCAGGGAGTTTGACGCCCCTGCCTTGCAGAGTTGTAAACCACTGCCTTGTGGTATAGGTTCTTGACAGAACCGAAGGCTAAGGGAGCAAACCCTAAACAGAAAACCATGTCACTGTGGCAGCATTAAGGGCGGTTGATGTATGGAACTCCCAACATCTCCCGACCAGCCACTGCAGGGACAAATAATTTTGCGCCTATCTTGGACATGTTCTTGCCGGTGTGAAACCTCTATTTGCTCCCCGATAGAGTGCCACTGGTAACTTGCAATAGCCAGCAGCACTTCAACACTTTTGCAGGCAGCTTTCATGAAATGTAAACCTGAAGCTGAGAGACATTAAGACCGACTCATGGACGCAACTCTCACAGCAGAGAGCTAAATGGAGAGCGACAGTCAAGTAATGAAAGCAGTCTTTGTCGCATCGCGACCAACAGCATAATGATGATGACAAACCCCGTCACATTATAAATGCCTATATACATCAGGGTAGTAAAAACAGCAATGTAATGTTACTCTGTGTGTGTGTGTGGGGGGGGGGGGGGGGGGGGGGGGAAAGGGGGAGAGACGGTGAAGGAACACTCCATGAAGACATGGCTCATGAGAGGTCCCCATTAGCATACCCATCCTATGGTTAAGTCAAAACTGCTGAGAGTGAGTGCTAATGGTTAACAATCTAAACAGATTTGTAGAAAAAGATTTTTTCACAGTAATATTATATTTTGCATAAAAAAATATTTGGTGAAATATATGACCGTTCCAAAGTTTTCAAACCTCAATTTAAAAAATGTTCCCGCCCGTAGCCGGTTGTAATGGATACAAATCTAAAGCTAGTGATCTCTACTTTACTGTGAAAGTATTTTTTTTTTTTTTTTAAATCTCTGATGCACTCGTTCGCAGCAGACAAAGAGGGGTAGTGTGCTGAGAGCAAGTCTCCTATTTTTCCCAATGGCCAGTCAGCATCAGCAACCAGTCCTATGTTTGGAATACCTATCAATAGGTACTACAAACTGACTTTTGAAATGTATATTTGCATTTCACTTTTGTGATAATCATATAGAACTTTATACCCTGATTTCATTGGTATAAAATGTATCTTGATGTGATAATCGGTTCAAAAGTTATGAGCATTTTAACATATAATTTTGAGGGATTTTTTTCGTCCAAAAACAATATTGGCAAAATTAGCAAATTCACAAAGCCATTGTGCAGCTATTTGGAAAACAAAACTAAGCACATAATCAAGTTTCATATACATCATATAGATTGCAGCTTCTAAATTAAGATAGAGATAAATTTGGTATCATTAGAATCAGCAGTATAAAAATGTAGACAATTGAACACTAAAATTGTGTTCCAACTACCATTCATGACACATGAAATTCAGTTATGTCTTCACAATGTCTTCAATACACTCCACATGACAAACACAGCATTCACTGCTCACAAACAGAACATTGTTATGTAGTAGGAATCAGTTACAGCAACATCATCCACTTTGGCGAATTTGAAAGTGTTTTCAGCTCGGCAGTTGCCAAATCCATCTCACTTCTTCAGCTTCTTGATTTGCATGCAGTGAATGAATTTACTATTTTTTTTATGCTGATTTAATAGCAAATAGCTTGCGCTTCAATTTGACAGGTGTTGACCCTGGAATTTTTGTCTTTGTCACTGTAAATTTAGTTTTCAAATTCTCCTTTGGAAATTTCCCTCACTTCTATCAAATGTATCTCAAAATGTTTGGTCTCAAAATGAGGCTCAAACTGTCTTCTGTTCTGCCATTGTTAGACAATTTTAGTAACTGTTTAACACGCCAATTACTGCCACACAAAAGACATGGGGGTTCAGAGCCAGCTCCTGCCAGGCTTCATGCAGTCTGGCTGAGTCACTGATAGCAGCCTGTTTGGCGAGCTACTATTAATAGGAGAGGGCAGGAACTGGTTTGAGGTATCACAATCTGGATAATATGACCAAGTACGATACCAGGTCAAGATACCAGCCACCTAGTATTCCAGTGGGGCAGCACTATGAAGTCACCATGAGTGTGCGGTGTCACAAGTCAGTAGGCTACCTGTCTGAATATGACCTTAGATGTTGCTAGGCAAAGCCCCAACAAACAATATTTGTTGAAGGAAAAAGAAAGCAGGGTGGAAAATGCGACTTGAAGAGGAAAAACAGAACAAAAAAAAAGAACAAGAGTGTGTTGTTACAGTTGTATGTCCTCGCAACATCTAACATCATATCAGGATGGGTACCGACTTGGGAATGCACACTCATGGTGACTTTATAGTGCTGGCCTACTAGGAGTCCAGGCCACTGGCCCCATGATCCGATTTCCCACATTATCCTGATACCGAGCTAAGAGATCCTTACCATATCCCAATAATGCCAAGCGCCAAGCTAGGTAGCGCCAAGTATAAATTTGTTAAGTCATTGGTTTGACTCGACCCAGAATCTAACTCCTGACCTTCCGCACCTGAAGCCTGCACTACACTGATTCGGCCACTATATCCGGTAAGAACTAAAGAAATCTGACCTGCATTCTCAGCGATAACTATGGAGGTGAGGCGGGTGGGCGTCTTGGACACGGCTGTCACCACAGCACGCGAACTGCAGTCGCCACGATCCTGAACATCTAGAGACGTCACTCCAACAATCTCTGGTCGCGATGACCTCCTATGGAAAACAGATACATGAAAAGGATATAGCTACCCGATGCCACGTATAAAGTAAAACCGCCTTCTCACCATTTCTTCTTTTCCTACAAAGGTGAATGGACGTCCCAATTACCCAATCTTTTTCTTTAATTCTTTCATTCATTCGACCACCTATCTGCTCACCACTGCCAATGCACTGCAATATATCTAGAAGCTAGTGTAGTAGTCTGCATTAACCTCTAAGGCAAGGAGCCACATAGACAGGTATTACTTTGTGGGGAGGGGGGAGGGGCGACGATTTTATTATGTTGATGATTATGTGTGTGTTCACATCCCGCACCATATAAACAATGTTTCAAAATCATTTTACTCTTCATGTTACAATTTGTTTTCTGCTTTCCACTGGTCAAAAAAGAGCATTTGTCATTAAATGTGAGGTTTTAAAAACAATTTTAATAACCTACCCTATGTTTTCCCACAAAGGATATGCCGAACATATTTTGGGGGCTCATTCACTTAATGACCTTTCACAAGGCATTTTTCTATTACATTTGGCATAACTTTATTGATATTTACTTTAGATATAATATACGAGTAGGTCCTACGATTTTCATGTTCATTCTAAGCTTTGTCCAGTGATAGTTGATTTATTTGGATAGTGTATTCTAAAAATTGCCTAGATTGAAATTATCACATACATTACACATTTCTAGAAACAAATATAGTATATACTAGTATATTATATAATGTATACAAAAAAATGGATTGACAGGAATTTGCTACTACTGTAGTTAGTCAAGACTAGTAGTTGAAAGTTACGATTGTGTGACTCCATCTTTAATTTTGAAATGGTAAATGGTGTTCTCTGTGGCGGAGTGGTTAGAGTGTCTGACTTTTTTCTAGGTCAGGTTCCTAATCTGAAGGTCAGTGGTTCAATTTCCTGTGCCCCCATCTCTGCCAATTTGGATTTCCACCGCTGTGTCTAACTTACAGCGTCATCAAAGGCCAGTTGCTCTCATACCCTGTCTATGTGGTGTGGGAGGTTAAAAATCCCTTGGGTCGGTTAAAGTGTAGGCTCGGGCTTTCTATCGACAAACTGTCTAATGGTGAAAACAAGACTATTCAGGCTTATCCATGATAGGCAGTATAAATCTTTTTTTTTAAACAAACAATTTTTCATGTGTCATGTCACTATTCTGGCATTTCTCATCCATTATAATATAGGTTTTGTGTTACCCTATACATGATTGGTCTTAGATATAGACTTACAAATCCGCGCGAAACGTCCTCAAGCATCGTCCCCGGAAAAAGTTGACAAAGCAGTGTTACAGCACCAATGCTATTGTAGTAGTCTGCACTGACTTCTCAGGCAAGTGACCACATAGACAGGTAGGCGTGGGTAGTGTGGTGATATCAGGGAGCTTAGGTGGTGTAATGGTTAGCACACTGGCCCGGAATGCAAAGAGATTTGGGTTTGTGTCCCGCTCTAGGCACAATATTTCCCATTTTCATCACCCCCATGACACTGGTTGCCGTGACCATGATCATGTACAAGCTACGCACTGTATAATTGTTGAACCCACCATGGGTATGTATGTACTAGTAAGCATTAAAAGACTTACAATTCCGGGGGGACGAGTGTGGTGGTCTGCACTGACCTCTCAGGCAAGTAACCACATAGACAGGTAGACGTGGGTAGTGTGGTGATATCAGGGAGCCTAGGTGGTGTGATGATTAGCACACTGGCCCGGAATGCAAAGAGATATGGGTTTGTGTCTCGCTCTAGGCACAATATTTCCCATTTTCATCACCCCCATGACACTATGTCTATGGGACAGACATTTCAGTGTTCAGTCCTGCTAAATGGCAAATGGCCATAATATAAAATCACCATCATCAGATAGACAAACATGTCTTTTTGTGTGCAAAGCGACCACGATGTGTACTGGAATAGTGAATAGAGGCTTCCTTTTATTATGGAGAGCTGGCACATCGCCCCCCCACCCCACTCCCCAGGTAGGAAATTAACAAATTAAAAATGCCTCCATAATAAAAATAAAGATGTTTCCCCTTCAAGCAAAGGTTAAAAAATATATATATAAAACAATATAAATAACCACCTCCTCTCCCGAGGTAGGAAATAGCTGCCGACTTTGTATAGATGCATGACTTAGATTCCACAGACTAGTATTCGCGCAGCCACTGTGCAAATAACCACGCCCATTCCTGATAGATAAACTGTAATAACTTTGCTTCTGCTAGGCCCATAAAAGTCCATCTATATGTCAAATTAAAGGGTTTGGTGTGTTTTAACAGAATACATTCGTTTTGTAGGGCTATCTGGGATTTACATTTTTTGCTGCAAGTCTATCTTAGATGATTAGATTAGTTAATACGCTCTTATCACTGCCATCAGAGCCGTGAGTAGGTATGTGCGCATTGCGGGATTTGGCCGATTTCGCTCCGGCCGGAATCGCGATTGCCGGCTGGAGTGGCATGGCAATCATTAGGTTGGAGCATGTGTTACACTTTGCATTGCCGTGGGGAGACTTTTATAGATTATTAACAAGGCGCCTTTTGCAATATGTACATAAAACTGGGTCCTCAAATCTTTTGAATTTGTCAACTACAAGTTTGATGAAAATCACCGATTTAAAAAAAAAAAAAGCTTATCAAAAACCTATGTAAATCACTCAAATTGAGGACATTCATTTTTTAAACTACCGTATTCATTTTCACATACCTGTTTTCTATCTATTGGCCAATTCTTATGAAGATTCAGCAATTTACATGCATTTTGAGGATGCACAGAATTATGTCAACAAAGTTGTTCAACCAGGCCACCGAGTTCATTGGAAGCTCCCCCCTCCCCACTCCCCCACGTTTCCATGTTAATGATTTTTCCTTCTTTTTTTTGGGGGGGGGGGTTAATAAATCAAATAATTATTGTCGACTCTGTATTAAGTATTTTAGCAATGCAACATGCAATTTTAATCTATGCCACAAAATATATAGAAAATATGCTGGTATGAGTTTGTGTTGGAAGTGAAAATATGAAAATTTGTAAGTTTCATCTGAATAAGTATTTTATTAAAAGGATGTACATCTCGGTTTGGGTCATATATTTCTTATTTTCAAATTGACACAACTTTCTTTATATTTACCTTCTTAAAATATATAAGCTTTTCAAAGCACTTGTCATGTGGATTGAGCAGTACAAGTTTCATCTAAATAAGTCTTTTATTATAAAAGATACGAGAGTTTGAAGTACAACATCTGGAATTTGGGTCACACCTATTCTTATATTCAAATTTGCATAACTTTCTTAATATTTACTTTCTTTAAATAAAACCAATTCAAAGCTCTTATGTGAATTGAGCAGTACAGGTTTCATCTAAACGAGTACTTTATTATGAGTTTGAAGTACAAAATCAGGATTTTGTGTCACATCTTTTCCTATGTTCTAATCTGCAGAACTTTCTTAATATTTACTGCTGAAGTAGGTTTTCATATATATTGAATACGCTGATAGTATTGCGGCGATTGGAGCTGATGGTGCTGCATGATAATTTTTTGTTGTGGAAATCCGCGATATCGTGGAGATCTTTCATCGTTGATATATAATAACCATTTTAAAGCTTTTATGAGAATTGAACAGTACAAGTTTCATCTAAATAAGTATTATTTCAAAAGATACAAGAATTTTAGTGTACTCCTAGTGGCAACTGATTTTTTTTCTGACATTTTTCTTATTGTCGCGAGTGCACATATATGGTCGTAGATAATAAGCCACACTAGATCTAGCAGTGAAACTTGTTGACTCTTCTAATGTGTTATTCTGGCTTGTGAAAACAGTATTTTTATTCAAATATATGGAAGAACTTTTTTTTTACAATCAGTTTAATATTAGTATTCACACAGATTTTAAATTTTCATATTTTTTACTCATTTTCCATAGAACCTTGCATCAGCCTGTTTGTGAATATCATAATAAAATATACATGACTGGATAGGGAATTCTTCCAGCTTTCAGAAAATGTATAATGTATTGGGTCTTTATCTCATGACATTTTTTTAACATTTCCCCACCTCGGAGATGAAATATTAATGTTCCCTGAAATAAATACATCACATAGGCATTATTTTGATCCAAAAAATGTAAGTCTGAAAGGGTTAAAAGCAAATTTCTCATGTTTCTATTAAATAGTTCAGATCTTTCTCTACAATTTCACATTCAGCTTTTTTTTATCAGCCAATTGGAAGTTCTTGAATTTATTTTGCGAAAATAGTTTTTGAGGCCATAATCTGGTAAGGCTAACACTGGCACTCAGAATATCCCAACTTTCACTATTAAAGTATTATCTCTGTTTTTAATACTTTCAGAGTAAATTGCTCTTAGGTTACATTAAATACTTCAGATCTTCCTCTTCAATCGCGCATTGTCCATGTCCATGTTGCCGGTAACATGCATAATTCAAAAGCTGACCACGGGCCCCATAGTGATGCTCACCGTAGATACCAAGGCAGTACAGCATTCGGTAACCATGATCAGCGTTGAGTTCCGGTAGCCAGAGCAGTTCGAAATCATTCCTCAACATTTCGCCAAGTTGTGAAGACCGGAGTTACTGTGTGCGTTTTAAAAGTTTGAATACGTTGAATTTCATGTGGATTTTAGGCAGTGTTATGGATCAATTCTTCATCATGCCAAAAGTTACAAAGTCACGGATGCATGGGAGTGGAAAGTTATTGGAATATGCTAGACGTCGAGATAGCTCGCCGGTGAGTGGGCCATCGAATCGTCACTCAAGTACGCCATCGGTATCGACTGGACTTACCAGGAATAATCTATTGTCGCCTTCAGTAGTGTGTGATCCGATTCGAGGGGTATCGATGGAGGAATTATCCCACCTTTTAGATTCCAAATTGGCCGCTATCACTGCGCCGTTGTTGACAAGGCTGGATACGCTAGAAATATCACGATCAGTATCGCCATTATTGTTGTCAGACCTGGAAAGACATGGTCTGACGCACCAGTCATTCGCACGAGGCAGCGGTCGCTCTGCACGCCAACCATGTCGTGATCGCACGAGCAGCAGCGGTCGGCTATCGTGCAGCCAGTGCGCTGTTGGTGGTCGTGATACGCACCAGTCAGCAGGGAGTACGGCTGTCGTGTCGCTGAACTGTAGTGATGGTGTCGCCTCTGACTCGGACGATGACCTCATGAGGGACTTGCTGCGTGTGGCTGGAGCTAAAGCCAGAAAATCTTCTACCAAGGGTAAGCTACTGCCATATAAATATGTGATCCGTGGGGAGCATAAGGGGAAAGTGTCGCAGGGGCAAGCGACCTGGTACAAGTACTTTGCGGCTATTCGCCGTATGATACGCCGGGGTGACGTCCCGGTGTCGTGGGTGCCAAAGATGGAGGCACACATGGATGCCTTATTCGATATGGCACAAAATTACACGTGGGAGATGTGCTTGGCGTTCTCAGAACGAGTCTTCAACATGATCTCAGACAAGCGTCTGCCACAAGGTTGGGATGATATTGATCTGATACAAGACATTTGTCGTGATGAGAGTACCCTGGGACGACGTCTTGTGCGGCCAGTGACACGGCCGCTGAGAGACGCGTCTTATAGTGCAGAGTATAATCGGGATACTGACGGCCGACTGTGCACTATCTGGAATCGTGGCAAGGACTGTGGATTTGCCGCTACCCATGGTGTGGGCCGAGATAGATTTGTACACAGCTCCTCATGGTGTGCTCTGAATCTGCGGCGCAAACATTTCCACAAGGAAGTGGATTGCAAGAGCAAATTGAGGTCCCGGGATGTACGTAATGGTGATGCTACTGACAAGCCCGTGTCGATGAATTTTTAAGGCACGATCGGCGTGGGGCCGTGCGTATGGGAGAGGTCGACGTAGGCACGACTGTCTCGCGTGGTTCGGACAAGAGATCCTGTGTCGATGGCATACAGGTCGAATCGTGGAAGTCGTCTTCTCCGGTCGTCGATCAAGATAAAAAATTTCACCGTTAAGTTTCAATGTGCGGGAACCGTTTTCCTTTCCGCTGTCCTCTAATATGTGTGTTACCAGTGTTAACTATACGGGTGCCGAAATGGCCGAGTACGGGAGTTCTGTTAGCGGGGCGGGGGTCGGGAAAGGTTGTTAAGGTGACTCCGTCTGACCCTGTGGTGAATGGGTGTGCGCGTCATAGTACGATTGAGTCTCTGGCTGACCGTGTATAAGCAGGGTTAGTTGGTCGGCACAATCATACTTTGCGACCACATGGAGGTTCCAAGTTTAAATGGTTTAATGGTAGATTAAGGAAGTATGGGTTAGATTGTAATGTTCGTAGGGCAGCGGTTGGGGCGGGTGTTGCATGTTCGAACTTAACGCTGAATAATGCACCTCTTGCTGGCTCGGTGATGGGTAGTGGTCGTACTACTCATGATGGGACAACCCGTATCATGAATAACTCAGCATTCGATGCTGGGTTATGTGCTGATGATCACATCTCGGCGCCCCTGATGGAGTGACTTGTCACGTGTGTCTTGCTCCGTCACCGCTGTCGCACCTACTCACACATCTACTGTGCCTATGGGGTTGAATCCAACCTCTCAATATCATTCTTGTGTTGATCCTGCCATCACCACTGTAACTGGTCCGTCTGCTGACCTCCATCATTGCCGTGCTACTCAGCACTCACCTGTGGCTGTTGCCTGCCAGCTGTCATTTAATTGTGTTGATCCTGCCATCAACTCAGGGCTGCGGCTGTCTAGTGGCTGCACGCTCCATGGTGCTGCTCAGCACTCACTGTTGGCTGTTGATCGCCATGTTCTTGTTTCATCGTTGAGTTCCAACATTGGTATGTTGCCGTTATCTGGCAACGTCTCCCCTGTTTGGGTTAAAGGCACTCCGCTATTGTTAAATGTCGCTGGTTCTGGTGTTAATGCGTTACAAAGTACTGTCGATGTTGGTCCGTTGAGTTATAAATTGGCCTCAGTTAATGTTGCTAAGCCACTGAATAGTGAATTATTGTTGATTTAAGTTATCCGAGGGGCAAAAGTGTTAATTCTGGGATAGTGAGAGGTTTTTATCAAGGGGTTAAATGTTCATTTCGGTTGCCTACTGTCATGTGGTTAGCGAGGGAAGTGACTCGCTTAGGTAGTGGTTGTTTTATGTGGTCCATTGATTTGGCCCGTGCTTATCGGCAGGTGCGTACCTGCCCGCTCAGCGTACCACTATTTGGAATTAAAGTTAAAAGCAAGTTCTACTTCGATATCGCGCCCCCTTTTGGCTGCCGTACATCCAGCATGGCGTGTGCCAGAACCACCGAAGCGGTGGTATTCTTGATGAGACAGAAAGGTTTCTCAGTGGCGTGTTATCTAGATGACTTCGTCGGAGTGGAGCGTACCTATAATAGAGCTCTGAATGGTTATGAAGCTATCATAGCCCTTACTTCAGTTCTTGGTCTGGAGCTATCACTTAAAAAGTGTACACCTCCTAGTACAGTTATGCAATGGTTAGGGTATGAAACGGATTCCAAGGCTATGGAGCTCAGGGGCCGTATGCACGAATCTGGGTTAGGCTTAGCCGGAGTTAAGTCACTAGCCGCGGTTAGCTACCTCAGGGTAGCTGGGGGTTGGAGAAATGTGTGGATCGGTATTCACCAATGTTTTAGCCGCTGCGGATAGCTAACCGTGAGTTTATTTATAGATTTGGGAATTCCCTCTGCGTTTGTATCCATCTATTAGGCTCAAATATATTAAATGCGATCATATTTAACAGAATTACATACGCAATAAGGGACATTTGATCAATTTAACCCTAAATTCAAAGCGATATTAAGGCTACTGCTGCATTGGTGGCTTTATTAATGGTTATATTTTCGAATCGACGACCGTAACGTAAACAAATCGCCGCCGCCGCCGCATCGAGGTCGCTTTCCAGACTGGCAGCGGCGACGGTTTGTTTACTTTACTTTCGTCGATTCGAAAAATATATGTATTAATATCGCCGCCAATGCGGCTGTAGGCTTAATAACGCTTCCAATTTAGGGTTAAATTGATAAAATTTCACTTATTGCGTATGTAATTCTGTTAAATATGATCGCATTCAATAGATTGAGAGCCTCACAACGCACACTAACCGCCCCGGCTAGGCGTAAAACCTGATTTGAAACTGGGGTAGCATAGCCGAGGCTACGGTCGGCGGTTAGCCCTAACTCCGATTGGTGCATACCGAATTTTCACTTTTAGCCCTGCGGGGATACCTTAGCCGCGGTTAAGGCCCTAACTCCGATTGGTGCATACGGCCCCAGGATCCCTAAAGAAAAGTTAGTAAGTGTATTAGTAGAATGTAACAAATGGAAAGTGGGGGCTCGAGTGACTCGGAAAAACGTACAACGGCTAGTGGGAAGGCTTCAGTTCATTTCGATTTTGTTTGTTGTTTTACGTCCTAGCAACATCTAAGGTCATATCAGGACGGGTACCGACTTGTGACAGTGCGCACTCATGGCGACTTTATAGTGCTGTCCCACTGGGAAACCAGGCCACCGGCACCATGACCTGGTATCCCACTCAGTCACATTATCCTGACACTGAGCACATCAGTCCTTGCCCTATCCTAATAATGCCGAGCGCCAGGCTAGGAAGCAACAAGTATCAATTTTAAAGTCATTGGTTTTACTCGACCGGGACTCGAACCCACGACCCCACGATCTACCAGCACGGGAGACGGACGCTCTAACTCATTCGGCCAACCCGTCTGGTCAGTTCATTTCGAAGTGTGTTACCCACTCCAGATGTTTTATGAACAGAATTCTCACTTTCTTAAGGGAGACGCCATTTGTGGGTAAAACGTTGGTGACAGTAGATCTAGTCCGCGATATCACTTGGTTCCTACGATTTGCGGAAAGCGGTAATGGGCTGATCCTGATGCGCCCATTTCCTAAGGAGGTTTGGATAATAGAGTGCGACTCCTCCTTGCTGGCTGGGGGCGGTCACAGTAGTACACACTATTTTTCTGAGCTATAATCTTCTGAATTTCTTAATAATGGTAAATTGCACATTTCACAATTAGAGGCCATCAATTTGGTAGTGACTCTCAAAGCACTCTTCCCTCCCCATTCCGAGCTGTTCGTTATTATCATTAACACTGATAATGAAGCTTCGCAAAAGGTGTTGTCCACTGGAGCCGGGAAGGACCCTGTCTTGTGTGCGTGCGCGCGAGAAATCTGGAAGTTTGCTGCGTTCAACAGCTGCGAAGTCCAGGTCGTACACAAGCCGAGGAAAGACCAGGGGCCGTATGAAGGAAACAGTGTTACGCGAATTTGAGTTTAGGCTTTAAACACGTATAGCTAACACCGACCGGGCGAAATATGTCAAGTGGTATGCAGGAGCGCCTAAATGGCCGGTGTTAGCTAAACATGAAATTATTTATAGATTTGGGAATTCCCTCTGGGTCTCTACCCATATATTAGGCTTAAATATATTAAATGCTATCATATTTAACAGAATTAGATACGCAATAAGTGAAATTTGATGAAATTAACCGTAAATTCGAAGCAATATTAAGGCTGCGGCCGTAACGGCGGCGATATTAACGGTTATATTTTTGAAACGACGAGTGTAAACTAAACAAATCGCTAATACATTGCCGCCAATGCGTAGACGTCGGCCAGTATGGAGGTCGACGTCGACGCGGCGGCGGCGATTTGTTTACTTTACGTTCGTCGATTCGAAAATATAAGTATTAATATCTCCGCCGTTACGGCGGCAGCGTTAATAATGCTTCGAATTTAGGGTTAATTTAATCATATTTCACTTATTGCGTATGTAATTCTGTTAAATATGACAGCATTGAATAGATTTGGGTAGGACCGTACGCTAACACCGACCGTAAACCTGCTATGAAACAGGTTTAGGGTAAACGCGCGGTGTTAGCGTAACACCGCTTCCTGCATACAGAATTTTGCTCGCTAAACTGGAAATCCCGCCGCTAAATGGGAAATCCTGCGCTAAACGCGTTTTGGAGCCGTAACACCGACACCTGCATACGGCCCCTGGTGTTAGCGGATGCTCTGAGTAGGTTGTTTTTCGACGGCAAGGCTAAATCTGTGGCAAATAGGCCATGTAATGAACGTCATCTGACCAAAGTAGATGCTCGTCATGACGACACTGTTCTTGACTTGTACTTGTAATTACTCTGCTCCGTCTAATTTCTTTATTTGGCTTTATCCCTCGCAGATAAGGAGTGTGCTTTAGTTAGGAGGCTGAGCATATTTTTCAAAGCGGAATTGGTGAGTGGGACATGGAGGAACAAAAGGGTTCATTTTGAGGAGTACTTGAGCTTTTGCAAGAATAGCAAGGTTAATCCCAAATACCCAAAACTCAAAACGGTAATGTTATATACGTCATACCTAAATGATAGGCTGAAGACAGAAGGGGCCATTAAGAATTATCTGTGTGGGGCTAAGTCTTGGGTAAAGCTAGTAAGGTGCAGGTGGGATGTGTTCGATAGCTATGCACAGTCAGTAATTAAGAAAGGGGTGTGTAAGCTCAAGTTTCACACTGTAAGTCGAGCGTATCCATTAAAAATATCACATGTCAAACTGATTATATTAAAATGTAGAAAATTGGGAAAATATGGTCTTGTATTTATTGCCGCATTGTTGATAGGATATACATGTTTACTGAGACAATCTAACTTGTTCTACTCCGAGATGCTGGGTGATGGTGGTCATACGCTGCTGGGCGGAGACATCGAGGCACACAAGTCATACCTACTGGTGCACATCCGCAGCTCAAAAAATGGGTGGAAGCCGGAGGACAGCTACCATATAAAGGTCCCTGGGCTACCTCACTCAAGCTTCTGTCCCGTACGAGCCTGGACGGAGTACCGTCGTTGCACATTCCTGCATAAGGGCGCCCCAGCATTTGCACTCGCGAATGGCGAGCCCTTGACGAGTCAGACGTTCGTCAGGTGCATTCGGCTCATACTAAAAGGAGCCAACTATAGCTGGTGGCCAATGGTAACGGCGCACAGTATACGACGGGGAGCTGCTCAAGAATATGCGTGAGTAAGTAGTCTCTCTGGACGGTATAAGACGCTTAGGTCATTGGAAGTCAAATAGCATATTTGACTACGTGAACAAACAACTTGTGAACAAAAGACCATCTGCTCTCCTGTCCCAATTTGGCTGAGAGTAGATGGTCCCTATCCTATAATGTCTGATGATATGAACTAGTAATACTGAGCTGTGCCTGGTGTGTTTCAAGAGTATGACCGCTATCAACCTCTCAGCTGCTGCCTCCTGCCTTCGATGCCAAGACTATACTGAAAGATCTGCCTGTTATCAATACACTTGCTTAATGTGAATAGTAATCACTGGACACTGCATATATGTAATCATCAGGATATTATCTGATTCTTCTGGGTTGTACTACTTCGGAAGCTAGAGTAGAGTATATAGGCACGTATGTCAGCTGTTCTGAGTGACAAGCCTAGAAGAGTGGTAACTAGTAATAGAAATAACAGTGGCTACTGCAAAAACTTAGTAAAATTAATTTAATAAATTATTGGCCCAAAAATAAATTCCAGTGTCTGGTTTTGAATTAAGATATTTTTAATTGATCCAATGAATGCTTTTAAATTTATTTTACAAAAATAAATGCTCCGCATAGACATAGCATTGCTGCAGCACACATCACTGCGGTATTTTACCCTTCTCGGGCTAGTTTCCGGGGTTGTGACGTCATGCCGACATCGAGAATACCAACCATGAGACCCACCCGAGCCACTTTTTGGCGCTTGCGCACAGACTCGGGTTGAATAAACGAACACCTTCTCCACACCCGTGGTGAAAAAAATGATGGTTTAAAGTTAATCAATAATTTTTTTTGTTTAAATAACCGACATAACTACCACAAAATAGGATCTAAAGTATTTTATGATTGCATAGTTTAGTAATATTTCCATTTCATTAATCAACAAAAAAGCATTAAAACAACACGTAGGACTTGTACTGGTAGCTGTTAACCTACAGGTACCAGCCCAAATGTGACGTCGTGGCTCATAGCCATCCACAGCCAAGAGGGCCGTAATCGATTAACACGACCCGAGCGACTCGGCTCACCCGAGTCGTCAGAATTTCAAATCGAACACTGCGAGTAGAGTCGACAAATATACGTGCCGTGTGCAAAACGATCCGACCCAAGTAACCCACCTCCTAGCTGGGGTTGGTTATGAGCGATGACGTCACATTTGCGCTGGTACCGTCCTGCAGGATAACAGCCACCAGTACCAGTCATACATCTTTTTTTTAAAGAACAACTTAGATTAATGAAATGGAAATATAGATAAACTAGGCCATCATAAAATACTTTAAATCCTATTTTGGTGTAGTTTTATCGATTATTAAAAAAATTATAATAAAGTGTCCACCCGAGCGCGGAGAAGCGTATTCGATTATTTGACCCGAGTCTGTAGGATGTGCGCATGCGCCAAAAAGTTGCTCGGGTGACCAGAGTCGATTGATCGATTACGCCCGAGGTGGGTTACTGCGGTCGGGTCGTTTTGCACAGGGCCCGTGTATTTGTCGACTCCACTCGCGGTGTTCGATTTGAAATTCTTGCAACTCGGGTGACCCGAGTCCTAATCGAATACGGCCAGAGAGGGCAGGTTGACCGTTGGTGTACTCTGCGTAGCCATGGCGTAAGGCCAAGGGGGGGGGGGGGGGATCTTTTATCTTAGATAATATCTAACTTCTAAGTCAGTAAAGTCCTAAAGTAAGGACTACACATATGGCTACAGTAGTAACTTAATTAGTAAGGAGCGAGTAAGGTTGAAAATCTTTTGTTCAAAAATGTGTATGCGGAGAATATGCATGCACGTGACGTACGGATAAGAATAATTGTACACTCTATGTGATGTAATAGGAAACAGCATTGCTGAGACTAGCAAGCCACATACAACATGCACTGATTATACATGCTTCTTTTTCCAAGTCTTTTAACTGTAATTAAGCCACTTTGTGGTTTCTCAAACTCAAAGTGAGCCGGTAACTCCTAACGCCTATTTATCGCCCAACCTAAAAATGACCTTACCATTTGAAGCAACCGTCACTGACTTCTAACGTAAAATTTGTGGCTACCTTACTGAAGTATGGTAGAAGAATCTTCGGTACATTCAATTTGGTAGCTTCTACTTGAAGCATGAAGGGTAAAATCCCCAAAATGAACCACATGGCCGGCAACATTTTATAAGTTGCCGCCATTTCAGCGGAAGTGTGAGAAGGCCCGTGTGCAGATACTCTCGATTCCATCGAGGATTGTCTTTTTGAAAATAAGCACACTCTTGCTGTTACAAATATTCGTTTTGATGTAGCAAAATGTTAATTCAATTAATCAATATGATGACGCAAGTCATGTTATTTATTAAGCCATGCAGTACAATAGTAGCGATTAAAATATACCTCGCTGTGACGTCACTTACCGGACAGGGGCATTTCCGCCATATTGAGGCCAACTTCCTGAAGAAACTGTTTACCATGATAAGACTACATTTTTACCAGTTTGGGACATCTCTATGTGGATCTGTGTGATTATATGCTCTTTAATGACAACCGGATATATCTCTAATTCATTCTAGAGGGATCAGTTTCGTCACATCGGTGTTATTTATGACTTTGAGGCTTGTTTTGGGAGGGCCTCTGAACAAGTGTCACCCATCAGAAGAGTGGGCAATCCCCTCAACTCTTGAAAACTAACTTGTTGATCAGTGATCAACGGATTATTTAAAATTATTATTCACTTATATCTTCCCGCAAAAATAAGATGGCGGGTGACTTTGATCCAAATGATAAAAACAGGTAAGTTTCCTTGTCCTTAAATGAATAAGTCAGGTGTCAATCTGTCACCAAAGTTTTGACGTCGTCAGAGACGGTAGTGAGTCCTTACTAAGACCTTACTACTAGATAACTAGTACTAGACTAGTCAGTAGTTGTTTAGGCTTTCGACCTCACATTACACATTTACAATTACAGACTACAGTGTCAATAGTATTATTCTACTCTTTCCCTTTGGGTTAGACATTTAGTGAGTGCCAGCCAGTTCATTGATTCACCAAGCAGTCGCAGTGATTAATTTTCACTGTTTCATTTGTTTGTTTCGAACTTATTTTGTAGCCAAGTCTGTATAACCCAGTGGATTATCATTATTCAGACTTGGTTGATTATCCAGGCTTCCACTGTTCCAGCCTTCTCTCCTTGAGTCCTTCGGATTCGTTTACAAGTATTCTTTGAACTTCAATTTGCAATTGAACAGCAGTACTTGTGACTTACTTCTGAATCACGCTTTTGACAAGCAATTTAGACAAATCATGTCAGATAAATAAAACAAACCTTAACTTAACATAATGCTTAGCTTAGACTTAGTGTTATGGTATGTTTTAGTTGTTAGTAGGAGCAACCATAGACTTCTTATAAATACCAGTTATAGTTATACCTCATTTGTTTCCTGGTGATTGCTCCACAATTCTAGCTGAAATGCAGGTCTGCAGCAACATTTATTTTCTCTTTGATAGGTATATCAACTAAAATGTCAAAACTGTTCTGTTGCACAGTACTGCAAATTGATAGACAGGTAGAGTTCACAGATTGTAGGGTTAGTAAAATCGTGTAAATGTCATTATTTATTCTAAAGTTATCTACAATTTAGTTTTCCTAGAAATCAGCATTTTGACGTGTTGGTTATAGTAGGTATGTGGCAAACCGCCGATTAGTGGTGGATTTGTTCTTACCGCAAAACTGATTCAGCAAATCCCACTTTGTGGAGGGGTGTAGAAAAACGCTTCTATGGTCGGTTTGCATAGGTCAATCTTAGGTATTCCTAGTATATTATGAGATACTCAAAACTGAATTGTTCTTTTTATGAAGTTAATTTGCAAATGGTACAGTTGGAAAGCTCTTATCAATCTGATAACAAATATATATAATGATGGCAAATCGGTCCATTAGTCCCTGAGTTATGAATTTGTTTATAATTAATTTCCCCCCTTAATTTCACACACATTTTTCGTGATTCTGCAAATGCTTAAATCTTGATGTTTGAAGCTGCCTACTGATGGAACATTACATTTTAATCACATCATTATTCTTTTAACTTATTATTTTTAGTACAAATTTTAATCTCAATTTTGTTCAGCCCTTGACAATAAATATTTGTTGAGCAATTTGACATCAAACATGGCAAATCATGTGATTTTCACTAACTATCCATGATCAAATCATTAGAAAATTAATATCTATGGTTCTATTTCAGATATTGACTTGATTTCTGTATCAAAATGATCAGAATGCAAATATTTATAATGTGATTACATTGTCTTTAAGCTATATCCACATTTAAAAAATCTCAATAATTTGATTGCTCTAATTAGCATACCAATTCTATGGTTAAATCCCAACTGCTGAGAGTGAGTGCTAAATGGTGGGTAACGATCTACACAGATTTGTCTATGTAATATTATATTTTTCATCAAATATATTTCGTGATCATGTTTTACGATCGGTCCAAAGTTTTCAAACCTCAAGTTTTCAAATTTTTCTCAGCTGAAGTCAGCCGTAATGGATACGAAATTAAGGCTAGTGATCTCTACTTTACTGTGAAAGTAGTTATTTTTAGCTCTGATGCATTCACTCGCAGCAGACAACATTCAAAGAGGGTAGTGTGCTGAGAGCAAGTCTCCTATTTTTCCCAATGGCCAGTCAGAATCAGCAACCAGTCCTATGTTTGGAGTACCCACTATTATGTAGTGGGGGAATCCATTTACAGCTTGGTTTTAAAATATTTCAATTTGGTAAAGTTTTGCTGTTCCAATAACAACTTAAAAAGTTTCACTCAATTTCAACCTGAAAATTCACACTTTTATAGGAATCTGAAACATTTAAAAAGTAGACTATAGTGAATAACCATTATTAATCTTATATACTGTTGAGTTTGAATTTGAAATTGTGATGATTACATCAAGATTGGCACCATCAGGGATGCAACAGGTATGCACTTCAGCCACTTGTGTTTATCACTTTTTCTGAGACACCTCTGCCTTGCACGACTTGGCATTCATGCCTGGGTCACAGAAATCTATTTATTTAACCTTAATTTAATGGAAGAAAATAAGGCCCAATTTCATAGATGGAAAACGGCATAACTTCCTTAATACTCCACCTATTCTCATAATCTTGGTGTCATTTTAAAGCGCTGTTCAAGCTCTTTCCAGTGATGCCTTTTGTTTTATTATTGAAGATGTTTGAACTTTTTTGGCACATACCTAGTTATGTTGTGACCTTTTGTGTTCCAGGATATCATTTTGGGCACAAATAGGTGTAGTAACTTCATATAATTTGCATACAGAGACTAATAAACATAGTTAATTATATAATTCAATTATATAGTACAATGTTGATATTCATGGAATTCTATATTTTTAAGCTGCTTATAGATCGATAGATGATCCAGAATTTGAGCAGAAATAAAAAATCTGCGTGTCGTGCATCACTGCCATCAGTAATAGTAATAATAACAAAATCTCTCTTTCATACAGAAATATATTTAAAATAAATTGTATGATTGATTCAAATGAAATAAAATTGGATCTATATGAACAGTAAAACATAGAGGATGTGCGGATTTTATATTGCATAGTTCATATTGTGAGAACAGTGAAGATGGCGGCGCCCTGTTCAAACTGAGTCACAGTGTAACATACACTGCTGGTCCTGCTTTGATATTTCCAACAGCCACCGGTTGAGATCTTACAATCCTATATCATTGGAAAGCAGAGATATAACATATTTAATTTATCCTGGATTAAATCATTCTTATGCAAGACTTACTGTAGCACTAGTCCTTCGACTGTATTTAAAAAAGAAAAAAAGGGGGGTGCATTAGTTGATTAAGCTGGGGAAATTTCAACCGTGGACCATTGGTCTTCCTCATCCCAGTGGCACTGCTCCTTGCTTTATCCTAGTAATGCAGAGTGCCAGGCTATGTAGCGACAGGTAAGTCAATGACTTTAAAATGTATACATACATTTTTAAGTCATTGACTTAACCATGGTCGAACCCAAGTGTTTGAATCTCACAACCTACCAAATCGGGACATGGATGCACAACTCATTCGGCCATCCCGTTTAACACGATAATTTAGATGTTTTGGTTTTAACGTAATAATAGTAGTACAATTATGTCTAATAATGCATAACTTTGAGGATAAAACTAAGTTACAATGCTGTTCAGCTAAGTTTTCTTGGCATTAGTCTTTTCATGGCCATACTCCCATCATCATCATCATCATGCTGTCGGTCGCGATGCCACAAAGACTGCTTTCATTACTTGACTGCCGCTCTCCATTTAGCTTTCTGCTGTGAGAGTGATGTCCATGAGTCAGTCTTAATGTCTCTCAGCTTCAGGTTTCTCTTGATGGTATCCTTGAACCAGAGACGAGGGCACCCTCTCTTTCTGTAACCAGAAGACAGTTGAGAATAGAGGATCTGCTTTGGTAGCCTGTCTGATGACATCCTCATGAGGTTTCCAGTCCACCAGAGATTCTTTTTGATCAGAAGATCTTCCATAGAGGGCAGCCCCATCCGTTCGAGTATTTCCTTATTTGTCACTACTCCACCTCCTCTACTTTGAGACACCTGTCACCAGAGTGTCTTGAGGCGAACTATATATTTAAACTATATGTTGGCGAATGCATATGGGCCCTTCTCTGAAACTGGGCAGCAATGTCTGACACGAAGACCAAAAGTGAAAACTCTTCAAATAATAGAAAGCATTCCAAATAATAGCAGAATCCATTTTCATATGAAGGTTTACATGTTGTGCATATATATATGTCAGTGTCACAGTTGGAAAAAAAAGCTATTTCACTTTTTGATTTTAATCTTAAAATTGAGCAAGATGTTAAAACCGCTCCTATAACATGGAAATCAAACAGATCCCGAACATCATTTTAACGCACACAACAATGGAAAAGATTTCATTGATTACAGAACTTTAAGCAAAAAAGATTATGTCTTACAATAAAAAGAAGTTTGGGTAAATGCAGAGTGTCGATGTTGGGAGTTTGGAACCTGGCCTAATCAAACTTGATACTTGTCACTACCTAGCCTGGCGCTTGGCATTACTAGGATATGGAATGGACTGGTTATCACAGTATCAGGATAATGTGACTGAGTGGGAAATAGGGTGGCCTGGTCTTCCAGTGGGGCAGCACTATAAAGGTACCATGAGAGCGTACTGTCAGAAATTGGTACCCATCCTGATATGACCTTAGATGTTGCCAAGATGTAAAACCTCAACAAGAAAACAAACACCTTCCGGTAGGCTTACAGTGGGGATGTAGTTGGGCAAATGAGTTGGGCATCCACCTCCCGTTTTGGTATGTCATGGGATTCGAACCCAGATTGAGTCAAACTAATGACTTAAAAATTTATACTTGTCGCTACCTAGCCTGGCGCTCGGCATTATTAGGATATGGCAAGGAGCCGTGGAATGAGGAAGACCAGTCATCCACGATTGAAATTTCCCCTGGTTAATCAACTAATGTACAATTTCTTTCTCTAGAAAACTCAGGTGTGACACCATTTATCCAGCCTGAATCAAACACTTGTAGCGTGAGGATTTCCCAGAAATCTAAAATCAAGGAACTGCTGCTGGACTCCTGCCATACTTCTATATCTTGCAGTTTATATATATTGCCAATTGCAATATTAATGCATATTGGACTGCGAATGCCTAATAGGAATGAAACCAATGTTATGAGTTACAGGGATGAAAGATCTCCGTGATATTTTATATTTACCGATTAACAAAATGCCAAGGATCAAATGCAACATTTCAAGGCTCTAACTGCATTAGAAAATGAGTTATGACAGATTGAAAAAGAACCACCCCATTTATTTTTGTTGTTCACACAAATAATTCAAAACTGCCATTTTTTCAAAATTCATTAAATTAATTGATAATACAGAGCTCGTATTTGGTAGACACTGTATCGATTGTACCATTATCAAAGGTTTTTTTTTTCTAGTCAAACAAGTTACAACAGAGGAAGAAAGAAAATATGATGCCTTTAAAATGGCATTTTGTGTAATTAATTAATGTATTGCGTTATACGAAGATTTGATACGCGTCAGCGTAATGTTGGTGGTTGTATAGGAATAAGCATGATTCCATGTGCTTGCTAGCGTTATGTATGGAGTTTATTCGCTCTATTTAGCGAATGATGTATAGCCCACTGAGCAGTTGCGTGTGTGAAGTCTAACAAAGCGCAAGGCTCCAGCCCAGTCTTATACACTTTACACTAGCTCATACATGTGTGAGGAGCTTAGCCTTAATGTGCGTAATTCCTCAGCTATGTTGCTAATTCCAATTGGGTCTAATTAAGTCGTGACTGCCTTTAGCAAGCTAGTTAGTGTTCATGGAGAGAATGATGGCTAATGGGATTTGCCATTGAGTGGCCTAGATCCAAATAGCCCATACTCTCACTCTCAGCATCGCTTATGAAATATCTTAGGTGACTTACAAGTTAAAAGTTACTCGCTCTGTCAATTTATAGTTTGTTATTACAAGCAATAAACAGGGTAGGACAGTAACTTTTTTTCCCACTTTCCCAATCGTGCAAGTGACTGAATTTTCTACTTGCCCAAGTCTGCCAATTGAAACTGAAATATGCTACTGCAGATCATAAAAATAATGACTTGCCCATTCGGGCAGGTCACCAAGAACTTCACCTGCCTGCCCGAGTAAACTAGGTGCCCCGGGCAACAGGGCAGTCCTCATTGTCCTACCCTGACTAGTTATAAGTGTTCAGTGATAGAAACAAGCAACATTTTTCACTTATCGATAGAACAAGTCTGGTGTGAATTTTACTTGTCTGCCTGAATTTTCACTTTTCCCTCAGTACTTACCTTTATTAAATAGAAAAATACATGTTTTTTAGCCCAAAGTTTTCACCTATCAAACCGAAAAGCTCAAACCATATATATTCTGCTTGTCTGTGCTTACTCTTAAGCCTGGTACACACCTCCCGTATATGATTCACGCGCTAAAACTGACTGCCCGACGTGACCCATCACAACCCGACCCATCCCGTTTCCTGACTAAAACTGCCCGATTCATTTTTTGAATCTTATAAGATTCCAGTCTTAAGCCCTAAAACTGAGTTTTAAGTCATGAATCGGAAGGCTTAGGTGTGTCAGGGATTACACTCCTAAAGACTGAAACCGACTAAAACTCAAACTTAGTCGCGAAACGGGCAGTTTTAGGTTTTATATGGGAGGTGTGTACCGGGCATTACTTGGCTCAGACAAGCCTTATTTTGAACGCTGGCATTGACACTGCTTAGGCATTAATCATGTACTCTATTTGAAGTATTACCTAATAAGTAATCTACACTATTCCCAAATCAGTGGACCGGGCGTGGTGGCCGAATCGGTAGAGCGCTGGCCTCGCATGCAGGTGATTGGGAGTTCGGTTCTTGGTCGAGTCAAACCAACGACATATCACATTGTTACTTATCGCTTCCTAGCCTGGCGTCAGCATTAGATTTAAATTTAAAAGATTCAAAAGATTGAAATAATATTGGATTAGTGCTGCCCAGTGGCGAAAACAAATGGTAACACACTTATCTGTCATAAGCAGGGTGAATAAATTAATCCCCAAAAAAACAACCATTAATAGGATAGGGCAAGGACTGGTTAGCTCAGTGTTACTGTTAGGATAATGTGACTGAGTGGGATATCGGGTCATGATGCTGACTGCCTGATTCTCCAGTGGGGTAGCACTATAAAGTCACTGCGCACTGTCACAAGGTGGTACCCGTCCTGATATGATCTTAGATGTTACCAGGACGTAAAACTCCAACAACCAACCCTATTCAGTGATATCGTTGGAATTGCCCACTTCCTCCTGTGCTGACACTTCGTGCTTATGTCATCAATGACTGACAGCTATTACTATATTGTTGCTGCGGTTGCTATAGTAATATTAGTATTTGTGAGACCTGTTTGTGAAAGTCGGTCGTTCTCTGAAGCTGGGTACCACTTTTGTGACATGGAAGCGAAAACTGAAAGCATCACAAATAATAGCAGAAAATATTCCAATCAATATTGGAGTCTATTTTCATATGAAGCTTTACATGCTGTGTATGTGTCAGAGTTGAAAAAGAAAAGCTGTTTCACTTTTTGATTTTGATCATATAATGAATAACAATAGGAAAATATGTCCTATGTAACATGGAAATTAAACACACAAAATTGACACATCCATAACATTGTTTTTTAACATACACAACACATTCAAACTAGATTTCTTTGATTACAGTTAAGCAAACAAAATCATGTATTACAAGAAAAAAGTTGAAACAAAAGTCTGTGTAAATTTTAGTGTAAAAGTGTAAATGTGTAAAATTTCTTAGTTTCACTTTAGCACAAAATCATATAAACCTACTTTTGATACTTTTTGTGGTATAGATTAAATACATATCGAATTGCTAATTATTATAATATATATATATATATATTATCATTTCTGCTGTACACTGAGTGAGAATAATGGCCGCTGAGGTGTGGGCGAGCAGGTGGCATCACGCAGGGAGGTCATGAGGTATCAATAGATGACCTAATAACTAGAGGTGACCAGCTGATGACTTAGTGGCTTGAGAGTAGATGGATTTTCCGGCTTATAATACTTGTATAATGAATTATACAGCATATAAGGTAAATGATGTGGACAAGTGAAAATTCGGACAGACAATTGAAAATTCAGACCGACACCAGACTTGTCCGTTGGACAAGTGAAAAGTTTTGCTTATTTCTATCACTGGGTTATGACCTCCCTACACTAGCTGGTAATTTGATGTGCTGATCAGAGACAATCTCACCGTGCTATAGTGTCATTATATATTATACCATATAAACCGATTAGGGATCTAAGTATGTCATGCTGCACAATGCACAGTGCAACACATCTTACCTGGTATTCTTTGTGGAACGCTCAAGGTAAAATAGAAGTATGCTTTAGAAATGAATCAAACTATTTACATATGAATGTAGTGCAGTCTGGTTTAGATAGTTTAGTTTTTGTTTTTACATCGGCGGTAAGTGAGTAGGATAATGAGGCGAGCATGCCAGCGGTGGCGCCACCGTCGGAGCTGAGGCGAGTAGGCCTGAGCAGTAGATGAGTAGTCCGAGGCTCAACCACCCGGTTACTGGTGGGTGGGTGTTAGGAGCGGGTATAGAATTCCGGGTTATTATACTCATATAATTCTTATACAGCATATTCTTGCCCACAGCATCGAGGCATTAGTCTTCAGGTGTGCATATATTTTAAGTGGTTGTTTTAATGCCTGTTTAATTCCTATTAGTTATATCAAGCAAATTATTAATTAAAAAAATCAAACTTAAAGGGGGGAGTGCACCTTGACAAATGCGGTAGGCATTATAATATTTGGATAGGGCAATGACTAGTTGGCTCAGTCAGTGCCAGGCTGAGTAGGATATCGGGTCATGGTATCCCAGTGGGGCAGCACTATAAAGTAACAATAAGTGTGCACTGCCACAAGTCGGTACCCATCCTGATATGACCTTAAATATTGCTATGTCGTAAAACCCCAGTCACCTACTTAGTATCCACATTGCAGACATGCCACATTTTTTGGATGGCAATCTGTATTTTTCACCTAAAATCCTGTATGAATCTGTATCACATAATAATTCATATATATGCATATGTCCCGCATACCATGAAAAAACATTTGGATACAATTACATTATTTTATTACTCAAATATTATATGCAACAAACTACATTAAATATATGATTTAGTTTGTTTATAATCGATTTAGTTAGGCGTTAACACTAAACAATTGTTCCGTTATACTGTACTGTTGTGGAATACATACAAGGGAATGATGTGGTTACACATATGTATTTCCATAAATTTAACTAAAATTCCGTATAAAATGGAGTATGGCCGTCTCATTCAAATTAACACCAAAATCTGTATCGAATACTGGTAACCCATATCATGTGGCAGGTCTGACATTGTTTAAGCTTGGTGAGGCTTAATAACGCACCTGGATCATGGAAACCAAGCAATGTACTGACATACTTTTGAAAGTAGCTGAGCCCGGGGTCCCGAAGAATTCGGAGGTCAGGGCAAATACACATGAAACCACATGTTTGACGCACTCACAAAGAGCCGAGTCGTTTTTATGCGCTTTTATTTAATTTTTCTTAGATTAAAGCTGCATAGTTCGATGAAAGCATTAAAGTTTAGAAAGTAAAACACTGACCTAGATTTTGATCGTACATATGTAACTTTGATGCAGGTGATCTTATGAAGCATTTGTTGCTGCATAGAAGGGATTAGAAAGTATATAAAACTAAGTTTGTTTTATTTAACAACGCCTCTAAAGCACATTGATTTTTATCATCGACTGTTGGACGTCAAACATATGGTCATTCTGATATATTTCTTTGGATGAATCCCGCTGTCGCCACATCGGCTACTCTTTCCCATAAGCAGCAAGGGGTAACAGAATAGAAAGTCAATTTAATACACCCTGCTACTGGTGAAACCTGTGGTGTGAGACTTTTGATGTGCATGCCAAAATTAATTTGGCATGTTTTCACTTCAAATATCTCCAAAGTTAGCCCCTTAAAATAAGTTATTTCAAACTAGAGTAAAGAAAATTATAATAGCCAGCGTATGTTAATTTTTTTAAATGGCAGAAACTGAACGCTAACATGCTGCAAATTTAAGAAGGTACATTGATATGTGAAGTAGTTTTCGAGTCCTAATAAGATCTCCAGTTGATATCGATAACATCTGGATCAATCAGTGTCGACATTGGGTCTTATAAGTTGGGATGGGAGGAACAGGCGTGGTGGCTGAATTGGTAGAGTGCAGGCCTCACGTGCAGGAGATCAGGAATCCGGTTCTCGGTCAAGTCAAACCCATGACTTATCAAATTGATACTTGTCGCTTCCTAGCCTCGCGCTCGGCATTAATAGGATAGGACAAGGACCGATTAGCTCAGTGTCAGGATAATATGACTGAGTGGGATATCGGGTCATGGTGCTGGCAGCCTGATTTCCCAGTGGTGCAACACTATTAAGTCACCATGAGTGTGCACTGTCACAAGTCGGTACCCATCCTGATATAACCTTAGATGTTGCCAAGATGGTAAACTCCAACAACCAACCAACCAGACAGGATGGCAGAATCACTAAGAGCGCTGGCTGCCTGCCAGTGCAGGAGGTCATGTGCTTGAACCCCGGCCAAGTCAAATCAATGACTTACAAAATTGATACTTGTCTCTACCTAGCCTGGTGCTTGCCATCAATAGGCTAGGGCGGGGACAGGTTTGCTCAATATCAGAATAATGTGACTGAATGGGATATCGGGTCATGATGCCCGCAGCCTGATCTCCCAGTGGCTGGGGTCACGCTACATAGCATAAGGGTTAGCGGGCCCGCCATCTGTTGCCAGCGTAAATTGACTTATTCAGCAGGGATGAAAGATCTCGGCGGTTTCGCGGATTTCCGCGATTATTTATATTTACCGATTAACTTTTAAACATTAAAAAAAAATGATATGCATATATGTCAACACTTGGGGGAGTTTGAATCCCATTTTTAAATGACCTTAGATGTTGCTAGAACATCAAACCCAAACAAGAGCGAGTCCGGTATGGGCGATAATACAGTCAAAACTAGGTTAGTTGAAAACTGACTTCCAGTATTTTTCCGCGAATCCCTGACAGTGCTAATAAGTCTATGGGAGAAGATCCGCGTTATCGCGGAAATTTGTCGTTGGCGGACTGATTTCCGCGATTTTAGCCGGAGACCACTTTCATCCCTGATTCAGTAAGATATGTGTACTGCTTAGATAGGTTTTCACCATGTCTACCGATACCTGCCATCCCTTTCCTACCAGCTCTATTGATTCCAGCAGTCCCTTTCCTAAATACTGGGGAGACCACTGAGTGGGGCAGCACTATGAAGCCACCATGAGTGTGCACTGCCACCCGTTGGTACCCGTCCTGATATGACTTTATATTTTGCTAGGGTGTAAACCCACAACAAACACTATCGCATGCTATCTGCTTTATATGGGTTCTCCATAAGGGTGGGGATCAGAGAGCAGTGAGGAGGCATGAACCCGCACCAATCGCAAACACAGTGTAATCAGGGGTTTTGCCAGAGGGGAAAATGGGTAGAATTCCATACCCTTAAATTTTCTGAGGGTACAACTCTGTACCTTCAAATTGTTGGGATTTTTTTTTTTAATGGTTCTTCAAGGAGCTAGAGACAACAAAGCCTCCCGGCACCCAGACCTACGTTCTCCGCCCACCCATCCCCATTCCGTGTCCCCTCAAATTGTTTTCTGGTGGAAACCCTGGTAGTGGAAGTTGGACTATATTGGCAGATTGATCTAGAAGCGTGTGCTGTGTGAATTGTTTCTCATTTATAGTGGGGATGATTAGTTAGTTGTCAGTGGTAGAAATAAGAAAAAAAAATTCACATGTCCATATGACAAATCTGGTGTGATTTTTACTTGTTCGCCTGAATTTTCACTTTTTGAGATCCATAATCATCCATATTTTATACTCACATAATTTGTTATGCATCTTATATAATATATGCTGTATAAGTCATTATATGAGTACAATAAGCTGGAACATCCTTTCTAGTTCTACTCCCCAGCCACTAAGTCATCGGCTGGTTAACTCTATCCATTACGTTGTTGTGTTTGTTTGTTATTTTACGTCCTAGCAACATCTAAGGTCATATCAGGATGGGTACCGACTTGTGACAGTGCGCACTCATGGCGACTTTATCGTGCTGCCCCACTGGGAGACCAGGCCGTCTGTGCCATGACCTGATATCCCACTCAGTCACATTTTCCTGACACTGAGCCAACCAGTCCTTGCCCTATCCTAATAATGCTGAGCGCCTGGCTAGGAAGCGACCAGTATACAGTTTTAAGTCATTGGTTTGACTCGACCGGGGTTCGAACCCACGTCTAGTGATACAAACTCAGCTCTCCACGTGGCGCCACCACTCGCCCATGCCTCAATGACCGTTACGACCACTCACTGTACCTCTGAATATATATATAATTATATATTATATATCGCTGATAGAAATAAACCACATTTTTCACTCGTCCAACAGAAAAGCTCAAGCCATATTCTGCTTGTCCGTGCCTACTCTCACTTTGCTCGGACAAACAGAGGAGCCTTTTTCCGAACGCTGGGGGCGTAATCGATTATTCAACTCGGGTCACTCGAGCCACTTTTTAGCGCATGCGCACATCCTACAGACTCGGGTTGAATAAACGAATACGGTTATCCACGCTCGGGGTGGAAAAAATGCTGACTTAATCTAAAACGTATGATCTTTTTTTAATAACCGATACAAGTACAGCAAAATTGGATTTAAAGTAGTTTACGATTGTATAAGCTGACAATCTGGGTTATTTAAAAAAAGCACCCGAAACACAACATGCAGGACTTGTACTGGTAGCTGTTATCCTAGCTGTTATCGGGTCGTTTTGCACACGGCACGTGTATTTGTCGACTCTACTCGCGGTGTTCGATTTGAAATTCTGACGACTCAGGTGACCGGAGTCGCTCGGGTCGTGTTAATCGATTACGGCCTGGTTGTTCATAGTGACGTCAGTGCTATTATAGCCGGGCCCGGAACTGGGTGATGGCAGAAGGATTCCTCAGCTAGTGGCCCGGACTGTTCATGCCGGGAGTCTTAATTCTACCTCTTTTACATTCTTTGCGGTCACGTGACGGCCCACGTAAATTACTCATCCATTGTCTCGCTGCTGTATTCATGGCGAGTGTGCCTTTCCAGGTAATTAAGTTATTACCGGCACGATCATTGTAAGTTATTACTGGCACGATCATTGTAAGTTATTACCGGCACGATCATTGTAAGTTATTACTGGCACGATCATTGAGTGAGACCTTACAGTTGTAGTCTCTCTTTCTATCTCTCTCTCTTTCTTTTTCTTTCTCTTTCTCTTTCTTTCTCTCTCTCTCTCCCCTTCCATCCCCTCTCCCTCTTTCTTTGGATTTCTCTCCCTCTCTCTCCCCTTCTCTTCTTCTTTCCCCATCCCTCCCTCTTCCTCTCTCTCTCTTTCTCCCTTGCCCTCTCCCCCCCCTATCCCCCCTCCCTCTCCACTCTCTTTACCCAATCCTATGCCGAGTGTCAAGCAAGATAGTGTCAAGTATCAATTTTGTAAGTCTTGTTTTATCTCAGCCTGTAATCAAACCAACGACCTCCCACAACAGGAAGAGAGCGATTTACTCATTTGGCCATCTCGTCTTGTTTCTTCTAATACATTTTGACGTGTCATAGATTAACTATGTACATTTTCGACAGGAATACCTACTATTTTCATTGTTTCATGTACATTGTTATAGGAATACCTACCATTTTGTTATTATTTTCATTGTTTTAGATTAGATTAGATTAAAGTGTTTGAGCTGTATGCTCAGGCCAAGTCGGAGACTCCACCATCAGGGCCCACCACATGTGCTGAGGATGCTCTGTTCAGTTTTGTCATGTGCAATAATGAATTTGAATCGGCTGGTGTTAGCTGGGTGTATCCTGGATTCGTTGGTTCATCTGGTATTGTTGTTAACACCTTGTCAAGCTGCCTTTTGAATGATTGTACACTGCAGTTTGATTGATTTCTTACGTAAGCTGGCATTGTATTGAAGAGCTGGACTCCTCGGACAGAAAGACTTCCTTCCCGCAGTGTTCTTGTTGACTGTGAGGCTTTTGTATTTATTGCTTATGTACATTTGTCACAGAAATCTCTACCATTCTTTTCATTGTTTCGTGTACATTTCTACAAGAATATAAATTATTTTCATTGTTTCATAGATATTTGTACAGGAATACCAACTAATTCATTGTTCTTTTCATTATTTACTTTTCATTGTTTCGTGTTCACCCGCCACAGAAATAGCTACCATTTCTTTGGCACCCCCCACCCCCCATGTTTTATGTACATTTGTCACAGAAATATCTACCATTTTAGTGTTCTTTTCATTGTTTCATGTACATTTATACCTGAATACCTACTATTTTATTGTTCTTGTCATTGTTTTGTGTGCATTTCTACAATAACACCTACCATTTTATTGTTCTTTCAGTTGGTACTTTGGTTCATTGACGCGAGAGGAGACCAACAACATTTTGATGGCAGAAGGCATCTCCAGCGGCATATTCCTCGTCCGGGGCAGCCGCTCCATCCAAGGCGACTTTGTCCTCTGTGTCAGGTAATTAATCCGACATACCGTAAATACTCGGGTATTAGGCGAGCCGGCAGATAAGTCGAGGGTCAGTTTTTGACCCTGGAATTCTTTCCTCAGGCATATGCCCACTGTATAACTTGAGTTCAACTTCTGAACTATTGGCTTGCCAAATTAATATGCCTGCTTATTATATCCCAGGTTGTTATATACCAGCTTATTTTTTAATAAATATTTCTTACTATGGTTATAAATGATTAATAAATACTTAGAAAACTATAAATGTATGCAACTGAGGGAAGAAAGTTATATCCTGTGATGCAATGATGTTGTTATTGAGTCCTGTCATAATTACAATTCAAGGGACATAACTCAAATAACAGACATGCCATGCGCACAAAGCCCAGAACAGCTTTCCCTCAGCTGGTAGGAAATATGACGCGGGTGTAACTCAATGTGCTTATGTGAACTTACTTTTTTTTTTTTTTAAAGAAAAATAGAATCCACTTAACCGCGAGGTTTTACGGTAACTGTCGATTATACGGAGCTTGTCACATATGAAGTGGCAGACAGGATTCTCTGACCTGCTTATGTTGTATTTACCCTATATTAAGATAACTGTTTTTTTAAATGGCTAACTTGGGAGATATTTGGAGTGAAACCTTGCAAAAATCACTTGGCATGCACATACAAATTCTGACCCCCTTAGGATTCAGCAGTCGCGGGTTCAATAAAATTGGTTTTGTGTTCCCTTCTAGGCAGCAACAAATGCTTAAAGCAGTATAGTCCGATGAAAGCATACAATTTTATGAACTAAAACTACCCATATATGACCAGACGGGGTGGCCGAATGAGTTAGAGCGTCCGTCTCCCGTGCTGGTAGATTGTGGGGTCCTGGGTTCGAATCCTGGTCGAGTCAAACCAATGACTTAAAAATTGATACTTGTCGCTTCCTAGCCAGGCGCTCGGTCTTATTAGGACAGGGCAAGGACTGGTGTGCTCAGTGTCAGTATAATGTGACTGAGTGGGATACCAGGTCATGGTGCCGGTGGCCTGGTTTCCCAGTTGGACAGCCCTATAAAGTCGCCATGAGTGCACACTGTCACAAGTCGGTACGCATCCTGATATGACCTTAGATGTTGCTAGGACGTAAAACAACAAACAAACAAAACCCAGATATGATTCTATATACAGTAAAAAGACCGACTTTAAGTGGTCTATTTAGGGAGGTGGTCGGTTTAGAGAGTTGGAATATCCTTACAATGATATTGTTGGGACCCAAATAGAGCGATCGATATAGGGGAGTGGTCGATCTGTGAAGGTGGTCGGTATAGAGAGGTTTTACTGTATATCTAACTTAGATACTGGTGCACTTATTAAACATTTGTTGCCATATAGAAGGAAATACTGAGTCAATTTAATAGAACCCGTTACTGCAGAAGCCTACAGTGTCAATAGTTTTGGCGTGCTTGCCAAGACTATTTTTGGATGTTTGCACTTCAAATATCTCAAAAGTTAGCCATTTAAAATAAAAGGTGCTTCAAACCAAAATAAGATAGATAATATTAATAACAATCGACCAAATATATTTATCCCAGGAAATGACAAAATCTCAAAGCCATCGAACTATGCAACTTCTGTAAGTTCATCAGTATCTAAGTTGGATAAGTACGGTCAAATTTAGGTATGTGCTTTTAAAAAAAATATGTGATGCCTATAATAATTATGATAACATTACATAAAATTGGGAACACACCTTTAGGCCTACTTTTTTGTTTGTTTGTTTGCTTGTTGTTGTTTTACATCCTAGCAACATCTAAGGTCATATCAGGATGGGTACCGACTTGTGACAGTGCACACTCATGGTGACTTTATAGTGCTGTCCCACTGGGAAACCAGGCTGCCGGCACCATGACCTGGTATCCCACTCAGTCACATTATCCTGACACTGAGCACACCAGTCCTTGCCCTGTCCTAATAATGCTGAGCGCCTGGCTAGGAAGCGACAAGTATCAATTTTTAAGTCATTGGTTTGACTTGACCAGGGTTCGAACCCATGAACCCACAATCTACCAGCATGGGAGACTGACGCTCTAACTCATTCGGCCATCCTGTCTGGTAGGCCTACTTGAGTTGTCCATTTACCTGGAACAATACTATGGAGTGTGCACTTGTATGATAATAGATATCATCCTCTGATTCGACCTGGCGCTGTGGCCTAATCGGTAGAGCGCGTATCTCATGTGTGGAAGGTCTGGCGTTCGGTTCCCGGTCGAGTCAAACCAATGACTTATAAAATTGATACTTGTTGGCTCCTACCCTGGCGCTCGGCATTAATAGGATAGAGCAAGGACTGGTTAGCTCAGTGTCAGGATAATGTGACTGAGTGGGATATTGGGTCAGGGTGCTGGCAGCCTGATTTCCCAGTGGGACAGCACTATAAGGTTGCCATGAGTGTGCGCTATCACAAGTCGGTACCCATCCTGAGCTGACCTTAGATATTGCCAGGACGTAAAACTCCAACAACCAAGCAACATCCTTTGATTGGTTATCAAGTATTGTGGTCATAGCTAACTTGAATATTATTGACCCAGTGCTGTGCCATTAATATTGTCAGTCTTATTTGTGAGTTGTAGATTTTCAGACTACCCAACGGTGGAAATTTGAACAATGGGCTTCCCATGCGGAAGGTTGGAAGTTAGAATCCCGGCCAAGTCAAACCAACGACTTACAAAATTGATATTTGTCGCTACCTAGCCTGGTGCTTGGCATCACTAGGATATGCCAAGGACTGAGTAGCTCAGTGTCAGGATGATGTGACTGAGTGGGAAATCGGGTCATAATGCTGGTGGCCTGGTCTCCCAGTGGGACAGCACTATTTGGTTGGTTGGTTGGTTGTTGGAGTTTTACGTCCTCGCAACATCTAAGGTCATATCAGGACGGGGCACTATAAAGTTGCCACGACTGTGCACTGTCACACGTCGGTACCTGTCCTGATATGACCTTATATATTGCCAGGATGTAAAACCCCAAACAAACAAACAAGAGAATGCGTTACCAGCACTATGTAGACACTGACTGTGAGTACCAGCCCTGATGCTGCTTGTTTTCAGGGAGGATATCAGGGTGAGTCACTATATTATCAACAAGATCCACGCGAATGGAATGATTCGGTTTCGGATCGGTGACCACGAGTTCCCAGACCTGCCCAGCCTACTCAACTTTTACAAGACACACTACCTTGACACCACCCCGTTAATACGGCCGGTAAGTCTACACCCACCATCTCTGTTTTCATTTAAAAGAAGCAGAAAATAGAGAGAAAAAGACCAGAAAGGAACCACCAAGATATTGGCACGATACACTATTAGGTAGGACTCCGTGTTTGGGCGTGGTTTTTCCTATTTGTTTTTGTTTTGCCTTTTTAACGAAAGAAAAATAGTTTTCGCAAACTTGGGAATTACCGCTTTCTCCCTCCCTCCCTCCCTCCCTCCCTCCCTCCCTCCCTCCCTCCCTCCCTCCCTCCCTCCCTCCCTCCCTCCCTCCCTCCCTCCCTCCCTCCCTCCCTCCCTCCCTCCCTCCCTCCCTCCTCCCTCCCCTTCCTCCCTTCCTTCCCTCCCCTCCGCTTCCTTCTTCCTTCCTTCCCCCAGACACATGCAGACACACACACACACACACACACACACACACACACACACACACACACACACACACACACACACACACACAGTCTACTCGCTGCGATTTGTGGAAAACGTCGTGAGCTTTGGCATGGGTGTATGACCTCTGATTTAAAAAAAACAACAAAAAAACAACAAAAAAAACAGTGATTGGGCGTTCCTGGCATTTTGACCGGGCCTCGTGGTAAATGTTATTGTTGTTACGCGCCATGTCACATGTCAGACCCTTTGACGGCTCCTTTGCGCCTTCTGTTGTAACAAGCCAATAATTATTAGCATAATATTATTATTATCCATTATCTAACACATTTTACCCGCTTTAATTTGCTGCGGGGGTTGGGGTTGGAGGGGGGCTGTGTGTCGTGGGTATTTGTTTGGGATTTAAAATATATCTTTAATATTTTCTTTTTCTTTATTTTACTTATATTTTCTTAAAATTTGTATTTAGAATTTTCTTACATTTTCTTTGATTTTTTTATATTTAGGATTTTCTTTGATTTTATTTCTTAAATTTTTTCTTTTGCTTTAAAGTCCTTTTCTCCCCTCTTGATGTGTTCACCACGCTACAGACACTGGGCCCTGCACACGTGGAGACTGGGTGGTCTCTGTCTGCCGGAACTACCAGCCAGCCACCTGTATGTTCAACAGACCTTGTCAATTAGACACGCCTGTAGTGTTGCCTTCAGTTACAGAGACTCCTTACATTGCTTCAACAACACCAGCACCTGTAGAAATTGCTCACCAAAGACGCCCCCACATCGCCTCCACATCACCTCCACATCGCCCCCACATCACCTCCACATACCCACACCACCCCACGCACCCCTACAACACATCACCTCACCCCCACATACCCCACATCACATCACCCCCACACCACATCACCCCCACATACTCCCATGCCAGCAAAGTCGGCAAAGTTTTATGCTTTAGACGTTCAACAACGTGTGGATTTTAGTCCGACGTACGTTATGTATGGGTTAGGCGTACGTCGATGTACGTTAGACGCTGACCTACTTTAAAGGCAGTGGGAACGTACAGTCTGCGTACTGACAACGTATGGATAACATACGTCTAACGTACATTTAGTGTTTCTCCAGTGTGTCTTGGCGTATGTAACGTATGACGCATAGTTCTGGCGATCGAATAACGTGTATAACGTTCACCGGCATTCTGTGAACGTACCGCGAGCGTAATTCAAGCATTTTTTGCCCGGGAGGTACATTAGCTATACGTTTGCCATACGCTGTGTATATGGTATGTATATGTCCAACTTTGCCCCTCCGCCGAAAAGTTTGATGCTTATCGACGTAAAAAAGTGATTTTACGCATTGGCAGCGCACTGGCGAGATGCGTTGTAATGTGACAGGGCCATAAGGGCTTGATCAGAAGTACATTTATATTTACCGGACGTGGTGGTGAATTGGTAGAGCGTGCGGGAGATCGGAATTTCGATTCCCAGTCGAGTCAAACTAATGACTTACAAAATTGATACTTGTCACTTTCTAGCTTGGCGCTCAGCATTAGTATGATAGGGCAAGGACTAGTTCGCTCAGTGTCAGGACAATGTGACTGAGTGGGATATCGGGTCATGGTGCTGGTGGCCTGATTTCCCAGTGGGCCAGTACTATAAAGTTGCCATGAGTGCGCACTGTTACAAGTCGGTACCCGTCCTGATATGACCTTAGATGATGCTAGGACACAAAACAAAACCCAACAACCAACCAACCAACATTTAGATTTTTGCAAAGATTATTTTTTCTGGTTTAATAAACAGAAGTAGGTGAACAAAAATCACTTATTCAGCCAATTTATCGAATATGCGCCCCATTATTTCCACAGTGGAGAGGACATCATTGCAACGATAGCACATTACACAATTTAAAGCGTGGATGCTTGTTCGGTGTTTTTCTAGCACGGTGCGGAAATAATGGTTGTGGCTATCACAGTGCGGATAGACTAACCGACTGTTCACCCTCTACCCATGTATCCACCCTCATAATGTTGAAGCTGCATAGTCCAATGAAAGCATAAACCTTTAGAAACCTAAACACATATCGAGATTTAATGCTACGTATCTGACCTCGATACTGGTGATGAAAGATCTCCGTGATTTCGCGGATTTCCACGATTGTTGATATTCACTGATTAACGTTCACAAAATGTCAATATATTTATATATTAGCAATTGATTAGGCCAAATCCCGTTCTTATATGACCTTAGATGTTGCTACAACATAAAACCCAAACAAGGAAGGTATGTGTGAGAATATAGTCACAACAAGGACATTTGAGACCTGACTTCCGGCATTTTTCAGCGATTCCCTGACAGTGCTAATTCTATGGAGGGGGGGGGGGGGGGTGGTTAGGGGAATCCACACCTTTGCGGAACTTCCTCACTGGCACCAATGGCTCGGTCTAATTTCCGCTTTTTTTCTTTCTTAAAAAAAAAAATCAAATACCACGTTCATCCCTGATATTTAAACATTTGTTTATGTATGGAAGTGAAAATAAGTCAGGTTACCTGAACTGAAGCCTATTCTGTCAACATTTTGATGGGCATGCCAAGAATTAAGTTTCCATGATCGCATTTCAAGCATCTCCAATGTTAGCCGCTAAATAATAAAAGTTGTAAGTTTGATTATAACAATCAACGTAATATATATATATCTAAAACGTGAGGAACTCAAAACCATTGGACGATGCAACTTGAATAATCCTTCACCCCATCAACCCTCCTCCGTCCCCTGTCCACCCACATACACGCATACCCTGTGCGCTGGCCGAATCGGTAGCGCACGGTTCCTCGCATGCGGGAAATCGGGAGTTTGGTTCCCAGTCGAGTCAAATCAATTGATACTTGTCGCTTCCCAGCCTGATGCCCAGCATTAATAGGATAGGGCATGGACTGGTTAGTTCAATGTCAGACTCAGAATAATGTGACTGAGTGGGATATCGGATTGTGGTGCCACCAGCCAGGGGGGAGCACTATAAAGTCATCATGAGTGCGCACTGTCACAAGTCGATACCCGCCCTGATATGACCGTAGATGGTGCCAGGACCAACCATCACCCCGTGCACCCACATACACGCACTAACGACACTGTCGTCTAGCTGACCCCTTGATTTGTAAAAGATGCCGAATCTAGGACACATGTCCAGCTTGTTTCACACGTGGTCGGTTAACTACCGGGGTTACTGCTAAGTGATGGATACTAGTATCAGATATGTGCATTATGGGATATATCTACCAGTGATATATCTGGACACACCAATGTGCCGTATGAGAATAATGCTTCCATCCTCATTGTAATCATCCTTAAAGTTGCATAGTCCGATTGTTTTGACTTTCTGTATTTTTTCTGAGATAATTATATTAAATCGATCACTAGTATCTACTTTACACTAGTTCAAAGTTACGTTTATTTTAAATGGTAAACTTTGGATATATTTTGAGTGCAAACATGGAAAATTAGTTTTGACAAGCTTGCCAAAACTCTGACACAATAGACTTCTGCAGTAACAGGTTCTGTTAAATTGACTCAGTATTGCCTTCTACGCAGAAACAAATGCTTAATAAGTGCATCAGTATCTAAGTTAGATATGTAAAATCAAATCTAGATAATTGGTTTGGTCTTGAAAATTTGATATTTCATCGGACTATGCAGCTTTAAAGGCCACCTTAAAGTTAAAGTTATGTAGTCCGATGGTTTTGAGTTTCCGCCTTTGTTTTAGATGAATATATTACATCGATCATTATATTCTACCTTCCTTTAGTTTGGAAGTATCTTCTATTTTAAATGGCTAAATTTGGAGATATTTGAAATAATTAATGTTGGCGTGAATGTCAAAATTCGGACATTATAGGCTTCGGCAGTAATTGGTTCTATTAAATTGACTTGGTTTTTCCCTTTTATGCGCGAACAATAGCTTAGATACTTTGTGTATTTACTAAGCATCCATTGCTGCATAGAAGGGAATGCGTAGATAATTTAAAGTTGCATAGTCCGATGGTCTTGAATTTCTGTATTTTTTCTGAGATAAATATATTAGATCGATCACTAGTATCTACTTTACATTAGTTCAAAGTTACTTTTATTTTAAATGGTAAACGTTTGAGATATTTTGAGTGCAAACATGGAAAATTAGTTTTGCCAAGCTTGCCAAAACTCTGACACCATAGACTTACAGGTTCTGTTAAATTAACTCAGTAGTGCCTTGTACGCAGAAACAAATGCTTAATAAGTGCATCAGTATCTAAGTTAGATATGTAAAATCAAATCTAGATAATTGGTTTGGTTTTGAAAATTTGATAATTCATCGGACTATGCAACTTTAATAAAATCGGTCACTGCTGAAGCCTATAGTGTCAGAATTTCCATATGTATGCCAAGATTAACTTTCAATTTTCTACCTTCAAATATCTCCAAAGTTAACTATTTATAATAAAAGTTATGTTAAACTAATGTAAGGTAGATTATAATGATCCATGTAGTATATTTATCTCAGAAGCCTCAAACCATCGGACTATGCACCGCACGTGGTGGCCGAATCGGTAGAGCGCCGGCTTCATGTGCGAGAGATCGGGAGTTCGATTCCTGGCCGAATCAAATCAATGACGTATTAAATTATACTTGTCGCTACCTAGCCTGGTGCTCGGCATTAATAGGATAGGGCAAGGACTGGTTAGCACGGTATCAGGATAATGTGACTGTGGGATATCGGGTTATGGTGCCAGCAGCTTGGTCTCCTAGTGGGGCAGCACTATAAAAGTCGCCATGAGTGTGCCCTGTGACAAGTCAGTACACGTCCTGATATGACTTTAGGACAAAACTCAAACAAACAAACAAAAAACTGGACTATCAACTATAACTTCACAAATCCATTCACATAATATATTAGGAGTAACCTTTTTTCAAACTTACCAATTTGAATTTTATACATGCTTTATATCCTAGTCACGCTATGCTTGCGACCACAAAAAAACGGATGCTCGCAAAGTGGTCCCTACTGTTCATCGACCTGCTGGCGACCATTTTGGTCACCAGGGCCCGTATGCAGGAGTCAGTGTTAGCAGGTTTTGGTGTTAGAGCCTGTTACCATTTAGCTATCACCGAAATCGGGAACTGTGTCAAGTCGTATGCAGGAGCGCGTAACACTTTCATTATAGGTAAACGTGAATTTATTTATAGATTTGGGAAATCCCTCTGCGTTTATAGCCATATACTAGGCTAAAATCTATTGAATGCGATCATATTTAACAGAATTACATACGCAATAACTGAAATTTATTCAAATTAACCCTAAATTCGAACCCTCCTTAAGGCTACCGCCGCATTGGCGGCGATATTACTAGTTATATTTTCGAATCGACGAATGTAAAGTAAGCAAACCGCCGCTGCCGCCAGTATGGAAAGCAACGTCGATGCGGCGGCGGCGGCGGCGGCGATTTGTTTACTTTACGTTCGTCGATTCGAAAATATAACTATTAACATCGCCGCCAATGCGCCGGTAGCCTTAAGGAGGGTTCGAATTTAGGGTTAATTTGAATAAATTTCACTTATTGCGTATCTAATTCTGTTAAATATGACAGCATTGAATAGATTTGGGCCTAATAAACTCGCTAAACCTAATATTTTTTAGGGGTAAGGTAACACCGGTTAAGCCTTTGGTGTTAGGCCTAACACTGAGTCATGCATACCATTTTTCGCCGCTAAACTGGAATTCCCGCCAAACACCGTTTTTCCTCGCTAACACTGACTCCTGCATACGGCCCCAGGAGGTTACAGGTGTTGACCTAAAAACCTCCTTGCGACCTAAATGGTCGCCAGGAGGTTGCCAACCCTTTTCATAAGTTGGCAATCGGTCGCTGAGTGATCGCCGAGTGGTTGCCAACTGATCAGTGACCTAGGACGCTGCCAACCACCTGCGATTAGTTGATGATCAGTTAGCGATTGGTCAGGGACCGGTCAGGGACTGATTTACGACTGATCTGCAATTGAACGCAGATCGGTTGTAAATCAGTTCCCGACCACTTGCCAACCGATAACCGAGTGGTCGTCAACCGATCGCCAACTGATTGCCAACCAGCCTTCCTGTCCCCCCGACCCCTGTTTTTTTGCATTGGACGAAAGCGGGTTGGTGACCAAAGTGTTTTTATTTTTGTCGCAAAGTTGTCAAAAGCATAGTGTGACTGGGGTATTACTTTGCTGCATTTCCCTTTGCTTTCTCAACAGCGAGCGCCATCTCAGCCTTCTCTATAATGCATCAGGTTGGCTTAGCTTAGGTTAGCCTCTACAGTTCCAAGATTCACCTTCTTTCGTCGTGTTCAGAGCCATCATCATGCACATTGTATGTGACTCAACACTCAGATTGCACGACTTCGCTTTGGTAAACTGCTCGTGGCACATAGCAAGGTTAGAAGTTAGTTAGTTCTTTGAAGTTTCCCGTATTTTCAATTTCGACATTTAGGTTATTTTTTCAACTTTGGACTGGGCTCGAGACTGATCGCCGAGTGATTGCCGACTGATCTATGACCTGGCACGCTGCCAACTATCTGCGATCAGTTGATCATCGGTTGGCGATCAGTCGAGGACTAGTCAAGGACTGATTTGTGACTGATCTGCAATCGAACGCCGACCAGTCTTCCCCCCATCCCCCTATTTTTTGCGATGGTCGAAAGTGGGTTGGTGACCAAACTGGTTTTTGTGGTTGGAAAGTGGTCGCAAGCCTAGTGTGACTGGGGTATTACTTTGCTGCATTGCATTTCCCTTTCTCAACACCGAGCGCCATCTCAGTGTTCTCTGTAATGCATCAGGTTGGCTTAGCTTAGGTTAGCCTCTACAGTTCCAAGATTCATCTTCTTTCGTTGTGTTTAGTGCCATCATCATGCACATTGTATGTGACGCTACACTCAGATTGCACAACTTTGTTTCGGTAAACCGCCTGTGTAGAGTAGAAGTTAGGTAGTTATCTGGAGTTTCTGTATTTTCAATTTCAACATATAGGTTATTTATTTTTAAGACCATGGACTGGATGCCGTGGCTGAATCAGTAAGAGTGCTGGTTTTGTGTCTGGACGGTCAGGGTTTGAATCTCGGTCCAATCAAAGCAATGACGTACAAAACCTGTCACTACCTGGCATTAGTAGGATAGGGCATGGACTGGTGAGCTCAGTATCAGGATAATGTGACAGAGTGGGATGCTGGGTCATGGTGCCAATGGCCTGGTCTCTCAGTGGGGCAGCACTATAAAGTTGGCAACAGTGCACACTGTCACAGGTCGGTACCCATCCTGATATGACCAGGACATAAAATCCACAACAACAAACAAACAAACTTGAAACTGGCTTTAAATTTACTTATAATATTTACTTATAATATCTTCTTAAATTTTTAACTTTTTTTAATTAAAAAAATTCCACGTCCATGTCCTTTATTTAATCTTTTGTGTTGCTGTTCCTGTTCCTGTTGCTCCAGTCTGGACCTCCTTTCAGTCTATTTTGTTGGGGTGTGAATGTGAAGCCTGGGTTCATCCTGTGGTAAACCAGAACTCTCCCTAGATGGCGCCACCAATACCCATGGCGCGCGGTTCGATTCAGTTTAAATTTTAAATTTGAGTTGGCACCACGGTGGCAGGTGCGTGCTCACTTTGCGGTTGTCTATAGAGGGGGTGTAATGACGTCACGAGGCAACTTCCGGTGGCCATATTGGATTACATGTGCAAGGCTTGGAAGTGTTTACATTGTGTTTATTTACCGATTTGTTAGTTTATTTGTCACTGTTTTGAGCAGTTTGGCCTCAAAGGTTGGGGGAAAAGGGTTTTTTGAATGAGGGGAAGCATTTCTTAAATCATGAAGCCTCACATCATTGCTAAAGTGCAGTATGTTGACACTTTGGGTGCTCTGTCAAAGAATTAGAAAGGTTCGGGCAGTACCCACTAGGTGGCGGCACATACTTTGGCAGCCCTGATTATAGGTAGGCCCAGTGTTGGCCATAGTGTTGTTGGTATAAGACAGGGGGCGCCATAGGTGGTATTAAGTGTAATCCAAGATGGCTAACCACCGAGTGATGACGTCACGTGCACTCCCTCTATAGGCGATGTGCTTTAATTATGTTGTTGGCACTGATTGCCACTCGCAAAAAAAAAAGAGAAGTTGACAATGCCTTTATTTGCCTAACAGGAGGGCCTTTGCTGGTCGACCATTAGATAACCGGCCAGGAGTTCAATCACCGGTCGATTCAAACCAATGACTTACAAAATTGGTATTTGTCACTTCCTAGCCTGGTGCTCGACATTAATAGGATTGGGCAAGGACTGTTTGGTTTAGTGTCAGGATAATGTGACTGAGTGGGATATCAGGTCATGATGCTAGCGGTCTGGTATCCCAGTGGGGCAGCACTATAAAGTCGCCATGAGTGCGCACTGTCGCAAGTCGGTACCCGTCCTGATATGTCCTTAGATGTTGTTATGACCTAAAACAACAACACAAAAACAAACCTTTGCTGGTCGACCATTAGATTGGTTGGTTGTTGGAGGTTTATGTCCTAGCAACATCTAAGGTCATAACAGTGCCTGGTATTACTTCATCATTTTCATCATCATAAATCCCATAACCAAGAGGGTCGTTGGGGCCCCACAGATGACTTTGCAACCAGTTTTCTCCATTTACTCCTGTTCTCCACTGCCCCCTGCGTTCTTGCCGAACTCCAGGCCCGTCCATTCCCTGTTGTTGTCTTCCTACCTCTTCCTTTGCCCGCCTTGTCTTCTTCCTTCCTCCTTTCACTGTGCCTTGCAAGATGGTTTTGGTCATAAAGCGGTGTGAGTGAGTGTCTGCGCATGTCTTACACATCGGCATGCCTGCGGAACATCCTGTGTCGACTGTCTTCCCTTCTTGGCACCCAGCACCCAGAACCCACAGAGAAAGCCGCGGCTGCTTTGCTTCCTCTTGAGTGCCATTTGATGGACTGTATTTTTTATGAGCGTTTCGCTGTTGGTCACGGATCAGACGCATTGCTGAATCAGTAGAGAGCAGGATTCCTGTGTGGAAGGTTGGGAGTTTGAATCCTGGTTGAGTCAAATCAATGACTTACCAAAATGGATACTTGTAGCGACAAGTATAAATTTGCTTAGCTTGGCACTCGACATTACTAGGATAAGGCATGGACTGGTTAGCTCAGTATCAGGATAATATGACTAAGTGGGAAATCGAGTCATAGTTCCAGCAGCCTGGTCTCCCAGTGGGGCAGCACTATAAAGTCATCACGAGTGTGCACTGTCACAAGTCGGTTCCTGACCATGGATGATGCTAGGATGTCAAATGCCAACAAACAAACAAACGTTGTTGGTCGATGTAGAATTAGGCCAACATCCCCTGTGTGCATGTCGTAAAAGACGAGGTGGAATTAGGCCAACATGCCCTGTACATGTCGTAAAAGGTGACTGGCGGAGAACTGGTTATCGATGTCTCCAATTCTCAAATAGCCCCTTGAGACTTTCACCAAATAATAAATGTAATTTCCAACAACTAGGTTTATTGTGCTATTTACAAATCCGCTCTTTGCTACCTGTGTTCTCGTTAGTTCGCATGGAATGTTGCGATAGGATCTGTAGCCTTTAATGAACAACAAATGTTTTTAATGAAGAGTAGTTGTTTTTTTAACACTCAAAAATCAGTTAATAATAATATATCTATTGTGATAATCGGGTTGGTGTAGTAGTGTTCAGGGATGAAAGATCTCCGCGATTTCGCGGATTTCCAGGATTTTTCCTGTAGCTATAAGTGTATACTAATAAGTTACGCGTCCTGATATGACCTTAGATGTTGCCAGGATCTAAAACTCCAACAACCAACCAACCAATACGTTGTTTCACGCTGCAGCACCATCAGTGTATACTAATATGTGGTGCAAACACCGCAGCACTATCAGCGTATACTACTAATGGCTTCAAACGCCACACCAGGGTCAGCGTATACTACTAATACATGCTTCAAACGGCGCAGCACTATCAGCGTATACTACTAATAGTAATACGTGCTACTAATGCCACAGCACTATCAGCGTATACCAATATATATAAAACCTGACTTCCGGGAATTTTCAGCAATTCCCTGACAATGCTAAGCCTATGGGAGAATATCAGCATTTCCGCTTTTTTCCCCGGAGACCACTTTCATCCCTGAGTGTTAGCAAAACTCCACATGCTAGAGGATGGGGAAAAGTTGCTGTTCGTTAATGAATTCGCAGGATATATTGATTGCCTGGTGCTGGCTGTAAAAGGGTGTTGGGTTCAACTCTTGTTGTGAGTTTAATAGGGTGTTCTGTTCAACTCTTGTGTTTGTAATGGGGTATTGGGTTCAACTCTTGTTGTGATTGTAATAGGGTGTTGGGTTCAACTCTTGTTGTGATTGTAATAGGGTGTTGGGTTCAACTCTTGTTGTGATTGTAATAGGGTGTTAGGTTCAACTCTTGTTGTGATTGTAATAGGGTGTTGGGCTCAACTCTTGTTGTGATTGTAATAGGGTGTTGGGTTCAAGTCTTGTTGTGATTGTAATAGGGTGTTGGGTTCAAGTCTTGTTGTGATTGTAATAGGGTGTTGGGTTCAACTCTTGTTGTGATTGTAATAGGGTGTTGGGCCCAACTCTTGTTGTAATTGTAATAGGGTATTGGGTTCAACTGTTGTAGTTGTAATAGGGTGTTTGATTGTAATAGGTCGCTGGATTCAATTTGTGTGTTTCTAATAGGGTATTGGGTTCAGATCTTGTAATATGGTATTGTATTAAACTATTGTGGTTGTAATAGGATGTTGAATTCGACTCTTGTGGTTCTGATAGGGTGTTGGGTTGTTGTAGTCAGGCTCTGGGTTAAACTGTTGTGACTAATAGGGCGTTGGTTCAACTTTTGTGACTGTATAGTGGTTCAACTATTGTGAAACCCCCTGTAAGACCCTTTTCACAGAGTATGCTGCACAGTGAGTTGTTTTGGCGTGCATTAGCACCATAACAGTAACAATTGGACAGATGCAAAGGTGGGTTTTTTTGGTGGTTTTTTTTCCCAGTTTGTTGAACGGAAGGACTGGTTTTCAAAATGGCGGTGTGGAATTGTTTGTTTATTGGGGTTTTTACATCCTGGCAACATCTAATGCCGGCTATCCCCTTGTGATAGTGCACACTCATGGCGACTTTATAGTGCTGCCCCACTGGAAAACCAGGTTGCCGACACCATGACCCAAATTTCCCACTCTGTCTGATTATCCTGATGCTGAGCTAACCAGTCCTTTCCCTATCCTAGTAATGCCGAGCGCCAGGCTAGGTAGCGACAAGTATAAATTTGGTAAATCATCAGTTTGACTTAGCCGGAATTCGAACTCCCGGCCTTCTGCACGGGAAGCCTGTTCTCTTACCGATTCGGCCACCGTGTCCAGTAGCAGTGGGGTGGGATTGGGTTGGGGATAAAATTCACTAAATATATTTGTCTGGGTCTCAATAGAATTCATTGACATGTAACTGAAAAGAAGGATCATGCAGCTACTTCACACGTCTTGTTTTACAAAACAATCCCACTGTAATATGTATGAATGTTGTTATTTTGTTTTATTTCAATATTGCATTCATTAATTAAGCGTGGGAAATTTCAATCACAGTCAATTGGTCTTCCTCATTTCACTGCTCCTTGCCTTATCCTAGTAATGTCCATCGCCAGGCTATGTAGCGACAAGTATAATTTTAAAAGAAATTGGTTTGACTCCTACAACGTTCCAGTTAGGAAGTGGGGGCTAAACTCATATAGACAGCTCTATATATATTTAATTAAAAAAAAAAAATTTGATTTATTATATATATATATTTTTTAATTTCAAAGGGTAACACGTGATTCTCTTTCTTTTCTTTCCACAGGCACCTCGTGAAAAGTACATAGCTAAATTCAGTTTCAACGGACGGGTAAGTTCTGTTAATGCTAGATATTTATTTTGTATCTGTCCGAATCAGTCCGACCTCTTTACATAGAAATATAAGCTGTGAGGATGTGTGGGTGCTCGGCAGATTGATATCTCATAAAACAAGTCCTCAGTATGTCTGATCAGGGATGAAAGATTAAGATTTCCGCGATTGTTGATATTCACTAATTAACGCTTACAATATGTCCATATATTATATATATGTGTATATTAGGCCTATCTGTATATGGCAGCAATTGATTAGTCCAAATCACGTTCTTATATGACGTTAGATGTTGCTAGAACATGAAACCTAAACAAGAAAGGGTTAGGTATGAGCGATAATATATTCCCAACAAGGACAGTTGAAATCTGACTTCCGGCATTTTTTCAGGATTCTCAGTGCTAATTGTATGTATGTATGTATGTATGTATGTATGTATGTATGTATGTATGTATGTATGTATGTTTTTTTTTGTTTTTTTTGTTTTTTTTTGTTTTACGTCCTAGCAACATCATATCAGGACGGTCATATCAGGACGGGTACCGACTTGTGACAGTGCGCACTCATGGCAACTTTATAGTGCTGTCCCACTGGGAAACCAGGCCGCCGGCACCATGACCTTGTATCCCACTCAGTCACATTATCCTGACACTGAGCCCTATCCTAATTTTATGTATGTATGTATGTATGTATGTATGTATGTATGTATGTATGTATGCATGCATGCATGTATACATGTGTGTATATATGTGTATGTGTTTATGTGTCTATGTCGGAATGAGTATGTATACAGATGTAGGCTGTGTTTCTGTGTGAAATACTAAAACCAAGTTACATCGCTCGGTTCGACAGGACCCCGAAGACCTGCCTTTCCAGAAGGGAGACACGCTACTCATTCTACAGAAGGACGAGGACCAATGGTGGACGGCCAAGAATGACGCAGGGCGGATAGGACAGGTGCCCGTCCCCTACATCCAACGGGTTCGTACTCTCCGCTCACAGTCTCCCATGCCCTTACGTTATGTATTTCTTGGGGGGCGGGGTGAAAATGGGAATTAACAACGTTGAACTTTTAACTAGAATTATATTTCCCTTAGCCACAAATTATATAACGGTGAGCTTTTTAAATTCAGAGTGTCTATTGACACATAATTGATTGTATGCTTTTGTACTCTATAAAAGCGATAGTTGATTAAAAAAAAAAACTATTCTCGCCGTGAATATGGCCTATGCTGCCGACACTGCATAAAGAAACCAATCAATCAAAGCGCCTAGAGCGGGAATCAAGTGGTTCCAGATTCTGCCGATAGATGTCACTAGCTTAACTGTCGGGATCTATTCAATTAGCTATTTAAGGATCTAGTTTTAGAAGAAAAAATGTTTTTAAAGAGAATGGTGGATATCTGTCAATGTCTGAGTTCAATTGAAGTGACAATGATGCTATGATGTATGCAGATAGCTTGTTATATGCTGTGGCATCATCAATCAAACACATTACAAACACTACACCGCACCAGTTAAGCTGGAAAGTACCCGAATAGAGTGGTTCCAGATTCTGCCACTAGATGTCACTAGCGTGACTGACCGGGTCTATTGTAAGTCTTTTATATGGTTAGCGTTCATAAGTCGTTTAATGCTTACAATTACATACATACAGGCAATGAACTTAGATATACATACACAGGGTAGGTTCAACAACAATACAGCGCGTAGCGGGTACAGGATCCTGATCATGGAACCATTGGCATGGGGCGGGGGGTGATGAAAATGGGAAATATTGCGCCGAGAGCAGGAATCAAATCAACACCTCGTGCAGTCCGGGAGAGTGTTCTAACCATTACACCACCTAGGCTCTCTGATGTCACCCCCTTATCCACGCCTACCTGCCTATGTGGCTCCTTGTCTGAGAGGTCAGTGCAGAGCACTACAGTATTATCCCCTGTGTCCTAGTCAGAACAGTAAGGGTCAATCAACTGTAATATGATTTCAGGGATGAACGATCTCCGCGATTTCGCGGATTTCCGCGATTTTTTATATTGCCGATTAAGGTTCACAAACTGTCAATATATATGACATCAACTGTAATATGGTTATCCTGGAATGAATAAATCTCCACGATTTTCATGGATTTCCGCGATTTTTTAAATATATGACAGTAATTGTAATGCGATTTTTTAAATATTTACCGATTAACTTTCACAAAATGCCTATATATATATATATGACATCAATTGATTATCCTGATACTGCGCTAACCAGTCCTTGCTGTATGTATCCTATTAATGCTGAGTGCCAGGCTAGGTAGCGACAAGTATAAATTTGGTAAGTCATTGGTTTGACTCGACCGCCATTTGACTGCCCGACCTTCCACGTGGAAAGCCAGCGCTCCGATAGTGATTGACGTGTTTCTCGATATTGCAGTATGATCCTGCCGTAGAACACCAGGGGTTATCAAATCAAGCCCACGTTGGCTACACAGTACCAGAAGGCAGCATACAACAACCACCCTCCATCATACCAAACGGAGGAGGGCAGGTCAGTACACGTGCACTTAGAATGTTGTTGTGAACAGGTCATTAGCTCCTCAAACCCATCACAATACAGTGCTGCCACTTTATATACTTTTTTGAAAGTATTATACTTTTTTGAAAGAAAACACTATTTTCTTCTTTTAATTAAATTATTTTTTGTTTACTTTACCTTTTTCATACTTTTTTTCAGCTGTAAATACTTTTTTTATACTTTTCTTCTTCTGATTTTTTGGTGCCAATCTGCTAACTGAAAACTCGTCAGACTTAGAATTAGGAATTTGAGGGGATTGAGAGATGTGCTTTGCTAGTTTCTTTGCACGAGTGCTGTGTGTTCTGTTGAGTGGAACTTTTGCTGAGCTCTCTGCTGTCAGTGACCAAGTGACAGTGCACTGAACGATGTAAAACTGAGGGCTCAACAGCCACAATTCGTCACAATACTGCATACACCATTCCTGAAGCGTTTTCACAAGCAGCACATGTTAGCTTAAAAAGGTAACAAATGGTTACAAATCGGGGTATGGTGATCCTTATTTATACTTTTTTATTACTTTTTCGTGAACTTTTTCTAAGACAATTTTGATACTTTTTTCTTGAAGATTTATACTGCCTATCATGGATAAGTCAGAATAGACTTGTTTTCACCATTAGACAGTTTGTCGAGAGAAAGCCCGAGCCTACACTTTTACCGACCCAAGGGATTTTTAACCTCCCACACCACATAGACATGGTATGAGAGCAACTGGCCTTTGTTGATGCTGTAAGTTATACACAGCATTTTTCTAAAAAGATTTTATACATATTTAGTAAAAATCCAGAGTGGCAGCACTGGCAATAATACCAGGGAATCAGTTACGTGTTTTGCTACTTGAATTATTAATTTACTTAAAGTTGCATAGTCCCATGGTTTTGACTTTCTGTCATTTTCTGAGATAAATATATTAGGTTGACCGTTATAACCAACGTTACTTTAGCTTGAAGTAACTTTTATTTTAAATGGTTGACTTTTGAGATAATTAAAGTGCAACCATATGTATATGTTTCTTTTTTCTCTTATTTTGTTTCTTACCTGTCATTCATGTACCCATGTTTTGCTTATTTCCCTGTAATTGTCTATCAAAATATTGTTGTAGATTTGTTTTCTGTATAGTGCCAATTGTCATTGTTTGCTTATTTCTATCACTGCGAGTGGTGCGTAGCCGTTCACTGTTTTAGGTTTGTTTTCTTCAGCAACGCAATCTCCCAGCGAGGGCAGTGGTTATTCAGCAGCGGATACCGAACGCCTACGACCGGACGGCACTCCGATTAGAGGTGGGTCATGCGTGGAAGGCAGATGATTCCGCTAGATTCAGAAAAAGAATATTTGCTTACCACTAAATGTTTTCAGGGCGTTAATATGACATCGACATGTGAGTACTATAATGCAGGGATGAAAGATGTCCGCGATTTCTCAGATTTCTGCAATTGTTGATATTCACTGATTAATATTTGCAAAATATCAATATGAAAAAGTTCCAGGCGCAGGTGACAATGTTAGCGCCGGAAGTATGGTCGGGCTGTGGTGGAGCCACCAGTACCCGTATGAATAAGGAGCAAATACATGCAGAGAGCCCATTGGCTAATAATGTAATATCAGAATAATATAATATATTAAACATAGAAAATCCCTTACGCGGCTTTATACTCGCATAATGCTTATACATCACACATACAAATTCCAGTGTGTGAGTGACAGTATTCGTGGCACTGGGGAGGTGGGGGTGGTGGCGCCACCTGTCCCACCATGCAGAGGGGTCACCCATAAAGTAGTAGACAACATCAGGGTGGCCAGTGGGGGATATTCCCTTATGCGCCTTTATACTCGCATAAGTTTTATACATCACATATGACAGCAATTGATTAGTTTGAATCCCGTTCTTATCTGACTATAACGTTGGTAGAACATAAAACACTAACAAGAAATGGTTAGGTATGGGTGATAATATAGTCACAACAAGGACAGTTGAGCATGTTACTTCTGAAGTTTATGGTGAATGAGTTTTGACTTGCTTGCCAACATTAATTTAGCATGTTTGCTCTGCAAATATCTCCATAGTTAGCTATTCAAGTCAAAAGTTGCTTCAATCCTAAGTAAAATAGATTATAACGATCTAAATGAAAATGTCAAACTCAAAACCATCGCACTCTGCAACTTTAACAATACTGACAAATAAATACTACTAACCTTTCACCATGAATATGATATTTGCTGCCGACACCACATTAAGCTAGTAGCAGTGCTTTCAAAATGAGCCGACGCATGCTGCCAGTGTCGTCTATATGCTCACCTGCGACCAACACTTTTTCTCCATAACTTCATGTGCCGTGGTGCCGAAGGAACACACATCTTCAACTTCTGCTTTTTATATGACGGGAGCGGGATGTAGCTCAGGCTTTGGGTGTCCACCTGTGAAGGTGTGGATCATCCTATCGATCCTGCTCAGTGGACCCATTTGCAGTTTGGGCTATTTTCCGTTCCAACCGGTGGTTCATCAAAGGCTGTGGTATGCACTCTCCTGTCTGTGGAAAAGTGCATATAAAAGACCCCTTGCTGCTTATCGGAAAGAGAATGACCATGTTTTGCATTCAATAGCCGATGATACAAAAATCAATGTGCTCTAGAGGCATCGTTAAATAAAACTAACTTTACTTTCTACTTTTACAAATCCAACTCCTATCTCAACTTTTAAAATCATCATCGCCATCATCATGTGTAAAAGTCTTTGCAATACTATAACGCCTGTAATGTCACTGATTATTTATCATACTGAAAGTTGTATTCTATCGCAGGTCGGTGACGAGGTTCTTGTAACAGCGATGAACATAAACGGACAGTGGGAAGGCAGTATTAATGGCCGGACAGGAAACTTCCCTTTCACGCATGTGCGCTTTATCGATGCGGACAACCCCGACCAACAAGACGAATAGAACAACACCTACTGGCAACATGAACACTAACTGGAATACCACTACTAGTAATATGTGCTGAATATGGTTATGATCATGGAATTAGATGTAGTGATAATAACCACTCCACATTTCTGTGACAGTCACACAAACTGCCACTGGACATTCACTCAAACACCACAATAACCACAAGATGAGCATCACCCACTATATGGCATGGACCACAACTGTTATTAAATTCAGTGGTTTGGCAGAATCAGTAAGGACATGGATCATGATAAGAATATGGATGGTTTACGCACACCTCAAATAGCTTTTGTATTACTATTGTGGTTGCGTGGCGTTGTCATAAGCAATAGCTCGCGTCTGTTATTCGACAACTGTGGATGACGTAGATTACTTAGCTGGGGTTGCTTAGACTGGCATTTATTATACTTTAACCCGAAATAGAGAACGGGGTATGATAAAAAGCACTCTTTGCCCGTTGATATATTTTGTAAGCGCACCTTATCACTAATTTTACATTTAAGCACTGCAGGAGTTAGCTAACGAGCACAATACCGCATTATCATCAGCCAAAGCATTTGCCAGTATATTATTTCTGTAAGCTATGCGGTGCAAGTAGGGTGAAGCCTAATTTCATGATTGGTACATTGATTTGATTTCTAATTGATTGATGCGATTTCTAAGAGGGGTTCTAGTTCTACCATAGCAAACCTCAGTTTTCTCAGGTCAATTTGGCTGATCGTGATTTAGATACATAGAAAGGGTCAGTGTCCTTTTGTGTACATTGGTCATGTTGGTAATCTGGCCCAATGTTAATGTGGAAATCTGGATTCTATGTTAGCACGTGCTTTATAAGGGGCCCCTCATAAAATGACGCAGCTGATTCTTTCGACCTGAAGCAAGTCCACTGGATACTTTCCGACAGCATTGTATTGGTAACTGCGGTGATTGGTGTCGGTGGTTGGAACTATTGACTACCGGTATTTCTTATTGAACGCATGTGGTGATTGGTGTGGGTGGTTGGAACTATCGAATACCTCTATTTCTTATTGAGCGCATATATTATGTTAACCTTTAAGGATGGGAGCGCCTGGTTGTGCCTGCAAGTTCCACATTCTTACAGCCTTGGTGTGCCTGTAGTTGAATTGCTTTTCTAGATATGTTTTCCTGAAAATTTGTAGATCATTTCAGAAATACAGTGCTACCCGACTGCATGTGAATTCAGGTTCACCCGGACTGTATGCGAGTGAAACCTGCGGGTGCACCCGGGCACTTTTGTCCTTAAAGGGTTAATGGCATCGGTCAGAAAGTACATCTAGGTTTTGATGTTGCCAATATAAATTGACCAAATTCAGAGTCAACTATTTACATAATGAACTCGTTCCATGGCATGTCCTTAGATGATATGACCTTAGATGTTGCTAGGACGTAAAACAACAAAGAAACAAACCATGCAATGTCGCCATTTGTGAAGTAATTCAAAGTAATAATATTAAATGGTTCTCTGCATTTCTTTCTTTTTTCTGTGAGGTATTGGTAAAATGGTTGTCTACCAATAGACGGGTTCGTAATTCCAGCCGTACAGTGCATTGTGGGATGCGTAAAAGCAAAACAAACCCGCAAGAAGCACATGGTGCATGTTGAAGCAGTGAGTGCAGCTATGGAATCCATTAGTTTGTTAGAACATGTTTCAGCTACAGCTTGAAAGTTGGAACACCAAATTAAATAAATATCATAGATAAGATGTGAATCTTTTATCTACTACTTTATGTGCACAAAAACTAGCAGCATGTTTTACACCATCTGCATTTAGATCATAGCCAGAATCAGTTTCCAACTGTGTTTGAAAACCATGGAATTAAAAAATATATATATGATTCTTCAGGACTTGAAATCCTTGAATTTGAGCTATTATTGCATTTCTCTAAATTAAAATATAGATTACACCTTTACCATAGAACATGTGCCCTAAACTGAAGCTCTGCTAATGCTGATGTGAACAGCGAATATGAAAGTGACTGACAATTTTGTGTGGAATTGGAAGTTTGTTAGCTCAAAAGGCTTAATTATGGATAACTATGTATTCAATATATTCATTACATTATTATGTTGCCTGAGTGGATCCATGTTTATGCAAAATTGTTTGATTTTATTGAAAATAATAGAAATACAGGAGTTTTGTGCTGTGCGTATCAGTAAAACCAATGGATGTGTGACTTTGTTTTGCTTTGGACGCTGTTTTCAGCGCATGCGTGGTTGGAATTACGAACTCGTCTATCACCACTGAAATGGTGGTACTGTCATCTTGAAATTCTAACAGTGTATGCTGTTTTTGGACTAGGCTATATATGTTAATCCAACTTTGTTTCATATTCTATTTGCGGGGGACATTTAACATCTAAATATTGTCAAAATGAAATCATATCAACTACAGCGTCACATACCGGGGGGGATGGTTGCAAGGTGAAGATTGTTGCTATTCAAATTTGGAGGTAGGAAGTGGGTTTAGTTCTGTTATGTATATTGCATAGTTGATAGGGAATGCATGCTTTAAATGGTGTGACTATATAGTGTATATACAGATGATCTAACCAGAATTGATCAATATTATACTACTTGAGTGATTCCACTCCAGTAGTGTGAGTGGCTAATAGGAAACCTTTTGTTAGGAAGCTACAGTGAAAAGCCAATCGCGAATCAAACAATCAATACCTGAAATGCCGTCTTCATGATAATTATTAATCGAAGTAGACATTTTAGTGTTGGTTGACACATTTGATGTTAGGAAGCTACAGTGAAGACCCAATAGACTCGAGCATCGCTCATCGAACAATCAATACCTGAAATGCCGTATTTATGATAATTTTTAATCAAAGTGGACATTTTAGTATTGGTTGATAGATTTGATGTTAGGAAGCTACAGTGAAGACCCAATAGACTCAAGCATCGCTCATCGAACAATCAATACCTGAAATGCCGTATTTATGATAATTTTTAATCAAAGTGGACATTTTAGTATTGGTTGATAGATCTGATGTTAGGAAGACCCGATAGACTCATTGGACAATCAATACCTGAAATGCCGTCTTTATGATAATTATTATTCAAAGTAGACATTTTAACGTTTGATGTAAGATTTGATGTAAGCCTGATTATCTTGTGCACTTATTTTTTACTTCCATTTCACAAAATTAAACAAAAAACAAGCTACTGCTAGTGGGCGATATTTGGGGTTGTTGCCTTTGTTGTTCTCAGCAAAGACAGTGCCTTGGCACAGTGCCAGTTAGATTAATATTGGTTGACTGGGATGAGTATAGGAGGTCAAAAGCATTGAGTACCCTCTAGAAGGTCTAACCCGTAGCTATATCATGATATGTGATAATGATAGCATCCAAACCAATATGTGAATATTTACTATGTAGTAGGCCACTAGGGATAGATCTAGCAGGCCATGTAAGTAGTAATGCAGTGTAGTGCACAGCAACATTTGCAGTGGATGGGGAAATTATTGCTAAAAGATATACAGTGTACTCAGTTAAGAGTGAAAATATGTATTTGGGGCAGTGACATGGTGAAAAATGCATCAAGTATGTCAGTGAATTTAGTGCATGTATGATCCTTAAGGATCTACTCTAAGTGTAGCTTGGATATTCCTGTCACGAATAATGCTGGGATGTTGTTCGCTTTAATGGTGGCGTCTTGTCTTATTTAATAAGATACATATTCTACCTGGGAAGCCAATGTAAAGGAAACTCTAAAACTTCCACCTTGGGGTAATTGGTTAGAAATTACAATTGCATTGGGAGTAGTTTATGATCAATATTTGCAGTGATAATTGTCATTATTTGAGACTAGGTCCGATGTGGGCTTTTTTCGCCTGCTCATTACATATGTTCAGATTTGAAATTCTGTGTCATGCATATATAATATTTAATCATGACAATCTAAATATTGCAATGGCATGATATATTGATTAAAATTCTGAAAAAAGAGTATATTAATGTAATCTAAGCACAGCAGACCATGTTCTCAATGACATACATACACATAGATACATACATACATACATACATACATACATACATACATGCATACATAGGTATAGTACAATATATGGTATGGGATACAATTTAAATACAGCGGGCAGACCAATATAATGGACATTTTGGTGGCAAACTAAGCTTGCAACCATTAAGTAGTATTTTACTGTACTAATTGTTTTGTCAGTGACATCCATAATTTAACCGAAAGGCTTCTATCATTGTGGAACATGTAACTTTTGTTATATATTTACATACATATACATATAGTTTAATAAGAAAGGTAGGCACTGAAGATGCTTTTAATATTTAAAGAACGGTGTTTATATTAAATCCACTTACACTAAGAAAGTTCTGGCTAGATTAAATGCAGAGTTATGACTAAAGAAGAATTCCATGTATTTATTAGAGTATATATCTATATGAGAAAATGGTGCATAGGGCAAGTTTGTACTAAGTCATTGAAGTGGTAGTAACAAACGGGCAAATGTTAATAACCTGGATCCTCTTATATGCACTACATTTATACAGCTGCACGCTTATAAGCAGGCAGTTTTGTAGTGATCGACATTAAATTTGATCTTTATGACAGCGACATTAGATGTAATGATGGTAAGAGCCTTGATGCAAGAAGCTGCATTGTTTCTACGAAGAATTTCGTTTGTGATATAGAACTGAAACGTTTATGAATATTGCGTGTGTAACCATAAACTGGGGGCTGCAGGACCTTAAATGAGTTTTCCTTCGATACTCATAAAGCGCCTGGCATTCAGAGTATTTGCCTCATCCCTCCCGCAAGCGAACCCTGATGGTCGAGATTAGGAAAGAGATTGTCTATTTTTAAAACACCAACCTGATTGGTGCTGCTACTACTCCTTGTGTAAATTGAGAGTTTAGGCTGGCCGAGCTGTTGGGTATGTGGTTAATAGACGCTACAGTGCAAGGCCGCGCTTGGCTTCTTATTGGTGTACAGATAGAGAAAAGGATAAAAGTTAAAGACGATGAAACTAGTAGTCACTAGTCACCATTCTATGCACGCTCTCACACATTTCTACCCCTACTTGACCTCTCCTAATAATTTCTTTTGTTTAATTTAGCAGTGGTTTGTTAGGTAGGAAAATCCTCTACAAATGGTCTGGGCACTGATATAAGTCAGTGTCAAAAGGAGCCCTGCCTCCTCTGCCCAGTAATCATTATGCAATATGTATATCCATCATTTTTACGAATGTTGATGCTAGAAAACTATAGACTTTATTGGATGTATAACTTTAAATTAATTGCATTTGAATTTCTAAAAGATCAGATCACTGCAAGGAACCTATCGGTTGTATATATTTATGAAGAGCAATTATGGTTGCACATTGTTACAATAATCCTATCAGCATAATGTGTTTATAAAGAGCAATCGTGGTTGCATGTTATGAGCAGCCTATCAGCACAATGTCTTTATAACGAAGTCTTTATAAAGAGGAATCATGGTTACAGATTGTTGCAAGAATCCTATCAATACGATGTCTTTATAAGAGCAATCGTGGTTACAGATTGTTGCAAGAATCTATCAATACAATATCTTTATAAGAACAATCATGGTTACAGATTGTTGCAAGAATCCTATCAATACAATGTCTTTATAACAGCAGTGTGGTTGCAGATTCTTGCAAGAATCCTATCAATAGGATGTCTTTATAAGTGCAATTGTAGTTACAGATTGTTGAAAGAAACCTATCAGTACGATGTCTTTATAAAGAGCAAATGTGGTGACAGATTGCAAGAATTCTATCATCAAATGTCTTTATGAAGAACAATCATGGTTACAGATTGATGCAATGGTACTATCAGCACAATGTCTTAGTAAAGAGCGATCATGGCAAGAGGTCTCAAAGAATGTCTAAAAATTGCCATCATGGGAACAGATTTGTGAAGAATACTGTAAGCCAGATATATTTACAAATAGCAATCATGGTTAGCAGGTCACTAAGAATACTATCAGCAAAATGCCTTTATTGAGAGTAATCATGGTAGTGGACCATTGCAAGAATAGTATAAGAGGAATGCCTTTATAAAGAGTAATCGTGATAACAGGTCAATGTAAGAATCCTATAAGCAGAATATCTTCTTGACGCGCAATCATGGTACCAGTCTTTATATAGCACAATCATGGTAGCATCTATGTGTGTTTAGTGTCCATTCGAGCAACTAACCATTTTGATGTGTACAGAACTAAAACAAAAAGATTACATAGAATAATCTGATAATCGAACACCCATAGCACCCGTATGGTTGCGTCTGTCGCTGTAAGGATGCCGCCGCCTTGGTCCCCATCCACGAAGCCGCTTTAAGTTTCAGCTAGCTTTTGAGTTGTTTGTATATAGTAGCGGTGGTTGAATGACCATGTTGCCAGTGTTCACCCGGCACCAAGGTCGCGACTTGAGTGGGTCTCTAAGTGTGTAATAGTCCCACTGATGATTGTATATGAGTCATAGTAGCTCCACATGGAGTACTGTGCCATGTGGCATAATATGAGTAGAGTAGACATTGTAGACTACACCAAATCAACTTATCAACCCACACATATACATGCACATTATTTAAAAATTAAATTTTGAACTATAATATATAGGTATGTTTTATAGTAAACACAAATTGCCCACCCCTAGCGCCCCCTAAAAAGAAAGAAAGCAACGCAAAACATGTAGGTTGTGAGATTAATGCGGCTTTATTCTCTTCCTCTCTTTCCGGCACCAAGCTTCGCTATCCGTGTAGTTGTCGTTAAAGCTGCTCTATGGAGGTCACCCTAATTAGAAGTAGGTTGTCTTTATGCAAAGAAATGATGCCTCATTGAACAAGTCACGCTGTTTTTTTATGCTGTGCTGTATACTGGTATGCTACATCGGTCTATTAAATCTGACGTATGTCATGCGGATGTCACTACACATACTGTAATATTTACTGCTTTCTAGTGTTTCCGAGAATACAAAAGTTAAATATTAAATTATTTAATAGACGAAGGTGTTATTATTAAAAGAAGGCAGTGGACTATGTAATAATGATTGTATTAAACAAGGTGCATATGGTAATTTAGGCCCAACATAAAGTCAAGTCCCAAGGTGGTAAATGTCTAGGCATGCTTTTGGCCATCTAACACTGTGCTTTCCATATAACCCGCAAGTGGCGCAATTTCCGGTTAGTGAGTACTCACGGAACTAACCAGGTAGAACCGCTCCATTTGTAATAATATTGCCATATTAAAATATACAACACATGTATTATTCTAACAAAATATTCAGTAATTTCACCTTTATTGTTTCAATCGTATTCCTTGATGTCTCTAGCCACATTATGAGACACACACAATTTGATCATTCTTTCATTGGATATTTCTCCTTATTTTCAGTACAGTCCTAAAATGGTATCAATATATTATATGTATGTAGTATATGTGTATATACATGTATGTAGCCATGTGTATATATATAGATATGTCTATATGGGTCATTCTTTAAAACTGGGCACCACATATTTGGTTTTCACATTACGATGCTGATAATTTGTTCTTTCTTTTATTGATTGCAAGTCAAATAATTATTGTATCCTCTGTGTATTAAGTATGTTAGCAATAGTGCATTTATTGAAGCTAGGCCAGGAAAGAAATTAAAAGTTTACTAATATGATTTTGTGCTAATGTGAAAAAGTGAAAATTTACACATTTACATTATACATGTAGCCAAACTTTTTTTCAACTTATTTTTCAAAAATCTTTTTGTAAGTCATATCTTTATCTGCTTAAGAGTAATCAATAAAATCTTGTTTGACTATGACACATGTTAGAATGAGGTTCTGGATGTGTTTTTGAATTTCATGTTACCCGGGTGATATTAATGTATTGCTCAATTTGTACAAGATCTAATTCAAAAAGTGAAATTAATTATTTTCAACTCTGACATATGCACAACATGCAAACCTTCATAGGACATTGTATTAGGCTATTATTTTGGAAGCTTTTTTGATATTATTTGGAAGGTTTTCACTTTTGGTTTCCATGTCACACTTTTGTGCCCAGTTTTAAGGAATGACCCATATACATATGATTATATATTATATATATCAGGAAAAACCATGATTGAGTTGATTGAACCTTGCCACTTGTAATTTGGGTACACTTGAAGAGACGCCTAAATAAATGCATTAGTTGATTCAGCAGCTGATTCTCACAGCGATATAAAAATTGCTGCTGAAGGAAGACAACGTTGCTGATGCGGTTAAGCCCTCATCAATGTTGTCTTCGCATTCCGATAACGATATCGCACCAATTTGCAGCTACAACTGTGAAACCTGTACTGCTCCTAGGTACTCCACCCCCAACAAACATGCTGAATTACTTGACTTGAAAAGAAAACTAGAAGGATATCACATGTTTCAGATGGATTTGTCATTTGTGGATGTCCTATAATGAATTCTTTAGGGTGCTCAAGATTAGTTGATTATTAGCCTCAACCCTGATTTCTTAAGTTTGCTTGAAGTATGCGGGTTTCTAAGCGACACCCCTGATTATTTATGTATAGTAGGGACGTCCATATAATGATGTCAAAGTTGCATAGTCTGATGAAACCATAAAATATTCTTAACCAAAACACTCATCTGGGCTTGACCCTACATATCCAACTTAAAGCTGCATAGTCCGATGAAATATCAAATTTTCAAAACCAAACCAAATATCTAGATTTGATTTTACATATCTAACTTAGATCCTGATGCACTTATTAAGCATTTGTTTCTGCATAAAAGCAATACTGAGTTAATTTAACAGAACCTGTAACTCAGATGTCTATTGTGTCAGTTTTGGCAAGCTTGCCAAAACTAATTTGACATCTTTGCACTCAAAATATCTCAAAAGTTTACCATTTAAAATAAAATACCTTTGAACTAATGTAAAGTAGATACTAGTGATCGATCTAATATATTTATCTCAGAAAAAATACAGAAATTCAAAACCATCGGACTATGCAACTTTAAGCACTGGTTCGCTTATTAAGTATATGGGTCAGGATCACGAAAAGAGGCCAATTGGGGAAAGTTGTCAGCATCGAGCATGGATGTCGGCGTCAATCGGTATAATTATAATTTAGCATTGACAGAGGTGTTGGAAAGTCTTTAAATTTATCCTGAATGTAAAGGTTGAGAAAATACAACAACCTTATTTTGTTTCTAGGATAATTTAATATAAAACAAAGAAATGCACAAGACTTTAAGAATTGCGACGCCGTCATCTGTTTAAAGTTGTCGGCGTCGATCATTGGATGTAGGCGTCGATCGGTATAATTATAGTTTAGCATAGACAGAGATGTTGGAAAGTCCTTAAATTTATCCTGAATGTAAAGGTCGAGAAAATATAACAACCTTATTTGTTTCTAGGATAATTTAATATGAAACAAAGAAATGCACTACACTTTTAGGAATTGCGACGCCGACATCTTCACTTGACCACCGATTGGCCCGTTTTTGTGAGGCTGACTCATAGATTTCTGCATAGACGGGTACACTAAGTCAATTTAATAGAGCCTATCACTGCTGAAGCCTATGTTGTCAGAATTTTAATGTGCATGGTGAACTTAATTAGTTTTTTTCACTTCGAATATCTCTAAATTAGCCATTTATATATGTTACTTTAAACTGAATTAATGGGGATTATAACAACCAACTTTATATATTTATCTTTAAAAAAAAAAAATGGCTGAAACTCAAAACTATCGGACTATGCAACTTTAAGCTAAAGCCATTTTGTAATTGTAACATTTGCATCGAAGAGCAGTCAACTGCTGGTGTCCTTATTGTCATGGTGTGTGTAATGTGTGGGTACTTCATCATGTGTGGCCTCTGAGAGGGCACTGTAACCCGTGAAACTTGAAGTTGTTTCATCAGCCTGGTTCGATGCACTTTCACTGTGCGCTGCGATGGAGCAGTCTAATGGGTATTCAATATCCGAGACGTCTGGTAGACATTATACCAACAGGTACTACGCCGATGGGTACCACTTAGGCAATGCAAACACCAAATTTCTTGGCAATGCAAACCCACAATTGTTCGGCAATGTGAACAGAAAATTGTTTGGCAACACAAACACACAATTGTTCAGTAATGCGAGCACACAATTGTTTGGCAATGAAAACAAAAGATTTGTTGGAAATGTGAACACAGTATTGTTTGGCAATGTGGACACAGAATTGCTGAGCAATGTGAACAGAAAATCATTTGGCAACGCAAACACAGAATTGTTCAGTGATGCGAGCACACAATTGTTTGGCAATGCGAACAAAAAATGTGTTGGAAATGTGAACACAGAATTGTTCAGCAATATGAACACAATTATTTGGCAATGTGAACACAGAATTGCTTGATAATGTGAACACAGAATTGCTTGGCAATCTGAAAACAGAATTGTTTGGCAATGCAAACAAAGCATTGTTCAGCAATGCAAACAAAGAATTGTCCGGCAATGTGAACACTTAATTGTTTGGCAATGCAAACACAGAATTGTTCAATACATTTCTACGAACAAGTTGTAAATACAAAAATAGTCCCCCAGTCCTTTTCTTTTCTTGTCTTCACAGAACCATGTCGTGACTTTCTAAGTGAATGGAATGAAACCTAAGAGTTCAACTTCCTACCCCACCTTTAATGTATATACATATGTAAGTATACATGTATGTATACATGTATGTATATTAATGTATATACACACACATATGCAGAGGCCGCACATTTTTGAGTTCAGTTCCCAGAAATGTTGACACTAGATGTGGTTGTCTGCTTATAATATAGCATTTATTAAACCTACACGTGCTGTACACTCTGTTGCCAAGTAAACATTTATGATCATAAGAAACTGTATATGTCATTTTCTCAATAAACAAGGACAAACAAAACATTGGTGTCGGTTTGTGTATGTGTGGACCGTGAGCGAGGAATCCGTTAGTGTCTGTGTGTGTGGGAGGGGGGGGGGGTGTATGAGGCAGCCCTTATTTTGTTAAATCACCAGAGATGAAAAATTCATGCATTTTTGCTTAATTCCGCAATTTCCCCTGAACAAAATGGACAGCCCCTCGAAAGAATCTCATGAAATTTACTGGAAGTAAAATTTACATTTCATCCCCCCCCCCCCCCACGAGTTCCACGATTTCCCCTGAACAAAATAGACAGCCCTCAAAGGAGAATCTCGTGAAATTGACTGCCAGTTAAATTTCCATTTTTTTTCCTCCATGAGTTCTACGATTATCCCCAAACAAAATAGACAGGCCCTCGACAGAGAATCTCATGAAATTCAGTGGAAGTCAGATGTAGATATTTTTTCACTTGACTTCCGCGATTTCCCCTGAACAAAATGGAGAGCCCCTCAAAGGAGAATCTTGTAAAATTTACTGCAAGTTAGATTTCCTTCCCGTTTTGATCAATCAATAGGATACAGCTATAATAGGTCTTGGACCTGTTAGCCGTTCCCAATTAATTGTTGTTGTGAGCTCCACTATTTCTCCTGAACAAAATAGACAGCCCTTTGAAACAAAAACTTTTTCTTTAAAGGCCTGTGGTGATTGAATTGTCTGAATTTGAAATCCTCAAACTACGATACATCACGATGATACAAGTTCTACTAGTTTTGGTGACCACATTAAAGTTGCATAGTCCGATGAAAACATAAAATTTTCAAAACCAAAACACTTATCTAGATTTGATTCTATATATTCAACTTAGATACTGGTGCACTTATTAACCATTTGTTGACACATAGAAGGTCATAATAAGTCAATTTAATAGAACCTGTTACTACTGAAGTCTATGGTGTCAGAGTTTTGGCGTGCTTGCCAAAATTAATTTGGCATGTTTTAACGTCAAATACCTCCAAAGTTAGCCATTTAAATTAAAAGTCACTTCAAACTAAAATAACGTAGATCATAACGATCAGCATAATGTAGTGATCTCAGAAAATGCCAGAAACTCAAAAGCATCGAACTATGCAACTTTAATGGTAAGGAAAAAAGAAAATGTAGCACTGAGAAGGAATTTACATAAATTTAATTGTTTAAAACCTGTTACTGTTGAAGCGTATGGTACCATTAATTTTTCACGTTTGCACTTCAAATCAAACTTATATCAACCTAAAGTACGGCACTTAATACCAATTCGATTTGCCAGTGTTTTCAACTGCCACCTGCTGGAAATTACTCGCAAGTTTCTGACGGTTCCGTTGTGTCACCACCTAGTGTGTAAATAGCGAACTAGAACGTGTAGGCCTATAGACTACATCGCCATTCCAGCCACGCGGTGTATTGTGGGATGCGTGGAAGAAAAACAAACTCGCGAGAAGCACATGGCACATGCTAATACACTGGGTGCAGCTATGAAATGTGCTAGTTTCAGCTCATCTCAGCTCTTCTTTGAAACATAGAATACCAACTAAAATAAATAAAAATAGTTTTAGAGCCAGAGTCAGTTTTACATAATTTATTTATGTTTTTATCCTTTCATCCTTATGGTTAATGATGTATGTAGAACTAGCAAATGAGTAGGGATATTGTTATACATTTCTCTTAAACAAGTGTATGTTGACACATTTGGCATTTTAATATTTAGAACAAGAATTAATAATGGTGATGTGGATATCAGCCTTAAAGTGACTGATTGTTTTGTGTGGAATTGTATGTTTCTTAGCTCAAAATGTTTAACTATGGCTAGTTTTGTCTTAGATATATTCATCAGCTCATTATATTGCATGTGTGCATACATGTTTATGCCAAATTGTTATGTATTTCTATTAATTTGCAATAAAATCGAAGTTTTGCCCTATGCGTATTGGCAAACTCAATGGCCGTATGCCTTTGCTTTGCTCTCGACGCCATTTTCAGCGCATGCGCAGTCGGAATGGTGATCTCATCTATACACTAGGGCCATAATCGATTAAGACGACCCAGGTGACTCGGGTCACCCGAGTCGTCAGAATTTCAAATAGAACATCGCGAGTGGAGTCGACAAATACATGTGCCGTGTGCAAAACAACCCGACCCCAGTAACCCACCTCTTGGCTGGGGTGGCTAGGAGCTGTGACGTCATATTTGCGCTGGTACCGTCCTGCAGAATAACAGCCACCGGTACCAGTCATACATTTTTTTTGGTGGTAATAACATAGATTAATGAAATGGAAATATCACTAAACTATGCCATCATAAAAATATTTAAATCATATTTTGCTGTATTTATATCGGCTATTAAAAAACAAATAAAAGGGCCACCATTTTTGTCACCCGAGCGTGGAGAAGCGTATTTGATTATTCAACCCGAGTCTGCAGGATATGCACATGGGCCAAAAAGTGGCTCGGGTGACCAGAGTCGATTAATCGATTACGCCCGAGGAAGCAGTCATCATGCGACCAATTAGTTCTGAACAATCCACCAGATGGCGGCAGAGGTCATATCTTTGTACCACCCTTCTCAAGGGCTGTATTCGATTAACCAACTCGGGTCACCTGGATATCTTTTTGGCGCATACGCACATCCCACAGACTGAGGTTGAATAAACGAACACGCTTCTGTACGCTCGGAGTGGACAAAATGGTGGCTTAATCCAAAACTTTTGTTGGGTTAATAACCGATATAACTACAGCAAATATTTTATGATTGCATAGTTTAGTTATATTTCCATTTAATTAATCCGGGTTATTAAAAAAACAACCAAAACACTGAAACAACATGTAGGACTTGTACTTGTAGCTGTTATCCTACAGGTACCAGCACAAATGTGACGTCATCTTTCCTTCCCACCCCCCAGCCAAGACATGGGTTACTGGGGTCAGGACCTTTTGCACATGGCACTTGTATTTGTCGACTCCACTCGTGGTGTTCGATTTGAAATTCTAGCAACTTGGGTGAGTCGCCCGGGCCGTGTTAATCGAACACGGCCGATGAGTGCGCCCTGTCACAAGTCCGTACTCATCCTGATATGACCTTAAGCCCTGTTCACACACGGGCGTTAAGTCGTCTCAACTAGTTCGCCTTATCTAGTTCGACTCACATTGGCCGTGTGGACGCGACGCTGAAGCGAATTAGGGCTACGTCGATTCATCTAGTTTGCCTCAAGCACACCACATCGCGAGGTGGTTTATATGAAGCGAACTAGCTTAAGTATCTTGCTTGTGTGGACGGTACCGGTTTACTTGAGGCAGCTTAAACACGTCACACGCATGCGCAGTCAAGACCTGAGTTTGTTGATTTTCCGGTCGATCAAAAGCGCATATTATATAATTTGGTCTATGAAACCGCTAGCTGTGCACAGATATTCTTTTCATCATTTATTTTGAGGTTTTCACTGCCCAGCAGAAGTTTTGACTCTTCCAAAACAATACGATTCAGTCGATACATATCTAGGTCGAACCCACACTCTCTTGTGGTGATGTCGACTAACCGAAAGTGGCGCTGGTTAGTATGGACTTGCTCATGTGCAGATATCGATTTCCGCCTTGAACCGCCCCAAGTACTGCATGTGTGGACACGACACACTTTCACGCCTAGTTCGTCTCATCTAGTTCGCCTTATCTAGTTCGGCCTAAAGTTGTGTGTGTGAACACGGCTTTAGATGTTGCCAGAATTCCCACGATCTACCAAAACGGGAGACGGACGCTCAACGCATTCGTTTTGTCACGCCGAATTTGCAGTAGCACTAATATAATTAGGACTGTTCATTTGTTGGTTACGTGAATAACGACCATGAAACGATGCTATCTTGTGACGTCATCAAAGCGCCTGCGCAGTGAGGGTTCCGCGTTCCGTCAAGCGTGGGTGAAGATTACGTGGGAACGCCGGTCATTGAGATGTAACGATCCCTACTTGAAGGTGACTCGACTGCAGGAGCTTCGCTTCACACCTGGACACCGGTGTGGCGTGCTCAGCCGTGTCCAGTGCTCAGCCGTGTACCTTTACTCAAACTCAAGGCATTGTCAATGGTCGTGAGTAATTTTCATACAGAAAATACAGAACAAGTGAAATATCTCTAAAAGCACACCACCTATTAACAAATCGCTTGGTACACATAAAGAAAACATCTTCACCAAAAAGATTATATTAAATTTATAAGGTTAGGGTTCTTGATTTCTATTAATTTTGATTAAAACTAATGTTTTGCACTGCGCGTACCGTCAAACTCAAGGCATTGTCAATGGTGGTGAGCAATCTTCATACAGAAAATCCAGGAAAAGTGAAATATCTCTAAAACCACACCACCTAGAAACAACTCGCTTGGTACACATATAGAAAACATCTTTACCAAAAACAATATATTAAATTTATAAGGTTAGTGACTTACGACCATTGACAATGCCTTGAGTTTGAGTATAGGTACACGGCTGAGCACGGGACACGGCTGAGCACGCCACACCGGACGCGGTGGCTGAATCGGTAGAACGCTGGCTTCCCGTGCGGAAGGTCAGGAATCCGATTGATCGTCGAGTCAAGCCAATGATTTAGACAATTGATACTTGTTGCTTCCTAGCTTGGTGCTCGGCATAAATTAGATAAAAGATTCACCCGGTACTTGGAGTACACGGGTGAAGACCAGCCTTATATAAATACGGGCGAAAATAGCGTTAGTATAGAACAAGAAGTAGAATGCCTGGCACCAGTGTCAAATGGTTACTTATATCAGAACAGAGTTGGTGAAATGGGAGAGAATGCAAAAAGACAAGATGGCGGCCATAGAACGCCGTCGATTTCACTTTTAAATCTTATTAAACTAGATATTATATTATATTTTTCAACTCAAAGGTAGCGGGCTATCAATAAGACATATGTGAAGAATAATTGTTGCTTCTTAGATTGTGAAATTAGGCTCTCAATTCATTAACCCGCTTTTTCGAGTGTTTTTATATAGGGTTGGTATTCACCCGTGTACTGCGAGTACCGAGTGAATCCTTTATCTAGGCATAAATATGACAGGGCAAGGACTGATTAGCTCAGTGTCAGGATAATGTGACTGACTGGGATATCGGGTCATGGTGCTGGTGGCCTGATTTCCCAATTGGGCAGCACTATAAAATTGCCATGAGTGCGCACTGTCACAAGTCGGTACCCATCCTGATATGACCTTAGATGTTGCCAGGACGTAAAACTCCAACAACCAACCAACAACCCCAGCGTGAAATTCAACTGCCGAGGGTAATTGGATCTGGGTATTGTCACTGTAAACAAAACCGTTAAAACAAATGGTCACAACGCCCCCCCCACCCCCACCCCCACCCCCACTCCCTATTGTGGCGAGCAGGGGCCGCGGTTCCCGTTGCTCGCTGCCAATTCACCTGGGACGCATCTGACTTACGGGTGATCAGGTGTGTTTGTAACACACCTCCACGGCGACCCTAAATGTCTACTTAGGCTGAAGAGTCCCATTAGGGAGGGTGTATTTAGGGGGTCATATATGGTGGTAGATAAAGGATTCACCCTGTACTCGCAGTACACGGGTGAATACCAGCCCTATATAAAAGCTGTCGAAAAAGCGGGGAAATGAAATGAGAGCCTAAATTTACAATCTCAGAAGCAACATTTATTCTTTATATCTGTCTGCATATTTACCCGCTACCTTTGAGTTGAAAAATATAATAAAACATATAGTTTAATAGAATTTAAAGTTGAAATCGACGGCATTCTGTGGTCGTCATCTTGTTTTTTTTCCATTCTCTCCCATTTCACCAACTCTGTGCCGATATAAGTACCCATTTGATACTGGAGGCAGGCATTCTACTTCCTGTTCCATAATAAAGCTATTTTCGCCGTATTTACACTACGTTGTCATTCACCTGTGTACTACAAGTACAGGGTGAATCTTTTATCTAATATGGTGGGTGAGCAGGTGTGTGCAGGTGTGTCTAGGTGTGCATAGGTCTGTGCAGGTGTGTAGATGTTTATGTGTGTGTAGGTGTGTGTAGGTGTGTCGATGTTTATGTGTGTACAGGTGTATGTAGGTGTGTGTGCAGATGTGAACTGGTGTGTACATGTGTGCAGGTGTGTGTTGGTGTGTGCAGATGTAAACAGTTGTGAATAGGTGCGTAAAGGTGTGTGAAGATGTGTGCATAGGTGTGTAGGTATGTGTGTACACGTGTGCAGGTGTGTACAGGTATGCAAAGTGTGTACATGTGTGTACATATGTATGTGTGTAGGTGTGCTTACAGGTGTGTACATATGTGTACAGCTGTGTGCAGGTGAGTACACGTGTGTGCATGTATACACAGGGGTGTAGGTGTGTGCAGGTGTGTACATATGTGTACACCTGTGTGTAGGTGAATACAGGTGTGTCCATGTATATACAGCGGTGCAGATGTGTACAGGTATGTGTATGTGGCATGTGTGTGCAGGTGTGTACATGGGTATACAAGGGTGTATGTATGTGCATGTGTGTGTATGTGTGTGCAGGTATGTGTAGCTGTGTGCAGGTGTGTGTATATGTGTGCAGGTATGTGTAGGTGTGTGCAAGTGTGTGCATGTGTGTATATGTGTGTGCAGGTGTATATATGTGTGTGCAGGTGTATGTGTGTGCAGGTGTGTTCAGGTGTGTGCATGTGCATACAGGGTGTAGGCGTGTGTAGGTGTGTATATGTGTGTGCAGGTGTGTTCAGGTGTGTGTATGTATATACATGGTGTAGACATGTGCAGGTGTGTATATATGTGTGCATGTGTGTTCAGGTGTGTGCATGTGTATACAGGGTGTAAGCGTGTGCAGGTGTGTACATGTGTGTGCAGGTGTGTTCAGTTGTGTGCATGTATATACAGGGTGCAGGCGTGTGTAGGTGTGTATATGTGTGTGCAGGTGTGTTCAGGTGTGTGTATGTATATACATGGTGCCATGTGCAGGTGTGTATATATGTGTGCATGTGTGTTCAGGTGTGTGCATGTGTATACAGGGTGTAAGCGTGTGCAGGTGTGTATATGTGTGTGCAGGTGTGTTCAGTTGTGTGCATGTATATACAGGGTGCAGGCATGTATAGGTGTGTATATGTGTGTGCATGTGTGTTCAGGTGTGTGCATGTGTATACAGAGTGAAGTCTTGTGCAGGTGTGTATATGTGTGTGCAGGTGTGTTCAGGTGTGTGTATGTGTACACAGGGTGTAGGCGTGTGCAGGTGTGTATATATGTGTGCATGTGTGTTCAGGTGTGTGCATGTGTACACAGGGTGTAGGTGTGAGTGTGTGCAGGTGTTATAGTTGTGTGTGAACAGGGTGCAGGCATGTATAGTGTGTATATGTTGCTGTTGTTCAGGTGTGTGCATGTGTATACAGAGTGTAGTCAGTGCAGGTGTGTATATGTGTGTGCAGGTGTGTTCAGGTGTGTATGTGTACCAGGGTGTAGGTATATATGTGTGCATGTGTGTTCAGGTGTGTGCATGTGTACACAGGGTGTAGGTGTGTGCAGGTGTATATATGTGTGTGCAGGTGTGTTCAGGTGTGGGCATGTGTGTACAGGGTGTAGGCGTGTGCAGGTGTATATATGTGTGTGCAGGTGTGTTCAGGTGTGGGCATGTGTGTACAGGGTGTAGGCGTGTGCAGGTGTATATATGTGTGCATGTGTGTTCAGGTGTGTGCATGTGTACACAGGGTGTAGGTGTGTGCAGGTGTATATATGTGTGTGCAGGTGTGTTCAGGTGTGGGCATGTGTACACAGGGTGTAGGCGTGTGCAGGTGTATATATGTGTGTGCAGGTGTGTTCAGGTGTGGGCATGTGTACACAGGGTGTAGGCGTGTGCAGGTGTATATATGTGTGTGCAGGTGTGGGCATGTGTACACAGGGTGTAGGCGTGTGCAGGTGTATATATGTGTGTGCAGGTGTGTTCAGGTGTGGGCATGTGTGTACAGGGTGTAGGCGTGTGCAGGTGTATATATGTGTGTGCAGGTGTGTTCAGGTGTGGGCATGTGTGTACAGGGTGTAGGCGTGTGCAGGTGTATATATATGAAGAGTTCAGGCGCAAACCCCCGTAAACACCAATGCAAAAATTGAACTAAAATAAAAGAGGTTTACCAAAAGCTAATTTTAATTTCCATTAATTCCGCTTTGCTTGTGAAGAAATGATTATGGAGCAATGGACAACAAAATAGGAATGTCAAAAAAAGAACTTTTTGAGGGCCTAATTCCAATGTATATATGAATTTTGGGATTTTTGGAATTTTGGCGTTTACGTGGATTTGTGCCTGAACTCTTCATATGCATGCAGGTGCGTATAGGTATGTATGTACACATGCATGTAGATATCTTCAGGTGTGCACATGTGTACACATAGGCTGGGTATCCCTTACCCCAATGCCCGTAATAACACACTGAGATCATGGTGATGAGCGCATCACGTGCTGAACCCTCAGTGTCCGCTGAGTGCAGTATGTGGGTGGGTGGGTGGGCGGGAGGTTGGGAGGTGGGTGGTGTGGGAGGTTTGCGGATTTTAACGGTTTACTCCCAAACATCAACTTGAATACTGCATGTGTGGCGTGTGGAGTTTGTCAACACTCCAACATGTACACTGCATTGTGCCTGTGGTTTACCAATGTTTGAGTTCGAGATGGCCGCTGGAGGTGGGGGTGGGGTGGGGTGGGGGTGGATGGTTAGGGAACAGGGGGACGGGTAGATAAAGGATTCACCCCGTACTTCCAGTACACGGGTGAATACCAACCCTATATAAAAGCTGTCGGGAAATGAAATGAGAGCCTAAATTTACAATCTAAGATTGATTGATTGATTGATTGATTGGTGGTTGCTTTACACCGTGTCGGCAGCATAGGCCATATTCACGGCGAGAAATGTTTGTTTTTTGTTCAAACCATTGCTTTTACATGTAAAAGCAGACAATCAACTATGTGCCAATAGACACTCATTAAATTAGAAAGCTCACAATCATTACAATCTAAGAAGAAACACTTATTCTTTATAGATGTCTTCATATTTTCCCGCTACCTTTGAGTTGAAAAATATAATAAAACATATAGTTTAATAAAATAATAGAATTTAAAGGTGAAATCGACGGCGTTCTATCGCCGCCATGTTGTCTTTTTGGATTCTCTCCCATTTCACTAACTCTGTGCCGATATAAGTAGCCATTTGATACTGGAGCCAGGCATTCTACTTCCTGTTCCATACTAAAGCTATTTTCGCCCGTATTTATACTACATTGTTGTTCACCCTTGTACTGCAATTACGGGGTGAATCGTTTATCTAGGAGACGATTTAGGGGGTAGGGGACGCAATGTGAAGGTTGGGCTGGGGGCAGAAGCGAGTGTGACGGGATGGTGGGGGTGGCTTGTTGGTTGGTTGTTGGAGGTTTACATCCTGGCAACATATAAGGTCATATCAGGATGGGTACCTACTTGAAACAGTGCGCCCTCATGGCAACCTCATAGTGATGTCCCACTGGGACTGGTAAATCAGGCCGCTGGCACCATGACCCGATTTCCCACTCAGTCACATTATTCTGATACTGAGCTAACCAGTCCTTGTCCTATCTTAATAATGCCACATGCCAGGCTAGGTAGCAACAAGTACCAATTTGGTAAGCCTTTGGTTTGACTCGACCGGGAATCGAACTACCGACCTTCCGCAGGGGAAGCTTGCGCTCTACCCATTCAGCCACCACGTCCGGTATGGAGGTTGGGATGGTGATCACGGTGTGGAAAAAAAGCAGGTGGTGGCTTCTCTTTTTTTATTGACGATGGATTAGGCAGGACATTTTCATACCCCTCCCTACATTCTCATTTTTAATTGTTTCAGGGTGTTTATTAATGTTCAATTGCTCATAAAGCTCGCACTGAATTTGATTTGATGCAGCGGGGGGATGGAACCGCCCTGGCCATTCAACACTCCTCGCTCCGGACTCTGGTCTCGGGCCAACGGTGCCCGAGGCGCCACCTACCACCACACACCAGAACCTGCCCCTTCGCTGCTCCTCCACCTCACTTCATTGTCCAACAGCCAAGCTGTCAACACCTCCATCTTCCCCGCCCACCCACCCTTGCTTATTAGTTTGTTCTTTTTCTTTTTCTTGTCCCTCTCATGTAGGGCTGAGGGCTCTATGGACCTTACTTCCAGACTGCCTTCCATGTTAATTGTTATCCTTCCACCGTTTGCGAACCAACTCCAAAGCTGCTTCCGGGAAAGTTATATTATGTAAAATATCAACCAATTGTGCTACCTTGTGATTTGACCTTCACCCCCAATTTCTAATATCGTTCTATTTTTTTTAACGAATAAAATTAAATAATTAAACCACAATTCATTGGCATGTGGGTACTTTACTGACTGTTGTTTTTGGGTTTTGAGCGACAAATAAAAAGCCCATGACTATTTACACTGGCAGTGGATGTAGGGATTCACCACCCATCCGAATATAATTATATTATTTATAACAATTGGAGGACTTTAATCGATGAAGTAATCAAGCAATAATTCAAGACGAAAATTGTAACTGGAATAGCCGCTATGAATTTAATGTATGGATTTTATATTGCTCTCAGTATTTTCAGGGAAGTCTCTGAAATAAACTTTTGATAAACTTCTGGCAAATTTCTGGTGAACTTCCGGTAAACTTCTGGTAAACTTCGGGTGACCTTCTGTCAAACTTCTGGTAAACTTCTGGTAAACTTCCGGTGACCTTCTGGCAAACTTCTGGTAAACTTCTGGTAAACTTCCGGTAAACTTCCGGTAAACTTCCGGTAAACTTCTGGTAAACTTCGGGTAAACTTCGGGTAAACTTCCTGTAAACTTCCGGTAAACTTCTGGCAAACTTCCGGTAAACTATCGGTAAACTTTCAATAAACTTCCAGCTTCCAGTAACCTTCCAGTAAACTGTCAGGAAACACCCAGTACACTCTCAGTACACCTTCAGTACTCTACCAGTTCTCTTTCAGTACACTACCAGTACACTGCCAGTAAACCCCAGTAACCTCCCAGTACACTCCTCGTAAACCCCAGTACAAATCCAGTACAATCCCAGTACAATCCCAGTACACCCCAGTGCACCCATAGTTCACTCCCAGGACACTACCAGTACATTTCCATTAAGCCCCTAGTACACTACCAGTACACTCCCAGTAAACCCCAGTAAACTACCCGTACACTCCTCGTAAACCCCAGTACAAATCCAGTACACTCCCAGTACATTCCCAGTACACTCCCAGTACACCCCAGTGCACCCATAGTTCACTCCCAGGACACGACCAGTACATTTCCATTAAACCCCTAGTATACTCCCAGTACACTGCCAGTCCCAGTACACTCCATGCACACTCCCAGTACACTGCCAGTCCCAGCACACCCCCAGCACACTCCCAGTCCCAGTACACACCCAGTACACTCCCAGTCCCAGTACACTCCCAGTACACCCCCAGTACAGTCCCAGTACACTGCCAACACACTCCCAGTCCCAGTACACTCCCAGCACACTCCCAGTCCCAGTACACTCCCAGCACACTCCCAGTCTCGGTACACTCCCAGTACACTCCCAGTCCCGGTACACCCCCAGTACACTCCCAGTCCCAGTACACTCCCATCACACTCCCAGTCCCAGTACACTCCCAGCACACTCCCAGTCCCAGTACACTCCCAGCACACTCCCAGTCCCTGTACACTCCCAGTACACTCCCAGTCCCAGTACACTGCCAGCACACTCCCAGTACACTGCCCGTCCCAGTACACTTCCAGCTCACTCCCAGTACACTCCCAACACACTCCCAGTCCCAGTACACTCCCAGTCCCAGTACACTCCCAGCACACTCCCAGTACACTGCCAGTCCCAACACACTTCCAGCACACCTCCAACACAATCCCAGTCCCAGTACACTGCCAGTCCCAGTACACTCCCAGTACACTCCCAGTACACTGCCAGCACACTCTCAGTCCCAGTACACTCACAGCACACTGTCAGTCCCAGTACACTGCCAGTCCCAGTACACTCCCAGTACACTGCCAGTCCCAGTACACTCCAGCACACTGCCAGTCCAAGCACACTGCCAGTCCCAGTACACTGCCAGTACACTCCCAGTCCCAGCACACTCCCAGACCCAGTACACCCCCAGTACACTCCCAGTCCCAGTACACTCCCAACACACCACCAGTCACAGTACATCCACAGCACACTCCCCGTAACCTCCCAGTACACTCCCAGTCCCAGTACACTCCCAGCACACTCCCAGTACACTCCCAGCACACTCCCAGTCCCAGTGCACTCCCAGCACACTGCCAGTATACTCCCAACACACTCCCAGTCCCAGTACACTCCCAGCACACTGCCAGTACACTGCCAGTACACTCCCAGTCCCAGCACAATCCCAGTCCCAGCACACCCCCGTCCCAGTATACTGCCAGTACACTCCCAGCACACTCCCAGTCCCAGTACACTCCCAGCACACTCCCAGTCCCAGTACACTCCCAGTCCCAATACACTCCCAGCACACTCCCAGACCCAGCACACTCCCAGTCCCGGTACATTGCCAGTACACTCCCACTCCCAGCACATTGCCAGTCCCGGTACACTCCCAGCACACTCCCAGTCCTGGTACACTCCCAGTACACTCCCACTCCCAGCACACTCCCAGTCCCAGTACACTGCCAATACACTCCAAGTCCCAGTCCACTCCCAGCACAGTCCCAGACCCCGCACACTCCCAGCACACTCTCAGTACACTGCCGAATAACTCCCAGTCCCAGTACAGTCCCAGCACACTTCCAGTCCCAGTACACTCCCAGCACACTCCCAGTACTCTCCCAGCACACTCCCAGTCCCGGTACATTCCCAGTCCCAGTACACTCCCACTACACTGCCAGCACACTCCCAGTCCCAGTACAGTCACAGTACACTGCCAGCACACTCCCAGTCCCAGAACACTGCCAGCACACTCCCAGTACACTGCCAGCACACTCCCAGTCCCAGTACACTGCCAGCACACTCCCAGTACACTCCCAACACACTCCCAGTACACTGCCAGCACACTCCCAGTACACTGCCAGCACACTCCCAGTCCCATTACACTGCCAGCACACTCCCAGTACACTGCCAGCACACTCCCAGTACACTGCCAGTCCCAGCACACTCCCAGTGCACTGCCAGTCCCAGTACAGTCCCAGTACACTGCCAGTCCCAGTACACTGCCAGCACACTCCCAGTACACTGCCAGCACACTCCCAGTACACTGCCAGCACACTCCCAGTACACTGCCAGCACACTCCCAGTACACTGCCAGTCCCAGCACACTGCCAGTCCCAGTACAGTCCCAGTACACTGCCAGTCCCAGTACACTGCCAGTCCCAGTACAGCCCCAGTACACTTCCCGGTATATAATTGCAGCCCCAGAACTTAGAAAACTAACTCGGTGTTCTATAAATTGGCCCGAAAACGCAAGTTCGCGGATAAAATCAGGGCATTAAATCAGTGTAAGTGCGGATGGACCGTTAGGCCTGACTCAGCCTAAGCCAGGCCTATCTAAGCCTCCCATCAACTCGCAGCCACTTTGCACACGTCTAGAGAGACAACACTCTTTGACACATGTACAGAATGTGCTATGTGTGCGTATATATATACCTCCCATATATATCTATATATAAATCTATCTCTATATATACAGTAAAACCTCTCTATACCAATCCCTCCACATATCGACCACTCCCCTATATCGATCACTTCATTTGGGTCCCAACAATACCATTGTAAGGATATTCTAACTCTCTAATTCTAAGCCGATCACCTCCCTAAATGGATCACTTAAAGTCATTCCCATGTTCGGTCGATTTAGAGAGGTTTTACTGTATATATGTATACATGGTCGATTTAGGGAGGTGGTCGGTTTAGGGAGTTAGAATATGGTTACAATGGTATTGTTGGGACCCAAATAAAGCGATCGGTGTAGGGGGGTTGGTCGATCTGTGGAGGTGGTCGGTTAGGGAGGTTTTACTGTATATGCATATACACACACAGGGAACCATGGTACATGCAGGTATGTAATTATAAGTATTTATACCGGTAATACAGTAAAACCTCTCTTAATCGACAGACCATGGTACTGACTTTAAGTAGTCCATTTAGGGAGGTCATCGGTTTAGAGTGTTAGAATATCCTTACAATGGTATTGTTGGGACCCAAATAGAGCAATCGATATAGGGAAGTGGTTGATCTGTGGAGGGGTTAGTATAGAGAGGTTTTACTGTATATACCATGTCTTCATATATATATATATATATATATATATATATATATATATATCAGAATGTATATACCAATATATATATGTATACATGGATATAAATGAAGGTAAGTAAATGGATATATAAATATATAAGAATATATGTAAAAATATAATAAATGTATAAAGGATAAAAATATATAAAGATATAAAACATAAAAAATATAATAACATATATGAATAAATATATACACAGACACATATAATGTATATTTATATAAATGTAAATGTATATAAATATATAATACACAAAATATCCCCGTCCCCACCCAGCCCTCCCCCTCCCCCACCCTCCCCTCCCCCGTCCCCACCCTCCCTTCCCACCCTACCATCCCCCGTCCCCACCCACCCTACCCTCCCCACCCCCACCATATCCTCCCCTGCCCCCACCCTACCATCTCCACCCTGCCCTCCCCTGTCCCCCCCCCTACCCTCCGTCCCCCCCGCCCCCCCCCCCCCCCCCTACCCTCCCCCTCCCCTGGCCTCCCCCACCCCACACTCCCCCTCCCCCCTCACCCCCAGTGTCACCTACCCCTGGGGTAATAATGTCAGGTAGTTAAACATAAACTACCACAGACACATCTTACCACGCAAATCTGTCACTCACCTGAGTCCATCAATGCAAACACGCCACCCACACGCACCACACCAGTGCTTATTTAATGACCAAGTGCCATGGTCGAACCGGTAGAGTGCAGGCTTCCCGTGCGGAATGTCGGGAGTTTGAAATGCAGGCGAGTAAAATCAATGACTTATAAAAAACGATACTTGTCACTTCCTAGCCTGGTGCTCGGAATTAATAGGATAGGATAAGGACTGATTAGCTCAATGTCAGGATAATGTGACCATGTGGGATACCACGCAATCATGCTATCCACCCTACGGAGCCGAGGCCTGGACAGTGTACAGATGACAGGTGAAAAAGCTGCATGCCTTCATGATGCGACATTTGCGTTCAATCATGAGGCTAACCTGAAAGGACAAAGTGACAAATAAGGAAATACACAAACGGACGGGGCTGCCCTCTATGGAAGATCTTCTGATCAAAAAGAATCTTCGGTGGACTGGACACCTCATGAGGATGTCATCAGAGAGGCTACCAAAGCAGATCCTCTATTCTCAACTGTCTTCTGGTTACAGAAAGAGAGGGCGCCCTTTTCTCCGGTTCAAGGATACCATCAAGAGAAACCTGAAGCTGAGAGACATTAAGACCGACTCATGGGCATCACTCTCACAGCAGAGAGCTAAATGGAGAGCGACAGTCAAGTAATGAAAGCCGTCTTTGTTGCATCGCGACCGACAGCATGATGATGATGATGATGGGATATTGGGTCATGGTGCTGGTGGTCTGGTGTTGCAGTGGGGTAGCACTATAAAATCGCCATGAGTGCGCACTGTCACAAGTCGGTACCTGTCCTGATATGACCTTAGATGTTTCCAGGACGTAAAATTCCAACAAACCAAAACTTAGTTTTTGTTGTGTTGGCCCCCACTATGTCTGTCACCGTCTGTGAGGATATTTTTATTTTTATTTTTTGGTGATGAATTTATTTACCATGCCCATAACAGGTAAGTGTAATAAACACTTGCTTTCACTGCTGGGCAGCACTAGTCCAACTCTTTAGAATTGTGTCCTAGTAGTAATGTTGGATTTCTTGCTTAATGGTATATGTGCACACACTGTGGCCATGTAGGAGAATCCACCTGTAAAAATATACGGATTTTCGGTTTAGAATTATTTATTGGCAGAGAGCATTATTATCCTTGGGCGACGGAGTGGGGACAATGTTATGGAAACTAAAATTAATAATATCCCACTCCCATTATGACATGATATAAGCTATGTGAAATATATGTCCATACATGATGCCTAAGATTAATGAAGAGATGTTCCTATATAAGAGACAGTACATGATTGTTGAAATGTTTCTCTATGCATCCATAAAAGAGTGCAATTGGAGAAAGGGTAATTTTAACAGAGATCTATTGTAACTGTTGCAGCTACCTGTCCCTACATGACCACTGGCCCCGCACACCAGCCTAATCTGCATATACACACAGAACACCACCTGCAGATGGGTTGAGTGACAGCCACCACTACTGGGGGTGTCACCCACCCAGGCTGTGGGGGTGCCTGATTGGCTGGCTGTGGGAATGCCCAGTCAGCCACACTACCTTGGCCTTCTGCCCACACTAGCCTCACTTTGAGATTAATTAATTATTCAAGACACTGCTTCAGGCACACTGGAGAGTGATCACTCTACTCCTGGCTCTTGAGTGAGACAACCCCAGACACTCTGTTTGATTCTAGCAAAATTCATATATTCCAATTGAGTGTGAACACAGCCATAGGACTTCTGTCCCATGGGCTGTAGACACTGCTTTCTATACAGGCTAAAGAGGTAATGCTATCTTGTGTGGCTAGAAGGCAAGGGGTGTGGATGATAGGTCACTGGTAGGTGGACAGGAGTTGATGTTATTAAAGCACAACTTCCCCACTGTTTATCTGTGGCTTGTCTTCATTCTTCCTTAGTATTGGTTAATGAGCTGATAGATAAGTGATATGAAGGGGAGAGTTTTGTAGTATTATCTGGTGTTCATGTGGCCGGGCATCCAGTAAAATCACACACCGAAGGTCAACAGTTTGGAGATGGGGGTGGGGGTGGGGGGGAGTACCATAGGCATGTCGTGCGGCAGGTGATCGGGTTTGTGTAAAGATGTCAGTCAAACACCGCCCCACCCAACCCCTCCCAGAAATGGCCGTAGGGTTGCTGGTGCCCCAGGCAAGCTGAACTTCACCGCCATTACAGGTATATTTAAAAAAAATTATTTTCGCATGGAGAAAAACCTGCAAATGTAGGAATAAAGAGTTGATTACAATATACGAGCTAAAGAAAACAGCCCAAACACGGCATCAACGCTTCAAATCATTAAGATAACCGGGACGGTCTAGAATTTCTAGAAATTATCTTTAGCGCCCCGTTCGCAGGTGGCGCCCTGGGTGACTGCCCAAGTTTCCGGTACCTTCAGCTGGCCCTGCCTCCTCTCACCCCTCATCTTGGATCGCCCCGCATTCCTCTGGTCACACACGGTCACGCCTCACTGACCGTGCACACTGCACTCACCGGCCACTGGATCGGTCGGTTGGGTTCGTTGTTGGAGTTTTATGTCCTGGCAACATCTAAGGTCATATCAGGACGAGTAGCTACTTGTGACAATGCGCTCTCATGGTGACTTTATAGTGTTGCCCCACTGGGAGACCAGGCTGCCAGCACAATGATCTGATATCACACTCAGTCACATTATCCTGACATTGAACCAACCAGTCCTTGCCCTATCCTAATAATGCCGAGCGCCTGGCTAGGAAGCGACAAGTATAAAGTTTTAAGTCATTGCTATATTAGTCCGATAAAGCATCGGCATAGGGAGAATGCAAATGTTCTATTACTGATCGGTGTACATGACCAGGTGCATGTATGTGTATATATGTATGGGTTGGTGGGGCCTGAGTGGAATGTAAATACACATTCGGGGCGTAATCGATTAATCAACTCGGGTCACCCGAGCCACTTTTTGGCGCATGCGCACATCCTACAGACTAGGGTTGAATAAACGAATACGCTTCTCCGTGCTCGGGGTGGAAAAAATGGTGGCTTAATCTAAAACCTAATTATTTGTTTTAATAACCAATATAAGTACAGCAAAATAGGATTTAAAGTATTTTAGGATCGTATAAGCTGACAATCTGGGTTATTTAAAAAAAAGCATTAAAACAACGAATAGGACTTGTAGTGGTAGCTGTTATCCTACAGGTACCAGCTCAGGTGTGACGTCATCGTTCCTAGCAAACCCCAGCCAAGAGGTGGGTTACTGGCGTCGGGTCGTTTTGCACACGGCACATGTTTTTGTCGACTCCACTCGCGGTGTTCGATTTGAAATTCTGACGACTCGGGTGACCCGAGTCACCCGGGTCGTGTTAATCGATTACGGCCAGTGGTGCTGGCAGGTCTGGGTGTGATTGCACTCAGGGCCTACCCCCTCTGCTGGGATAGGGATCACCACACTCAAAAGATCAAGGTTGGTGGTGGCCATGAGGACATACAGCTTGTGGTGGTGGGAAGACCACTGTTATCCATGGGGACCAGGAATGCTGGATCCCTATTGGTAGGGCCAAGAATGCTTGATTCCCATTGGGGGACAGGGGTGGGGTGATACTCTACAATGAACCCATGTAACTATATAAGCAATACACCAGATGGATGGACTCTCTCTTCTTCTTTACACTTTATACTCTTCCTTTCCCTTTGTCTGTATTGTTTTCACCATAGCCTGCCTACACAGCCACATATTCGAGCATTAGACTCTACACAGGGTTCGAACCTGTGGGTTCGAATCCCATGATCTACCAACACGGGACACTCAACTCATTTGGCCATCCGGTTGCCACAGGATTGGTGCTAACTGGCAGACCTACCACATGGATGGCAATCTGTATCTTTCATCTAAAATCCTGTATGAATCTGTATTAATTCATATACATATGTCCCGCATACCATAACAAAAGATGTGAATACAATTACATAATTTTATATCTCAAACCTTATATACTACAATTTACGAGCACGACACCTATTGCACGAAACAACAAATTAATTGGTGATTTAGTTCATTCGTTTATAATCGATTTAGTTAGGCAAGAACACAAAACAATTGTTCCATTATACTGTACTGTTGTGGAATACCAATGATGTGGTTACATATTTTGATTTCCGTAAATTTAACTAAAAATCCGTATCAAAATGGAGTCCGGCCATATCACAAAAAATAACACCAAAATCCGTATCAGATACCAGTAACTCGTATCACGTGACAGGTGTTAACTGGGTAGACAACTAACACATAATTGGGATCTGCGATCGGCTGGCTTGGCGGGGATGTCTGACCCCGACTGGGCGACACTCCTGGTTGCTGGATGCTGTTTGTTGGGGTTTTACATCCTGGCAACATCTAAGATCTGGTTGGTTGTTGGAGTTGTACGTTCAGGCAACATCTGAATATCAAATCAGGACGGGTACCGACATGTGACAGCACACACTCATGGCAACTTTACAGTGCTGCCCCACTGGAAGACCAGGCCGCCGGCACCATGACCCAATTTCCCACCCAGTCACATTATCCTTATACAGTGTTACCCCGTTAAACCAAACTTGAAAGGACCCGAGAAATTTGTTTGGATTAACCGATCATTGGTTTAATCGAGCTTTGACTTTGACTTGGCTTTGGCAAAAACGGGGGTGCAATGTATCATGTATGTGGACACTATGATTATTGTTTTTTATGTATATACAGTTTAACCCCATTAAACCAACCTCGGTTAAATCAAATGATCGGTTAATCCCCAAACTTTTTTCGGCGACCTGGCAAAATACTACCATTTATCATATAAAAAAGTCTCAGATGACCTTAAAACCACATGAAAGTTTGGTTTAACTGTATCGGAAGTGGCCTGGGGCCGACAATTTTGTTTGGATTAACCGATACTTTGGATTAACCGACTTTGGTTTAACCAACTTTTTTTTATGATAAATGGTAGTATTTTGCCGGGCCGCCGAAAAAAGTTTGGATTAACCGATCGTTTGGTTTAACCGAGCTTGGTTTAACGGGGTTGTACTGTACCAAGCTAACCAGTACTTGCCCCATCCTATTAATGCTGAGTGCCAGGTTCGGTAGCGACAAGTATCAATTTCGTAAGTCATTCACTTGACTCAGCTGGGTTTCGAAGTCCCGACCTTCCACATGGGAAGCCTGCGCTGTACCTATTTGGCCACCGTCTCCGGTCATTAAATAAGCACCGGTGTGGCATGTGTAGGCGGCATGTTTGCATTGATGGACTCAGGTGAGTGACAGATTTGCGTGGTAAGATGTGTCTGTGGTAGTTTATGTCCGCGTCCGGTTGTTTATTTGCTAGAAGACTGACGCGGGGCTTAGCACAACCGCTAACCGCCATGACTTAGGCAGGGTGGGGTACAGCAGCAGTGTTGGGTCCACGAGGAATTAGGGTAAGAGGATCACGACCTGGTTGATTGGGGTTAATCGGAGGTCCAGAGCTCCTGGTAAGTGATAGACAAATGTGCACATCAAGACAAACATTGTATGTGTTGTGTATTTTATTATATGAATATAAATAATAGTGCTATTCCTGTGTTTTATTATAATCTCTATTTCTGATATTGTCCAGTTCCATAGTTCATTCCCACTGGCGCCACCTGAAATTATTTCCTGTTAACTCCTTGCCTCCTTATCGGCTTAATCCGAATATATATATATATATATATATATATAATTATTTTAAGCGAGTGGTACAGGCAAGAGGCTGAGTTGTGACAGCTGAATAGGCCAGGTGGCAGCACCAGGCAAGGCAGAGAGCCTGTCCATTCGCCTGAGTTGTTAAATGTCAGTAGTTGTGAGGTGTCCAGACAAGGTGAAACCAGAGGCACCATTAAAGGATAATCAGTTTACGGATAATTATACTCGTATAATGCTTATGCAGCACATATATATGTGAAGAGTTCAGGCGCAAAACCATGTAAACGGCAAGCCAAAAATTGAGATAAAAATTGGAATCAATCCCTCAAAGACTTAATTTTGGTATATTCTTACTCTTTTGTTTATTTCTCCATAACCATATGATCATATGAAAAGTGGAATTAGTGAGAATTAAAATTATTTTCGGGTAAAAATCTTTGATTTAAACTACATTTTTGGATTGGCGTTTACGTGGTTTTGCGCCTGAACTCTTCATATATACATATACATATACATGCAAATGTATTATGTGTGTATATACAAATATATGTGTATATACATGTCAATAGGTAGAAATAATACACATATGCATATATATATAGCCCACTCAGTCACATTATCCTGACACTGAGCCAACCAGTCCTTGCCCTATCCTAATAATGCTGAGTGCCTGGCTAGGAAGCGACAAATATCAACTTTAAAGTCATTAGTTTGACTCGACCAGGGTTTGAACCTGTGGGTTCGAACCCCACGATATACCAAAACGAGAGACGGACGCTCAACTCACTCAGCCATCCCGTCTGGTCTAAAATTGATCATCAAGTCCGGTTGACTCTGTTGTTTTGTGACAAATGGAAATGCTTCAAATCTCTAACCATAAACGAATCATTAGAAGACTTGTTTTGTAATCTATGTCACGCAATTTTCGCGCCCTGACGCCCAGGTGCCGTGACGTCATTAGTCTGAGGTAAATAGGCTAACGAAACAAGGCAGCTATTCTATTGTTTGGAAACGCCCCCTTTGGCTGTTTAGACCCTACCACCGCAGGGCAGGCCTTACAAAATTGTCGTCTGCTCTCACAAAATATCACCTGTTATCAATAAACTGGCGGTTTTTGTTGTGTGTGGGTTTTGTTTCTGGTTTTCTGTTTAAAAGCGTGATTGGATGTTGAGGTAGAGGGGTTGAGGTGGGAGAGAGTGTTTATTTGTTGATAACAACAAAAAGTAGGCTTCCAAAATTGGTTGGTGGGCAGGTGCTAAAATTGTCGTCTGGTTTTGATCGCTTTGATAGCGATCCTAGCGTGCAGAGTGTGCACTAAGGGGACGTGCAGAAATTACGTCACAATGGGTAGGGGGGTTAAGGGGGAGGGTAGGAGAGGGGGGGTGAGAAGGAGGGAGGGATGGAGGTGTAGGAGAGGGAGGAGGAGGGGCAGGGAGGGGGAGGGGGGGAGAGGGAGGAGGGGGGGGGGAGGAAGGAGGGGAGAAGGAGGGAGGGGGGAAGGTGTAGGAGAGGGAGGAGGAGGGGCAGGGACAAGGAGGGGGGAGGGAGATGGAGGTGGGGGAGGGAGGGGAGGAAAGGGGCGGGCTCCCCATAAGCTTCAGCAGTAAGAAGTTCTGTTAATTTGACGTAGTACAGCCCTTCTATGCAGAAATAAATGCTTAATTAATGCACCAGTATCTAAGATATTTAGGTTTAAATGTAGATAAGTGTTTCACTTTAAAAAACTTTATGCGTGGCATTCTCTGTGGCGGAGTGGTAAGAGTGTCTGACTTTTTTCTAGGTCAGACTCCTAATCTGAGGGTGGGCGGTTCGATTCCCTGTGCCCCCAGCTCTGCCAATTTGGATTTCCACCGCTGTGTATAACTTCCAGCGTCATCAAAGGCCGGCTGCTCTCATACCATGTCTATGTGGTGTGGGAGGGTAAAAATCACTTGGGTCGGTAAAAGTGTAGGCTCAGGCTTTCTATCGACCAGCAGTGGAATGAGGAAGACCAGTCGTCTATGACTGAAATTTCCCCTGCTTAAACAACTAATGGACCAAAAAAAAAAAAGCGTTTATTGGACTCACAAAACTTTGAGCAAGGGAATTTTCAATCGTGAACAATTGGACTTCTTCATTCCACTGCTCATTGCCCTGTCCTAGTAGTGCTGAATGCCCGGCTAGGTATCAACAAGTATAACTTTTTAGGTTATGTGTTTTGACTCGACCAGGATTTGAATCTTGGGTTCGAATCCCATGACCTACCAAAAATGGGAGGCGGGTGCTCAAGTCATTCAGCCACCCCGTCTGGGTCTGCAGTAAAACGTGGATGTTTACTACTTTGGGGGAAGGAGGAGTCTTGGAAAGTAGTACTCTTTGTACTACCTTGAAAATGTTAATAACGTTGGACGGCCCCTCTAAGACAATTGTTTGTTTGTTATTTTACATCCTGACAACATCTAAGGTTATATCAGGACAGTTACCGACTTGTGACAGTGCGCACTCATGGCGACTTTATAGTGCTGCCCCCACTAGGATACCAATTTTATATAAATCATTGGTTTGACTCGGCTGGGATTCGAACTCACGACCTTCCGCACGGGAAGCCTGCGCTCTACCGATTCGGCCATCGCGTCCGGTCTTAAGACAATTAACCTGACTACCCTAGCGTGCCCGCTCACAGCGATGGGTGGCCATACATTAAAACTTCCCATAAAAACAATGCATTCCTAGATTTTAACTAGCCACTTGGCATTTTATCTCATCTTGATTATTTATGCTGAAGCCTTTGATTAAGGAGTGTGGCTCTGCACAGATAACACTGTACGTAAACCAACGGGGTAATATGCAGACTGACTAATGGTACTACCGGAACACCTGCTGTCAACAGTCCTTAAACATTGGAAATAATTACCACACATGATGGTTGGTTGGATGTTGGAGTTTTACGTCCTGGCAACATATAGGATCATATCAGGACAGGTGTCGACTTGTGACAGTGCACACTCATGGTGACTTTGCAGTGCTGCCCCACTGGGAGACCAGGCCACCAGTGCCCTGACCCGATATCCCACTCAGTCACATTATCCTGACACTGAGCCAACCCTAATAATGCTGAGCGCATGGCTAGGAAGCGACAAGTATCAATTCTTAAGTCATTGGTTTGACCCGACCGGGGTTCGAACCCACAAAACAACTCAAGCCAAATATCAGATGTCGCCGAAATTCAAAGTCTATTGTTTGCATTCTTCGCAAAAAGCATGTTATATAACATGAGAGCGCGGGAGGGAGCGTCCCGGGGTTTGTAAGGTGAACTTCAAAGCGACTAAGACAACGCCGACACCAGCAATTACAGGTGGTTTACAGACGCTGTGGGGCAACCAGGTCGCTGGTAATGGACCACGTGATCATTCAGCGTCTCAGCAGAGCAGACCTTGTCCAAAAACCAGGCCAGATTATCAAAACCATCCCCTAGGAGCTTTTAGCGAGATCTTTTGATTGTTTGTTTGTTGTTTTACATCCTGGCTACATGTAAGGTCATATACCAGACGGAGATAGAGGAGAGTAAGAGCAAATCACATTTAAGCTACAATATCAAATCATATTTAACCAGCAGCGATGGCCGAATAAGTTGAGCGTTGGTCTCCCGTTTTGGCAGATCGTGGGATTCGAACCCTCGTTGAGTCAAAGCAATGACTTATTAAATTGATGCATTCCGGTTCCTAGCCTGGCATTTGGCATTAATAGGATAGGACAAGGACTGGTTAGCTTAGTGTCAGGATAATGTGACTATGTGGGATATAAGGGCAGCACTATACAAGTCGCCATGAGTGTGCACTGTTACAAGTCGGTGCCGGTCCTCATATGACCTTAGATGCTGCAAAGATGTAAAACTCCAACAACCAACCAACCAACATCTAAGGTCATATCAGGATGGGCACCGACTTATGACAGTGCACAACTTTATAGTGCTGCTCCACTAGGATACCAGGCCACCAACATCATGACCCGATATCCCACACAGGCACAATATCCTGATAATGTGCTGACCAGTCCTTGTCCTATCTTATTCATGGCAAACACCAGGCTAGGTAGCGACAAGCATCAATTTGATAAGTCATTGGTTTTACTCGGCTGGGATTCGAACGCATGGAACACCTGCACCATACCGATTCGGCCAGCGCTTCCGGTGTGAGATTTTGCTCTCAGTGATGATGGTGGTAATAAGGTTTATACGGCTGAGTATAATATAGTCTTCCTTTGTGTTGAAACACTGACACTGACAGCGAATAATTACAAGCGTTTATACAATTATATGACAGTAATTAGTGACTGGAGCAATATTGTATGACTTAGTATATATATGAACTACATAATGATACACAATGACCGTATGTACCTTCAGTGACTAATTACTTACTGCCTTCAGTAAGTCACCGACATATCACAACCGTCATTTCTTGTTGCTTTTGGGTATATTAGTTGATTAAAGCTGCATAGTCCGATAAAGCATCACATTTTCAAAACAAAAACACTCACCTAGATTTTATTCTACATATATCTAACTTATACCCCTGTCACATTATGACGTAACGAACCAACGTAAGTCTGATGTGCTCACGTTTCGTCATTACGTTGATGTACGTTGGGTTATGTTATGATGACGTTAGAATGTCGAGCTACATCGAGCTATGTCACGTTACGTCGTGTTACGTCGGCGCGCGTCAAGGTTTTGAACCTGTTCAAAACTTTCGACGTGACTTGAATGTAAGGGTTTACGTTCGCCGTACGTTCTGTACACGTTCGGCGAACGTCAATGACGTTAAACGGACGTTAGTCAAACACTGCTCACTACATTCCACTATGTTCCACTACGTCGACCCACATTAACGCCGGTGGAAACATCCACGCGGCGTAATGCGAACGTCAGGAGAACATCAGGAGAACATCAGGAGAACGTCAGGAGATCATATGCCAAACGTACTTCCAACGTACGTTCAACGTTTCACCACCGTGTCATGACGTATGTAACGTCATGTAATGTAGTTCTGGTGATGGAATCACGTACATAACGTTCCGTGAGCGTAATGATGTTGTCCTCTCACGTGGAATGATGCTATCACTACACTTTACCAACGTTACGCTCTCATCAACTACGCTGCATCCATGTTCAACTTGTCCCCAAATTTGCATACTATGCCGAAAAGTTCGACGTTTTTCATGTTCTCCCTACGCTGACGTCATCACGTCGTAGTGTGACAGGGCCTTTAGATGCTGATGTACTTATTAAGCATGTGTTGCCACATGGAAGGACATACTGAGTCAAGTTGATAGAACCCATTACTGCTGAAACCTATGAGGTTACAGTTTTGGCGTGCTTGCCAAAATTAATTCTGCACATTTGCACTTCAAATATCTCTAAAGTTAGACATTTAAAATAAACGTTACTTCAAACTAAAGTAAGGTAATTTATAACAATCATTTTAATATATTTATCTCAGAAAAAATGACAGAAAGTCTAGATCATCGGACTATGCAACTTTAAGCAGAGGAAATTTCAATCATCGACAACTGGTCACCATCATTCCACTCTTCCTCTGCCCTATCCTAGTAATGCCAAACACCAGGGTAGGTAACGACAAGTATTATTCATTACACAACCAACACAATACCAATATGGTTCTCAAATCTCTGGCTGGCTAAACCAACTCCTTTATTTAAGCAATATTCAGAGGCAGCAGGCGTCTTACTGCTTGCTTGTGTGGGGTTCGTAACCTTACGACGGGGACCGGCTGCAGAACTGCAGCAATATAGAAAGGCCCCAATAAATCGGACCAATCTTTGGGTGAAGATTAATCTTCAGTAGGGATGGTTGTAGAAGCTGGGGATGTCTTTACAACATTCAAAACTGCGAAGCATTGGGGCGGCCCCGGAATCTCTCCGGTCCGGCGGTAGCACAGCACTCATATCCAGTCGACAGCAGCAAGGGTTTAGGCGGAAGGGATGGGCAAAGGTGGGTACAGCGGTTCCAGCAACAAGAACAAAGCGAGCGACACGATAAGGTACAGGGCCCTCACCCAAGCAAACAACTCCTTTGATCAGGGGGAGAAGTAAGCCTGGGAAAAAAAGAAAAGGGTAGAGTATAGGAAAAAGAAATGAGGAGAGTTGAGTCAAAGGACCTTGTCTATTTGCTCTATGGTGACCAGCCGGCGAGCCAAAGACACGGACAGAGTAAGAGTAGAAAGTGAAATGCTGGCAGGCTCCTCCTCCTGGAACTCTTTTCAGACATATCAAGGAGGAAGGAGCAAGGCCAGTGGAGAGGAGATATAGAGAGATGTGGACGAAGTGCGGTCCGGATAGCAAGTGCCCCCTGGTTTATTGCTTATATAGTTACATGGGTTCATTGTAGAGTATCACCCCACCCTTTCCCCCAGTGGGTCTTACTGCTGATTGAGGCCTGCTTATAAACCCCCAGACGGCACCCAATCCCCACTTGAATGCACACACAAGTGCTAAAGCTACTTGTTCTAGAACTTTCCAGAGGTCTTCATACAACTAACCTACTCCTCCAGTTCCATTCATATAATATTTATATAAAACTTAATTTTCTATTTCACATAAAATGTTAAGTCATTGGCTTGAATCGACCAGGATTCGGATCCCATGACCCCATGACCTACCAAAGTGGGAGTTTGGCGCCCAACACATTTGGCGATCCTGTCTCTTCTCTTGCTCCATTTCTTCCTTCTCCCTTTTCTTTCTCTCTATTCTTCATCTTCTCATTCCTTTGTATTTCATAAGAATCAATATCTAAGCAAATACCAAATTATTACAAATTCAATTGATGAGTTCCTACATAAATAGTGAAGTCTATGTCATTACAATTGCTGCATCATGTATTATTATGTGAACGTGCAAAAAACTACGCATTGAAAGTTGTATACTCCGATGAAAACATCTAAATTTATAAGCCAAAGCATTTAGCTAGATTTGATTCTATGTTTCCAACTTAGATACTGGCACACATATTAAGCTTTTATTGTTGCAGACCAGACGGTGTGGCCGAATGAGTTGAGTGTCCATCCCCTGTTTTGGGAGATTGGGGGATCCAAACCCATGAGATCGTGGGTTCGAACCCTGGTCGAGTCAAACCAATGACTTAAAAAGTGCATAGTGGTCACTTCCTAGCCTGGCGCTCGGCATTACTAGGATAGGGCAAGGACTGGTTAGCTCAGTCTCAGGATAATGTGACTGAGTGGGATATCGGGTCATGGTGCTGGTGGCCTGATTTCCCAATGGGGCAGCACTATAAAGTCACCATGAGTGTGCACTGTCACAAGTTGGTACCCGTCCTGATATGACCTTACATGTTGCTAGGATGTGAAAAGTATCAATTTTTAAGTCTAACTCATTCGGCCATCCCGTCTGGTCTTAGATCGACAGGATGAATAACACTTTAAGCCCCAGTCACACCTACCTGCACGAGCCCCGGATTTTTAGCCGGACCACCCCCGGACCAGTCGCCCGGACTGTCCTGGATAAAATCGCTATTTTGGTCATTTTTGGCCTCGCAGTCACACCTACATGGTCTAGCCCCCAGTCTAAACCCAAGTCTAGCCCCCAGTCTAGCCAGACCACCCCTGGACTACCCGGTGTACCCACGGAGTAGTCACGGATCAGTCCCAGACTGGAAGTGGACTTGCTCCTGCTATATATATACAAAAACGGGGCTCATCCTGGACTGATCCATGGTAAACCGGGCTATCGGTGGCAATCCGTGGCTGATCCGTGGTCATCTGGCATGTCAGGGTCTTATCCGGGCAGTCCGGGAGTGGTCCGTGGCTATGTCGGGACTACTCCGGGCAAGTCCGGGGGTGGTCCGGGTTAAACCGTGGCTGAACCGTGGCTCGTCCGGGGCGAAACAGCCCCGGACTGCCCCGGACTGGGCCGGACGCGGCACGGACTACTCCCAGTCCACCCCTGGACCACCCCCGGATCGCCCCGGACCATGCCGGATCGAGCCCGGATCGCCCCGGACCATGCCGGATCGAGCCCGGATCACAAAATGCCCTGGACCGCCCGGATGTTTTAAACATTAAAAAATATCCGGGGTGCACCCAGGACGAGGCCGGACCAGCCACGGATCATGCCGGATCACATCGGATCACCAAGGACCAGCCAACGATGAACCACGGATCACCCCGGACCACGCCGGATGACGGCCCTTGATCCGGGTCGGTGTGACTGGGACTTCACCACTTGAGCGTATTTGGCAGCAGACAATATTTAGTCAGAGCATATGTGAAACGAGGTGAGTGGTTTTTATAATTGTTATAGGACAGATGTTGAGACGGTTGTGGGATCTATTGTCTGCTGATATTTATCACAGTTAAAGACCATGTAAATACAACATTCAACAACAACCAGTCACGTGGTAGCAGCCTTCCTTCTCCAACTCCAAACCGTTATGGAAGTAAGTTTTTTTTCCCCGGTTTGTTGTTGTTATTTAACGTCCTAGCAACATCTGTGGTAATATAAGGATGGGTACCGACTTGTGACTATGCACACTCATGGTAACTTTATAGTGCTGCCCCACTGGGAGACCAGGGTGCCAGCACCATGACCTGATATCCAAAACAGTCATATTATCCTGCTACTGTGCTAACCAGTTCTTGTCCTCTCCTATTAATGCCGAGTGCCAGACTAGGTAGCGACAAGTATCAATTTTGTAAGTCACTGGTTTGAATTGGCTGGGATTCGAACTCCCGACCTTCCGCATGAGAAGTCTGCACACTACCGATTCGACCACCGCGTCCGGTTGGAGGTCCCGTGTGTATGTCGAATGGTATACACTGTATGTCAACACTGCATGACATAATTCTTTTGGCATTGCAATGATATGGAGAGTGGAAACTTAATTATTAAAATAATATGACATATTGTCTTAATTAATGCCTAATAGGCCTGTCACACTACGATGTAATGAGCCAACGTAACCCGACGTAGGTGACATTTTGTCATTACGTTGAGGTATGTCAGGTTATGTCATGGTTACATTAGGCAAACGTCGATTTACGTCGAGATACGTCGAGTTACGTCGAGCTACGTTGAGGTTTTCAACATGTTGAAAACTTTCGACGTACGACAATGTTGGACAACGTAAGGATTTTACGTTTGCCATACGTTATGTATGTGTTAGGCGAACGTCGATGATGTCAGACGTATGTTAGTCAAACACTGCTCACTATGTTGCACTACGTTGCACTACGTTGACCCCCTTCAAAGGCGGTGGGAACGTACAGTCTGCGTAATGACAACGTATGGATAACGTATGCCTAACATATGTCCAACTTACGTTTACCGTTTCGCCACCATGTCATGACGTATGTACCGTAACGTAATGTAACGTAGTTCTGGCTATCAAAAAACGTATATTACGTACCGTGAGCCTAATTACGTTGTCCTCTCTCATTGAACGACGTTATCACTACGCTTTACTGATGTTACGCTCACGTCAACTACGCGGCATTGACGTCCCGAATTTGCATATTACGCTGAGAAGTTTGACGTATTTAATTTATTTTCATGTTGTCCCTACTCTGATGCCTTACACCATAGTGTGACCAGGCCATAATAAGGAAATTATGAAGATGTAGATGACTAGAAATACTTTGTGTGCAACAGTAATTGTGAGTCATGCAGAAAATAAGCTCTTCTTTTCTTGTTTGTATGTTCGAGTTTTTATGTCCTGAAAACATTTTAGGTCATATCAGGACCGGTACCCACTTATGACAGTGTGCACCAATGGCGACTTAATAGTGCTGTCCCACTGGGAGATCAGGCTGCCAGCACCATAAGCTGATATCCTACTCAGTCACATTATCCTGACACTGAACCAACCAGTTCTTGCCCTATTCTAATAATGCCAAGCACCTGGCTGGGAAGCGAGAAGTATAAATTTGGAAGTCATTGATTTGACTCGACCAGGGTTCGAATCCCACGATCTACCAAAATGGGAGATGGACGCTCACCTCATTCAGCCATCCCATCTGGTCTATGTGTATACAGTAAAACCTCTCTAACCGACCACCTCCACATACTGACAACTCTTCTATATCGATCGCTTTATTTGGGTCCCAAATGATCGCCCATACAATACCATTGTATGATAAAAAACGTCCCTAAACCGACTACCTCCCTGGATGGATCATTTAAAGTCGGTTCCAGGGTCGGTCATTTTAGAGAGGTTTTACTGTATATGTATATATGAAGAGTTCAGGCGCAAATCCACATAAACGTCAATAAAAAAATGTAGCTTAAATAAAAGATTGTTATCTGAAAATAATTGTGATTCTCACTAATTCTACTTTTCTTATGATTGTTTGTTGTTGTGTTACGTCCTAGCAACATCTAATGTCATATCAGGACGGGCTTTTCTTATGACCACATGGTTATGGAGCAATGAACTAAAGAGTAGGAATGTAAAAAAAATTTAATTTGAAGGTTCGAATCCAATGTTTATGTCAATTTCTGGAATGGGGTTTACAGGGTTTTGCACCTGAACTCTTCATATACCGTATATGTCCCAACAGATGTGTACTGCGCGAATGCAGACACATGGATACGCATCTATTCAAAGTTAAAGAATTCCATGGATTTGTTTTTGTTGTGCGTCTGAAATAAAGCTGGATCGTCTTATTTTATGTGCATTCAGTCTGAATATGATCGTAAATTTTGATTTGTTTTTGTCGTGCCTCTGAAATAAAGTGTGATTGTCTTATTTTATGTACATTTAGTCTCAATATGATTCTAAATTTGTGCATGCTTTCAATCTTGAAATGGGCCATGTCCCTCTATTGGGTAGCGTGCTTCTATTGGGACATATACGGTATATATATATTATATATATATATCCATAATATATATATGTTTATAAATGTGCATATCAGGAATGTATACATAATTACACACACACACACACATATATATATATATATATATATATATATATATATATATACACACACATATATATATATGTAATTATTGTAGATGAAACTGCTTCCTATAACCGCCATCCCACACACCTCGACCAAGACAGTTCAGAGCTTAGCCAGCTTAGGCTTAGGTTAGGCTAAGTTTAGGCCGCGTTTGGCTGTGTGCTGGCCAGGTATCTCCCTATAGGGGGTGACAGAGGGCCTAATGACAGAGACCAGTCTGTGGATGGACACGCATGTGTAAACAGGGACCCCACCTGACGACACAGGCTAAACACCCCACCCCGCCTCAGGGCTGGTTTGATGTGAGGGGGGTGTGAGGGGATGGGGGGGTGGGGGGGTGAGTTGGGGGGGGGGGTGTAAACGTATGTCTTTGACCAGACGGGATGGCCAAATGAGTTGAGCGTCCATCTCCCGTATTTGTAGATCGTGGGTTTCGAATCCACTGGTTCGAACCCTGGTCGAGTCAAACCAATGACTTAAAATTAATAAAAATCTATACTTGTCGCTTCCTAGCCAGGCGCTCGGCATTAATAGGATAGGACAAGGACTGGTTGGCTCAGTGTCAGGATAATATGACTGAGTAGGATAGCTGGTGGCCTGGTCTCCCAGTGGAGCAGCACACAATAAAGTCGCCATGAGTGTGAACTGCCACAAGTCGGTACCCGTCCTGATATCACCTTAAATGTTGCCAGGACATAAAACTCCAAAAACCAACCAACCTACGTATGTCTGTAAAGATTAAAGCTGCATCAAATTTTCAAAACCAAAATGCTGACTTCGGTTTGATCCAACGTATCCAAATTAGTTCGTTAAGCATTTATCGAAGCATAGGAGGGAGTCTTACATCAATTTAATAGAACCTGTTAACGCTGAGGCTTATGGTTTCAGAATTTTTACGTGCTTGCCAAATTGGCATGTTTTCACTTCAAATATCTCCAAAGTTTGCTTTTCAAATTAAAAGTTACTTCAAACTGAAGGAAAGTAGATTATAACCGATAACCCTAATGTAATTATCTGAAAATGGCCGAAACTCAAAACTATCGGATTATTCAACTTTAGGGGAGTTAAAAGAATCACACTACTCAGCAAATTTGTCAAATGTTAAAAGTGGCCACCGTTGCATTAACGGTCGTCTAGCCTTTTACTAACTTATTTACAGGGCTTCCCCTTCTTTAACAAAACAATATTGTCCACGTCATCTTGGAAATAAACTCTTCTCTCTCACTTATTAGCACAACCGTCTGTCCCTGTTATCATATCAGTCCATAGAACTACATTTTGTGAGTGGCTGCGTCATAAATTTGTTGGATAATAGACATCATCGTCAACACGCGAGATGCTAAGATAAGAATTAGATGCAAACAAAAGACTGTTATTAAATAAACAGCATCTCATGGACGTAGCTTGGGGTATTCACATAGTATGCAGATGGAATAAAACGCTATTGGAATCCAATTATTCAAACGCGATGGATTTTTTTGTTTGTTGTTGTTTTACGTCCTAGCAACATCTAAGGTCATATCAGGATGGGTACCGACTTGTGACAGTGTGCACTCATGGCGACTTTATAGTGCTGTCCCACTGGGAAACCAGGCCGCCGGCACCATGACCTGGTATCCCACTCAGTCACATTATCCTGACACTGAGCACACCAGTCCTTGCCCTATCCTAATAATGCCGAGCGCCTGGCTAGGAAGCGACAATTATCAATTTTAAAGTCATTGGTTTGACTCGACCGGGACTCGAACCCACGACCCCACGATCTACCAGCACGGGAGACGGACGCTCTAACTCATTCGGCCATCCCGTCTGGTAACGCGATGGATGTTGTTGTTGTTTGTTGTTGTTTTACGTCCTAGCAACATCTAAGGTCATATCAGGACGGGGTGGAATAAAGCACTTTAAAACGTTATATATTGTAATATTTAATATTTATAAAAATGTCAGGTGGTACACAGCTGCGTACCTGCGTATTTGGAAGCTACGCCCCTGTACAATATGGTCCAATGGTGGTAGTTTGTGGTTGTTGTGGTATGTTGTGTGTGGCGGTTGTGGTGTTCCGATGGTGTGTGGTGTGTAGTGATGGTGGTTGTGGTGGTGATTGTGGTGGTGTGTGTGTGGAGTGAGGGTGGTGGTGATTGTTGTGGTGATTGTGGTGGTGATGGTGGTATTGTTGTGGTGTGTGTTGGTGGTGTGTGTTGGTGGTGTGTGGTGGTGGTGTGTGGAGGGGAGGTGCTAAATCATCTTTAACCAGGAACTTATGTATACTAAGGTGCACCAATTATTTATCGTTCTATTCTTTTATATGTATATATATATATATATATATATATATATATATATATATATATATATATATGTGTGTATGTGTGTGTGTGATGTATAACGAATTATACGAGTATAAAGATACGTAAGGGTTAATTATTATTATTGTTATACTCCGTAAGACCAACACTGTACCGGTGGCTCCATCTTCTCTCCTCACCTCCACCGGATGTAGACCAGTGTCAGTTGTACTGGAGGAGCGATGTTCATATAAATTGCATAGTTATACAAATCTTACCTGGGTACAGATGATGGATAACTGCTGTTTTCCTGAGGTACGAGCCTCGGATAGTCATGGGTCAGAGAGAAGGAAGCACATCCAGGTCCAGCAATCTTTTACATACTTCTTAGGATAAAAAATGATTTGACTCTATATGGATACTTATTGTGTTTTCGATTTGGTTCTAGCAAAAATGATGGTCGTGGGAGGGTGGGTAGGGTGGGTGGGTAGGGTGGGTGTCTCTCAAGATAGCTTTATGTGGCCTTATAAAGCTGATTAGTAGTTGTCTGGAATTCCTCATTCCGCATGACTTGGATATATAAGCCCTAATGGCTGAAACTACACATATCTGTTTATTGTCCGGAAAACTATTTACATGTACTGTGGACAGTGGGTCCCCTGTGCGATTCGATTTTAGCAATGTCTCTAAATCAAATGTCACTTCATCCTTATCTATTTCTAGTTCGTCTAGTGAGAGTGCCACAATAGTTTGTCATCTGTGTCCTATAACTAGCAGTAATAAAACTGCTAATTTAAATCCTAGGTCCTTCATTGACAACTGTCTGTTGCTAGGCCATGACTTGAATAACTTGAATACTATTGACACACCTCAAAACCTGTTTTGGTTTGGGTGGGTTTCTTTCATACACCAATCTAATGAACCAATGTTCTAACAGATTTTTTCCAATCGTTTGACCATCTATTCTTGGTAGAATAATAGATAATGCACATCTCGCTGCGTCAATTGCGCTGAATCCTAATCCTTCATCTTCTAAAATTCTTAGAAATCTGAACACTTGAGCTATTGTAGGTTTTAACGGTTTGACTCCTTTGAGAAGGCAATGAAGTCCCCATTTCTTTAAATAACTTGTGTATAATTTCAAAGTTCCTTTTCTTCAGGCATGCGATATAAGCCTTTCTTTCGTAATTTGTTCTAATCCAAATTGTTCTAAATGTTTTCTTAGCAAAGGAATGCCAAAAGGGCTGTTGTCGACACGTCTCCGTGGACTGTTAGTGGTCCTTGATGTTGAAGGTTGTTTCTTTCCCTTGGGAAGCTCATCACATCGTTTGCTGCTGATCTTATCGCCACTAGCCATGGTTGTCTTTCCCATGCTGGTACTATGAGTACCGCGTGAGTGTGATCCACCTTGATCTTCGTGGCCACTCTGCTGATAATGATGAATGGAGGGAATATGTAATAAAACTTATTATTCCAAATTAATGAAAATGCATCTACTCTCCAGGCTTCTGGCTCTGGATGCCAAGACACATATTTTGGTAACTTTTTGTTATTGTGTGATGCGAAGAGATCAATGTCTAGCTTGCCCCATTTGTGACAAATGCTGTCGAAAATGTTGTGGTTTAATGACCATTCTAAATGGTCATGGAAGTGTCGGCTTTTCCTGTCAGCCAAAGTGTTTTGGCTGCCTGGAATATGTGCTACTGTTAGCCATATCTTGTGTTTCTCTGGCCAATCCCAAATGAGTTTAGCCAGATTGTTGCATGGTTTGGAACGGGTCCTTCCCATATTACAAATGTATGCCATAGCTGTCGCGCTATCTGTTAGAACTCTTACATGATTTTTAGGGATGTGAATCAGACTGCGGAGTCCTAGATAAATGGCTCTGGTCAGAGATTTCATCTTCCATCCAACGGCCACCTGTTGTCTGCTCATCTTTATGGGACCCCCAGCCTTCTAATGCATCTGTTGTGACCGTAGTATTAGGCTCTCCCATCCTAATCGGGTTGGGTGAGTTGTTAATGTGGGAAAGCGACCAGATAATATTGTTTTGGCCTTCTGGCGAAATTGTCATGGGCTACTCGAAGTTTCCTTTCGTGCGTGGGAGCGAGCACCAAGTTTTCATCTATCTCTAAGGATTTGATATTCTTGAAGATTTATCCTGCCTATCATGGATAAGTCAGAATAGACTTGTTTTCACCATTAGACAGTTTGTCGAGAGAAAGCCCGAGCCTATACTTTTACCGACCCAAGGGATTTTTAACCTCCCACACCACATAGACATGGTATGAGAGCAACTGGCCTTTGTTGACGCTGTAAGTTATACACAGCGGTGGAAATCCAAATTAGCAGAGGTGGGGCCACAGGGAATCGAACCACCGACCCTCAGATTAGGAGTCTGACCTAGAAAAATGTCAGACACTCTAACCACTCTGCCACAGAGAACACCACTGGCCATATAAGATAGCTGGTAGGCTATAATAATTCCTATCAACACTGCGACTTTTCGTATTTTTGGTTTGTTCAATTGTAGTAATTGATTTGCTGTTGTTGGGAATTTATCAACATTTTGTTTTGTTAATGAAATAGTCATTTTTATGGTGTCAATAAAGAACCCCAGAAATTTTAATTTGTTTGTTGGCGTTAGTACTGATTTAGTTTCATGTATGTAGAAACCTAATTTTGTAAACGTTTCACATAATTTGTCGACTGCTGTTTCGCATTGTTGTTGTGTTTGCATGACAATAAATGAATCATCAATGTATGGAAACATGATATGTCCTTTCCTAGCCAGAAGGGAAAAATTTGGTTTAATTAACCTTGTGAAAATGCGTGGACAGCAGGCCAGTCCATTCGGCATACACATGAACTCATAAAGTTCACCGTTCCAACAGAATCTTAGATACTTTCGATCTTGTTTATAGATGGGTACTGTGTAGTATGCATCTTTAAGATCAACGCTGGCTAGCCAGGCGCCTTGTGTGACTAAGTCTCTTGCTGTTTCTAACGAAAACATAAAAAGATATTTGTATTCTACGAATTCGTTAAATAAAGTTAGATCTAAGATTAGTCTAACATCTCCGTTTGGGTTCGGTCTTAGGAAAATATTGGAGATGAATTACCCAGCAACGTGTAGTGATGGTTCTATAATGCCTTTCTCACAAAACTTAATAACTTGATTGTCTAATGCTTTGTGTTCTGAACTGTGAAATCGGTAAGGGAAAAAGGTATGTCATTCCGAATAGGTTCTTCTATTAACGGGATCCTTACCCCTTCTGCTAGGCTAAGGATAGTTAAGTTATCTGTAACTTTATTCCATTCCGAAAGACAGTTATTGAGATTACCAGCTTGAAATGTATTGCTTCCTGGTGTTGTTTGAGTCGCCACTTCTATTTGTTCCCTGGGCGGGTGAACGGCTTCTGAGCATTGAACTCCCTCTTGAAAGGCCTGTTCCCGTCGTTCCAGCCGAATGACTGCCTCTGGCCCCTTCCCCTGGCCTGGAAGCTGAGGTTGTGTTTTTCTCCCTTGGAGCTGGTCGCCACTTGTTTAAACAAGTACTGGAGCTGACCGCCGAACATTTTGGTTTTGTCTAGTGGCTTTCCCTTGATTGGCTTTGGTGCAAGGAATAGTATGTATTCCTTCCCAATCGTTGTCCGTGATTTTCTTGGACTGTGCCACCTTTTTGCCTGCGTCTGTGCAGAACGCCTTAAACACATTCTCGAACCGCCTGTTGGAGAGGAAGTTGCTTGTTGCTGTAAGTAAAGCAATCCCCCCGTTCATATCATTGCAGAGTGATAAGAACTTGTTCTCTGCCATCATCCTGTTCGCGATGGGCGCGATGGCTTTGTGTACTGCACAGAGAGCCAACTCAAACTTCTTGCGTTCCTCGCTGAGTTTCATCTCAGGATCCATCTCTTTGATGGCCGAGTTGAAGAAAATACTATAGGACTCGGAGGTACGCTTTAACGAGAATCACAAATGGGGAATCTAATGAAACCCAGGGAAAAAATCCCTAACGATGTAAAACATCTCTCCGTTCGGCAACAGGCGGCTTAATTAATTAACAACCGAACAATGGAGGCATTGTTCTATCGATCAAGTCAAAACCAATCGAAACTAAGCTGTAAAATAGTAATAACTTATCGAAAAGTTAAAAAAAACTTTGTACATGAATGCTAACATGAACTGAACCAATATATCGAGTTTGATTTTGCAGTAAATGTAGAAAAACTGCCGAAGCTGCTCACAAGACGTCCTCCTGCTATGAGCTGATTATGCTAATCGCTGGGCCCAGATGTGCTTCCTTCTCCATGGTCTACGAGTAGCCGAGGCATAGTACTGAGGTAAAATATATATAAATATATAAATATATATGTGTGTGTGTATGTGCTTGCCCGTAATGCATGAATATACTAAAATAAATAAACGAACATGGCTCATACTCATAGGCATACTTAGTCTTATAAATAACTACAATGAATTTCAGCATTAAAATGAAGCAGTTTCTAATATAAAAGAAAAACCGTTTTCCCTAAATCAGAAGTCCGTTGGTAAAACGGCTTCGGGAGCGACACCCGGCGGGACGCGCGTTAATTACAGGCGCCGAACGCGGCCAAGTCACCAGCGCCATGTTTGTTTCATCTGCCGGCGTCTGGAGGCAATGCCTTCTGAATGTCGTCTGCCTTTCGTTCCATTCACTTCCTATCCACTCTCCAAGCAGATATCCCTAGCTTAACGCGCACTAATGATACCACACCCGAAAAGCTGATGCCTGTATCAACTATATAATACGCTTGGAGAGTGCGTGTGTCGCTATTTAGCGTCGTCTTCCTTAAATATCGTCTGCCTCACCTTGAAGTTAGTTGCCAATTATCGCCCATTCATTTGGCGCCATTTTGTCAAAGTGTCCGACTAGGCGGCTAATTGGACTCATCGGCCGGCAATAATGTTCAAACTGAATCGACTGCCGACCTTTCATTAGTCCTCGGAGCTGTACGAGATCTCGCGATATCAAACTGAGAGGCAACGTCTCTTTAAAAGCAAAGATGGTGTAGCTACTAATCATGTCCACACGACGGTCCGAGGGGGGTCTGTCTATCTATCTATCTATCTATCTATCTCCGCGCGGAAAGCAGATGAACAAAAAACCCTGCTGGGCCCCCCTGGCCTTGCTAGGTCTGTCGGGACACGTTCCTCTGTTCTGGGTTTATTGGAGTAGGAAGCAGTATCAATTATTTGTGGGGGGGGGGGGGTACATATGTTTATTTTTCTGAATAAGTTTTTTTTTTTTGTCAGCACCGAAGCACTGGTCTTATGGCCATTTTTAAAGCTGCATGGTCCGATGAAAACATAAAATATTCAAAACCAAAACAATTCTCTAACTTCGATACTGATGCACTTATTAAAGCTGCATAATCTGATGTAAACATCAAATTTTCAAAACAAAATCAATTATCGAGATTTGATTCTACATATCTAACTTAGATACTTGTACATCGATTAAGCATTTGCCGCCACATAGAAGGGAATACTGAGGCAATTTAGTAGAATCTGTTACTGTCGGCATCCATTAAGGCCATACGTCGTAGTGTGACAGCCCCTTTACCGCTGCATAGTCTGATGAAAGCAGCAACATTTAAATTCCAAAAAGCTTATCTAAAAATGATTCTACATATCTAACTTAGTGATGCACTTATTAAGCATTTGTTGCCAAATAGAAGGGATACTAAGTCAAGGTCAATTTAACAGAACCTGTTACTGCTGAAGCCTATGGTGTCAGAGTTTTGGGGTGCTTGCCAAAATTAATTGAGCATATTTGCACCTCGAATATATCTAAAAAGTTAGCCATTTAAAATAAAAGTTACTTCAAATTAAAGTAAGATGGGGTATAATGATCAAGCTAATATATTTATCCCAGAAAATGACAGAAATTCAAAACCATCGGACTATGCACCTTTAAACGCAGAAGGGAATACTATTATTACTAAGGCAATTTGTTACTGCCGAAAGCTATGGTGTCAGAGTTTTGAGTGGTTGCTAGAATTAATTTGGCATGTTTTCAGTTAAAATACTATTAAAAAAATAGGCATTTAAAATAAAAGTTACTTCAAACTAAAGTAGGGTAGATTATAACAAGCAACCTAATATATTCATCTCAGAAAATAACAGAAACTAAAAACCATCGGACTATGCAACTTTAAATTCGGGAATATTTACACATAAATGGTATCATCATCATGCCGTCGGTCGCGATGCGACAAAGACTGCATTCATTACTTGACTGCCGCTCTCCATTTAGCTCTCTGCTGTGAGAGTTGCGTCCATGAGTCGGTCTTAATGTCTCTCAGCTTCAGGTTTCTCTTGATGGTATCCTTGAACCGGAGACGAGGGCGCCCTCTCTTTCTGTAACCAGAAGACAGTTGAGAATAGAGGATCTGCTTTGGTAGCCTGTCTGATGACATCCTCATGAGGTGTCCAGTCCACCGGAGATTCTTTTTGATCAGAAGATCTTCCATAGAGGGCAGCCCGTCCGTTCGAGTATTTCCTTATTTGTCACTTTGTCCCTTCCAGGTTAGCCTCATGATTGAACGCAGATGTCGCATCATGAAGGCATGCAGCTTTTTCACCTGTTGTTTGTACAGTGTCCAGGCCTCGGCTTCGGATACCTAAATGGTATACAGTGTAAGTATACAATAACTGTTGCATAGTGTAATAGTATTTTATAGTAATAATATCTAAACCATGTGCCTTTTCAGAGTTTGTTTGTTGATTGTTTATTGTTGTTTTACGTCCTAGCAACATCTAAGGTCATATCAGGACGGGGTGTGTTTCAGATCCCATGCCACATTGTCCATCGTAGTAGCAGCACATGCCAGGATGACAACTTTTCAAGATACTGTTTCGCCACCTAGCCTGGCACTAGGCATTAAAAGGATAGGGCAAGGACTGGTCAGCTCAGTGTCAGGATAATGTGTGGCCTGATATCCCAGTGGGGAAGCACTATAAAGTCACCAAGAGTGCTCACCCGTCACAAGTCAGTACCCGTCCTGATATGACCTTATATGTTGCCAGGATGTAAAACTCCAGCAACCAACCAACGAAATGCAGGAGAGGTGGGTTCGACTCCCACTCTAGACGCAATATTTCCCATTTTCATCACACCCCCTCACGACATATGTATATACAGTAAAACCTCTTTAAATCGACCCACAATGGGACCGACTTTAAATGGTCCATTTAGGGAGGTGGTCAGTTTAGGGAGTTTTTATATCGTTAATGGTATTGCATGGTAATCATTTGGGATCCACATAGGGGAGTGGCCGATCTGTGGAGGGGGTCGGTTAGAGAGGTTTTACTGTATATATGTCCATAATTTAGAGGTAAATGAGGGGAAGCAATTCGAGAAGCCTGATCAGTGACAAACCTTCTACCATTATCGCCATCTTACAACAAAAACATAGCACCTTACGTGTAATTTCCCACCCACGCCCCTGTAATCAGATGGAGAAGGCGTGGGGGGGGGGGGGGGGGTGGAAAGACGCCTGCTCAACGCCGGCGGCCTGATTTCCCAGTGGAGCAGCACTATAAAGTCGCCATGAGTGCACGCTGTCACAAGTCGGTGCACGTCCTGGTATGGCCTAGGGTCTTACAGGGGTGTAAAACTACACCAACCACCCAGCCTCCCGAGGCCCTCTAAGAGGACAGAGGTTGGGCTCCTTAGGCTGCCTTTTTCCTTCCCCCGCCCCCCCCCCCCCAATTCCTCTGATCACTAACCATCGGAAGCCAACTCCCGACCACATAGGACTCCTTTCAGCGGTGCCCATTCAGTGCTGCAGATGTGCAGCCTTCAGCGCACCAATGCGACAGAAAACTCCCCAAAAACAAACAAACTCGGGTTCTGTGTGACAACTGCTTTATTGGAAGTGTGTGTATCTCCTTACAGGTCAGTGCCCGGCGACCAGGACATTCCATGCATACCATGTGTTACATACATTACAGGTGGGCCCGTGCTGGTAGATCCTGGGGTCGTGGGTTCGAACCCTGGTCGAGTCAAACCAATGACTTAGAAATTGGTACTTGGTTGCTTCCTAGCCAGGCGCTCAGCATTATTAGAACAGGGCAAGGACTGGTGTGCTCAGTGTCAGGATAATGTGACTGAGTGGGATACGAGGTCATGGTGCTGGCGGCCTGGTTTCCCAGTGGGACAGCACTATAAAGTCGCGATGAGTGCGCACTGTCACAAGTCGGTACCCGTCCTGATATGACCTTAGATGTTGCTAGGACGTAAAACAACACACAAACAAACATTACAGGTGGAGGTGGGGGTGGGTGGATGGGGAAGGGGGGGTATCTTGGCCCCACACTAAGAAAATTGAGCACAATCAGAACAACTAGGACAAAACCGTACACACAAACCCCACCGGCTCCAGTCATTAGTCACACAATAACAATAAACATTGTTTGTTTGTTTTGGGGTTTTACATCCTGGTAACATCTAAGGTCATATCAACAGGGGTACCGACTTGTGACGGAGTGTATTCATCATTCATGGCGACTTAATAAATTACAGTGCTGCACCACTGGGGAGACCAGGCCGCCGGCACCATGGCCCGATATCTCCACTCAGTCACATTATCATGATACTGAGCCAACCAGAATTGCACAGTAATGACCTTAGATGTTGCAGGACGAAACACTCCAACAAACAGCACAGTAACAGGACGCGGTGAAAAAACACCACTGTTGGTCGCCATCAGAGCAGGCTTGGGATAGACTAACTCTCTACAATAGACGAGATCACCTTTCCGACTGCGCATGCTCTAAAAACGGCATTGGGAGCAAAGCAAAGGCTACTGCCATTGAGTTTGCCGATACATGTAGGGCAAAACTTAGATTTTCTTCCAAATTATAAAAAATACATAACAATTTGGTACAAACATGGATGGATGGATGCAATATAATAATATAATGAATATGTTTAAGACACAACTCTCCATAATTAAGCATTTTGAGCTAAGAAACAGACAATTTCAGTCACTTTATAGCCTTATGTTTACATCACCATTGATTAGACATGAGTAATTCTTGTTCTAAATATTAAAATGTCAAATGTGTCAACAAAAACTTGTTTCAAAGAATATATCTCATTAACCCTACTCATTTTCTATTTCTACATATGTCATTAACCATAGGATATAAATAAAAACATGAATAAAATAAGTAAAACTGACTCTGGCTATAGCTCTAACACTAGTCTGAGTGCCCATATTCGTCTAAATCTAAAGTCATATACATATATATAGGTTAATCTCTGAAACTGGGTACCACATATTTATTTTCCATGTTCCGATGGTGATAAATAATTATTTTCTTTATTTTTGGTAGCAAGTCAAATAGTTGTTGTTGCCCCTGTATATTAAAGTTGCATAGTCCGATGGTTTTGAATTTCTGTATTTTTTCTGAGTTAAATATATTAGATCGATCACTAGTATCTACTTTACATTAGTTCAAAGTTACTTTTATTTTAAATGGTAAACACTTGAGATATTTTGAGTGCAAACATGGAAAATTAGTTTTGGCAAGCTTGCCAAAACTCTGACACCATAGACTTCTGCAGTAACAGGTTCTGTTAAATTGACTCAGTATTGCCTTCTACGCAGAAACAAATGCTTAATAAGTGCATCAGTATCTAAGTTAGATGTGTAAAATCAAATCTAGATTATTGATTTGGTTTTGAAAATTTGATATTTCATCAGACTATGCAGTTTTAAGTATGTTAGCAAAATACTACATCTATTTAAAGTTGCATAGTCTGATGAAATATCAAATGTAAACCTTGAACCTGAACATGGATTCTGCTATTATTTAGAAAGTTTTCTGCTATTACTTTGAAGGTTTTCACTTTTGGTTTCCATATCACACTTTAGTTCCGGTGTAGCATGAAATCGCAAACCCTGTAAATCGCAAACCGCCACTTGTGATTTCCTAGGAAATCGCAAACCCCCATACCATATATGGGCATGGGGGTTTGTGATTTCCTAGGAAATCACATATCCCCCCTGGACATCGCAAACACCCCATCTTTGGCAGTCTTAAAGCAAGCACAGGTTTGTTTTGCTTTTAAAATTCCCACAATGCACCATGACGCTGGAATTATGAACTGGTCTATTGTAAAAATTGTATTTATATAAGCATGATTAAGCCACATTTATTTTCCTGTATGGGGGATCCCTCACAAGATGGATTAATTGATTATTTTTAATTTCATGCCTGTGACAGCAAGGTTCATATTCACTGCGATCACTCACAAGAAAGGATAGGGGAACAGGTCAATTTTTGTCAAAGTGACTAGACTATATCATTAAGAAAAGCCAGTACAACTATCTGTATCATTATCCTACATGATGCTGAAGTGAATAACGGCCAGGGGACGAGGCTACCATTTTCAGCACATGTGCGGTCGGACTTACGAACTGGACTATTGCAAAGATGTTTTCATTAGGATTAATCCATTTTGATCCTACTTGAATCCATTTTATCCCCCCAGTTCTGATAGAAGTTCAAAATCAAGCATATAGCTGCTATGCTTGGGGTGATAAATGGTAGAAAGCATGGGGGGTTTGCGATCTCCAGGGGGGGGGGGGGTTGTGATTTCCTAGGAAATCACAAACCCTGGGGTGTGCGATGTCCAGGGGTTTGCGATTTCCTGCTACACCGGTTCCAGTGAATGACCCATTTTGCATCTGCGTTCTCTGCCCTCGGGTTGACCCACAATGTCACTCAATAGTGTCACACTCTCCAAGCGGATCTTTGCAGGTGACATTTCACCCGGAAACTGACCCACGAATAATTAGCTTGTGTTTACACCAAGGAACCTGATGTTCAGCTGGGACTATAGAAACTAAAGCCCTGGTCACATAGCCGTTAGTGGACCTAGTTGAATGTAGAGGAGGCTAACGTAGTTGAAAGTAGTTGAACGTAATTGAACGTAGTTGAATGTACTGGCATCCATATCTGGCCATGATGTTAACTTGGTAATACCGTGGGTGAGCCGTGATCTCCGATTACATTTTTGGACTTGTTCAAAAGAGCGGTACATTAGAGGCTGAATTTGCATCCGTGATGCTAACATACTCTAGCATAATCTAGCATACTCTAGCATACTCTAGCATACTCTAGCATACTCTAGCATACTCTAGCATCCTCTAGCGTACTTGGACGAAGCCTTGGTCACATAGCCATTAGTGGACGGATGTGAACGTAGTGGAGGCTAACATAGTTGAACATAGTTGAACATAGTTGAACATAGTTGAACATGCCAGCATCCGTAACATAAGCTATTTATCCATATTGTAGCGTATTTATCCATACCAAAACCTGCTGTACCTTAACATATTTCAATGTAGTTTAACATACTTACACCATGTTTGACCCATGTTAATCTATTCTAGGGATCACTACGTCCATTAACGGCTATGTGACAGGGCCTTAAGCAGGTATGCACATTTAGGAGACGGACCCAGTTGTGTCGGGCACTCAGTAGTAGTTGTTGTTTGTTGGAGTTTTACATCCTGGCAACATCTAAGGTCATATAAAGTAAAGTCGGTTATAACAATCAACCCTGTGGGGAGGCGCGGGAACCTAGGAATGACGTTCCCTTACTTCCCTTACTTTGGATTGGTTGGTGGAGTTTTGCATCCTGGCAACATCCAAGGTCATATCAGGACAGGCACCGACTTGTAACAGTGTGCACTCATGGCGGCTTTATAGTGCTGCCCCAATGGGAAATCAGGCCGCCGGCACCATGACCCAATTTCCCACTTTGTAACATTATCCTGATTCTGAGCTAACCGGTCCTTGCCCTATCCTAGTAATGCTGAGCGCCAGGCTAGGTAGTGACAAGTACCAATTTTGTAAGCCATTGGTTTGACTCGACCAAGAATGGAATTCCCGACTTACCGCACGGGAAGTCTGCGCTCTACCGATTAGGTCACCGCGTCCGGTTTAAATTAACGTAATGTGTCAACGGAATGCAATGTTAAGGGGCTGTCACATTATGATGCATCACGCCAATGTATGCCGACATATGTGTTTTTTGCCAGCTATGTCGGGATACGTCATTAAGCGTTATACGTGTGTTAGGCACTCGTTGGTATATGTCAATGTACGTCGACGTTCATCGAGATATGGTGTCGCGCGTCAAGGGGTCGGCAAAGTTTTGTGCATGCATAAAACTTTTGAAGTACGACAACGTTCGACAACGTGTGGATTTTACATCGGCCATACGGTATGTATACGTCCAACTTTGCCCCCCGTGCCGAAAAGTTTGCCGTTTCTCGACTTTAAAAAGTGATTTTATGCGTTGGCCGCTCACTTGCGAGATGCATCGTAATGTGACAGGGCCTTTAGGTCTAGCAGAACCCCGACAGTCGCGTGGCGTGGGGTGGTTTTGGGGTATTTGGCAAATTGTGGGATTTTAAGAGGAAAATTATGACTTGTTCATTAGAGATCCCTTGTATGTCAGTTTAAAGCTGCATAGTCCGATAAAGGTATCAGATTTTCAAAGCCAAAACAATTATCTAGATTTAATCCTACATATCTAACTTAGATACTAATGCACTTATTAAGCATTTGTTGCAGGTTAGACGGGGATGCGGAGCCAATTTAATAGAATCTGTTACTGCTGAAGCCTATGGTGTCAAGAGTTTTGGCAAGCTTGCCAACATTAATTTGGCATGTTTGCACTTCAAATATCTACTAATGTTAGCTATTTAAATTAAAAGTTCCTTTAAATATAAGTACGGTAGGTTATAATCATCAACCTAATATATTTATCTCAGGAAATGACAGAAACTCAAAATCATCGGACTATGCAACTTTAAATAAGAGAAATGACTGACAGCATTTACTTTGCAATACAAAATGTATCGCCCAATAAGGGACTCGAACCCTTGACCCTCAGATTAAAAGTCTGATGCTCTACCGACTGAGCTAACCGGGCTGCTCGATTGTCAACATATAGAACAATCAGAATGTTTGCTTTAAAGGTGTCAGATATATTTCTATTTGTTCCAAATTAACCATGTAACTTCTGAAGGTATAGAAATGAAGATGGGGCTTGTTTAAAAATTGATGAAAATCACAAAAATTGATGAAAATCACAAAGGAGACAATTTCAACTGGGGCGTCTGAAAGTGAAACTCGATCAGGCTCATCAGGCAATTCTTCGCATTACATAGAATTTCTTTGTCTTTTTGTTCAAAGTTCTAAACCGTGAAAAAAGTTTATTCAATTACATTTTCTTAATATTATAGTACTGGGGCCATATGTATGTGTCGGTGTTAGCTTGCCAAAACTGGGTTTGGACGGGATTTCTGTTTTAGCGGCGAAAAGTCTGTATGTATGGAGCGGTGTTAGGCAAACACCGCGAGTTTAAAGTCGATTACCTTAACACCATGCCATAGCAAGTTTAATGTCGGTCTTAGGTACCGATTAGGCCCAAATCTATTCAATGCTATCATATTTAACAGAATTACATACTCAACATTTTTGATCAAATTAACCCCAAAATCGAACCGATATTAACACCGCTGTTACATCGGCGGAGATATTAATATTGTCGAATCGACGAATGCAAACAAAACAAATCACCGCCGCCGCCGCTGCCGCTGCCAAATCGGCGGCTATATATTAGGCCCAAAGCTAATAAGATACTCAAGAAGTGAAATTTGGTCACATTAACCACAAAATCGAAGCGATATTAATGCCGCCGTCATATTTTGGTCAAATGAAACCAATAATCGAAGCGATATTAACGCCGTCGCCGCCGCATCGGTGGCCATATTGTCAAACAGCAGTGCTCGCCGGCAACAGGCTCAGAGGGGTTCCCCAAATCTATAAATAACGCATGGGTTAGCTAACCCCACCACGCTTTTTCCACATACATTTCCTGTGACACATATCCCAACACCGGCATTAGCTAACGCCGCGGCCACCCTTAACACCAGAGCCGATAAAAGTTGTTCATATATTTGGCCCCTGGTCTTCCAGCCACCTCAAAATTGCAAACATTTTATTCTCATCTAATATAGGCTGACCAAAGGTTCATATATTCGTTATGCCAACACAAATGTAATGTTGAATTTGTCAAACTTTTCAGGTCTGAATGATTTCTGTAAGTGTTTTGTGCACCACATACATTACTACTCTGAAATTTCTAATTTGAATTATGTCAAGTCAGACGTGTTTTAATTCTAGGTCGTTTCTAGGTCGTTTCTCCGGGCTGCACCCTCCCCTCATACATACAAACCATTCTCTTCTATATAGCCAGTGACAGTTTCTACAATCCACCACATCTGAAGAACTGTCTCGAATTCTATTAATTAAGAGCGGCTAACAGGTCCAAGGCTAGATAAAAGATTCACCCCGTTCTTCCAGTACACGGGTGAAAACCAGCCTTATATAAAAACGGTCGAAAAATCGGGCTAATGAAATGAGTCTTTATGAGGGCTTAATTTCACAATCTAAGAAGCAACATTTATTCTTTGTATATGCAACATTTATTCTTTGTATATGTCTTCATATTTACCTGCTACCTTTGAGTTGGAAAATATAATAAAACATATACTTTAATGAAATTTAAAAGTGAAATCGACGGCATTCTCTGGCCGCCATCTTGTCTTTTTGCATTCTCTCCCATTTCACCAACTCTGTGCTGATATAAGTAACCATTTGACCCTGGTGCCAGGCATGCTACTTCTTGGTCCATACTAAAGCTATTTTCACCCATATTTAGACTACGTTGTCATTCACCCGTGTACTACAAGTACTAGGTGAATCTTTTATCTAGTCCAAGGCCAATTATAGCTGTATCGTATTGATTGATTGATTGATATACCGGGCGCGGTAGCCGAATTGGTAGAGCGCGGGCCACGCATGCGGAAGATCAGGAGTTTGGTTCCCAGTCGAGTCAATCCAATGGCTTATAAAATTGATACTTGTCGCTTCCTAGCCTGGTGCTCGGCATTAATAGGATAGGGAAAGGACTGGTTAGCTCGGTGTCAGGATACTGTGACTGAGTGGGATATCGGGTCATAGTGCCAGTGGCCTCATTTGCCAGGGGGCAGCGCTGTTGAGTCGGCATGAGTGCAGACTGCCACAAGTTGGTACCGGTCCTGATATGACCTTAGATGTTGCCAGGATGTAAAATTCTAACAACCAACCAATCTCTTCTAGTTCTAGATTAGTGTGAAAAGTTGAAAAATGCTCTGCATAAAGCACATTCAATGAGATCTTTGTTTGCTTTTGGAGGGTTTTACGTCCTGGCAACATCTAAGGTCGGGTACCGACTTGTGACAATGCACCCTCATGGTGATTTTATAATGCTGCCTCAATGGGAGACCATGTCGATGGCGCCATGACCCAATATCCCACTTAGTCACATTATCCTGACACTGAGCTGACCAGTCCTTGCCCTATCCTAGTAGTGCCGAGCACCAAGCTAGGTAGTGCAAGTATTAATGTTGTATGTAATTGATTTGACGCGGTCGGGATTCAAATTCCTGACCTTCTGCATGGGAAGCCTGCGCTCTACCAATTAAAACACCACGTTCGATTAGAAGAAATTACATATCGCAAAGACTGGAAATGGGGGTGGGAGCATACTATTAGAAAAAAGAAAAAAAACTACAATACATCCTCGACCTAACATAACACTAACAGAACTTCATTTAAATTCATTTGAAAAGAATTCCTACACATGACATAATGCCTCTAAATTTTCTCGCAAACTGTCCAAGTCAATAGAATTCTATGTAAGCTATTTAGTTACTAAAGGCCCGGTCACATACACGTTAGTGGACGTAGTTGAACGTAGTGGAGACTAAAGTAGTTGAACGTAGTTGAACATAGTGGAGACTAAAGTAGTTGAACGTAGTTGAACGTAGTCGAGACTAAAGTAGTTGAACATAGTCAAATGTAGTCAAACATAGTCGAACGTAGTCGAACGTAGTCAAACGTAGTCAAATGTAGTCAAATGTAGTTGAACGTAGTTGAACGTAGTTGAATGTAGTTGAACATAGTTGAACGTAGTTGAACGTAGTTGAACGTAGTTGAACGTAGTTGAACGTAGTTGAACGTAGTTGAACGTAGTTGAACATAGTTGAACATACCAGCATCTGTACTTCTCTGGTACATTCAACTACGTTCAACTACGTTTGACTACATTCAACTACGTTCAACCATGTTCAACTACGTTCAACCACATTCAACTACATTCAACTACGTTCAACTACATTCAACTACGTTCAACTACATTCAACTATGTTAGCCTAGACTACGTTCAACTATGTCCACTAACATGTATGTGACCGGGCCTTTAGACTAAATCCTCAATAGTTAAGCTAGAAAGTACCCAAATAGAGTGGTTCCAGATTCTGCCAATAGATGTCACTAAGTTAACTGGAGGGGTGTAATACATAAAGAGAGCAGCGGTGAAATTCTAGCAGAAAATACAATATAGTTGTCTTTAAACAAAATTAAATTACACGAATAAGAGCTTGAATCCTGTTGCGATATGAATATCTGAATATAATGAGGAATTTTATTATTTTTCCAAGCATTCTTTACGCAGATATATCATGTGAAATCACAGACAACCGGGGAATGTACCCGAATAGGGTAGGTCCATATTCTGCCGACAGATGTCACTAGCTTAACTGGCGGGGGTCTATTGAGGCTTCTAAAAGATTTAAATTGCTAACTGATACCCTGACCCCATTTAGATACCCCTTGAACGTGGCGATCGTGGGGTGGCCTTCACACTTGCGAGTACTATTTCTGGAACACCTGAGGATTTATTGGAGGGTGTGCGTAATGTGGTTTTACGTCCTAGCAACATCTATTGGTGAATTGTGACAATGTGAGTGATAAGGTTTTTTTTAAATCCTTTGTTGTTGTTGCAACCCACGGAAGCCAGCCCTGATATGGACGCCCATCTTTTTTTCTTTTTTTCTTGAAGATTTATACTGCGTATCATGGATAAGTCTGAATAGACTTGTTTTCACCATTAGACAGTTTGTCGATAGAAAGCCCAAGCCCACACTTTTACCAACCCAAGGGATTTTTAACCTCCCACACCACATAGACATGGTATGAGAGCAACTGGCCTTTGATGACGCTGTAAGTTATACACAGCAGTGGAAATCCAAATTGGCATAGGTGGGGGCATAGGGAATCGAACCACCAACCTTCAGATTAGGAGTCTGACCTAGAAAAAAGTCAGATACTCCATCTGAATGATTGGGGTGGGAACTGGCAAAGACAAAGTCTCGCCTTATGAAGTGATGAATGCGCTTGTTTGTTTCCCCAAACTTGTGATAGGCTGTACTCATGGCAACTTTATAGTGCTGACCCACTGGGAGGAGACCAGGCCACCAGAATCATGATATGATACCTCACTCAGTCACATTATCTTGATTCTGAACTAACCAGTGCTTGCCCTATCCTAATGATGCCAATGCTAGGCTAAGTTGGTTGGTTGTTGGAGTTTTATGTCCAGGCAACATCACAGGTCATATTAGTACAGATACCGACTTGTGACAGTGCGCACTCATGGCAACTTTATAATGCTGCCACACTGGGAAATCAGGCCGTCGCACCATGACCTGATATCCCACTCACTCACGTTATCCTGACAAGGCCATCAACTTTGTAAGTCTTTGCTTTTGACTTGGTTAGAAGAGGAATGTGCGTACATGAACAATTTCCTGGTCTACCCGATTCCTAACCGTGAGTTTTTTGGGCCCTAGTTACTCCCACAGCCCTGATCCTGCGACAGGACCTTGCATGTCGGAGATCGGGAGTTCGGTTCCCTGTCGAGTCAAACCAATGACTTATAAAATGGATGCTTGTTGCTTCCTAGCCTGGCGCTCGGTATTAATAGGATAGGGTAATGGCTGGTTAGCTCAGTGTCACGATAATGTAACTGAGTGGGATATCGAGTCATGGTGACGGCGGTCTGATTTCCAAGTGGGGCAGCACTATAAAGAAGTCAGTACCGATCCTGATATGACCTTTGATGTTGCCAGGACAGTAAAACTCCAACAACCAACTAACCAACTTGAACAATCCATTAGAAAAAGTGGGTAAAGGAAATGACCACACACATTCTTAATCCAAGAAGCAAAATATATTCTTCACACACCTCTTCATAGATACCCGCTACTTTTGTATGAAGAATTGATGAAATCATGTAGATTAATCGACTTTAAACTCAACTTGAGAGCTTTCTACGGCTGCCATCTTGTTTGTTTGCATCCTCTGCCATTTCGCCAACTCTGCGCCAATATAGATAGATACTGCACATTGGAACCACTACTTCCACAGTTAATTCAATGCAGTTTCTGCTCCGATTTAGGGCGTGTTGTCATTCACCTCTGCTGTGGGTAGGGATCAATCGTTTATCTACTGGGGTCGTGGGTTCGAACCCTGGTCGAGTCAAACCAATAACTTAAAAATTGATACTTGTTGCTTCCTAGCCAGGCGCTCGGCATTATTAGGACTGGGCAAGGACTGGTGTGCTCAGTGTCAGGATAATGTGACTGAGTGGGATACCAGGTACATGGTGCTGGCGGCCTGGTTTCTCAGTGGGGCAGCACTATGAAGTCGCCATGAGTGCGCACTGTCACAAGTCGGTACCTGTCCTGATATGACCTTAGATGTTGCTAGGACGTAAAACAACAACAAACAATCAAAAAAACTAAACTGGGGTCCCTCACAATTTCAGATTAGCTGTATGGGGGAGCTGTTGTTTGTTGTTTGTTTGTTGTTTTGCGTCCTAGCAACATCTAAGGTCATATCAGGACGGGTACTGACTTCTGACAGTTCACACTCATGATGACTTCATAGTGCTGCCACCACTTCATAGTGCTGCAATCAGGCCACCAGCACCATGACCCTATATCCCACTCAGTCACATTATCCTGCCACTGAGCCAACCAGTCCTTGCCCTATCCTATTAATGCCAAGCGCCAGGCTAGGAAGCGACAAGTATCAATTTTTAAGTCAGCAGTTTGACTCAAACGGGGTTCGAACCCACGAAGCCCTCTGTTCTGATCCCCCGATCTCCCAAAACAGGAGACGGATGCTCAACTCATTCGACCATCCCGTCTGGTCGTCTGGCGGAGCATTAAGGTACTCTCCCACTCCACTCCCAGAGGGTAGGCAAATGTGCGAAAATACTTACAAACAGAACAAGAATGCATGCAGTAGATAGCTACAAAACAACTGAAACTGAAAGTGACAAAACAAGGGGAACCACAAGACTATTACTGTCTAGCGGCAAAAACAAGTCAGTAGACTTAACTGTTATGGACAGCATAAATACGCCGTCACCAAAAAAAAAAAAAAAATATCTCTTTGAAGTCGCCACTTCTGCTGGAGACTTAGTATAATATTCAAACACCACCAACATCCGTGAATTCACAACCCCCTCCATCTACAAATCCAATCTCCATTCACCTAAATTGTCTGGCGTGTAAATATCCGCCATTTAAATTTCATTCTCCTCCTCTCCCACCCTCCCTCGCCCCCTCATAAACCCCCACTCCCCCCGCCCTTCCGCCCCCCGCCTTTCCCTCAATAGGGTCCCTCCCTCAACCCGAGTTCATTATCCCCTCCTCGCTAATTTACCCCCCCCCCCCACGGGAGCCTCCTGTTGCACTCTGGGTAAAGGGCGCATTCCATATACACGTAATGCGTAATGCGTTATGCGTTACGCGTTATGCGTTATGCGAATGCCAGCATTCCATATACGCGTAATGCGTTATGCGTTATGCAGAGAAGTATATAAAAAGTGAGTGTGACTCTGTGTCTGTGTCTCTATGTGTGTGTTGTCTCCGTGTCTCTGTGTGTGTCTCTGTCTGAGTCTCTGTGTGTGTGACTCTGTGTCTCTGTGTGTGTCTCTATGTGTGTGTCTGTGTGTCTGTGTCTCTGACAAAGAGACACACACAGACACATACACACACACAGACACACACACAGACACACACATAGACACAGAGACACAAAACAGAGACACACACAGAGACACACACAGAGACACACACACACAGAATGGGACGGTCCAAACATGGCTCAGTTTAGCTTGCTTGGAGGGATGTTAGGACCGTCCCAAATATGAAGACTGCTTCCTAACAGGTCCGCCGCATAAACCTATATGTTTGCACCGTCCCATTTTTCATATTTCTCATGAAGACCATAATTATCAGTCGCCTCCTCCAGCTTTATATCAATGGACAAATGCAACTGATGCTTTTCTGTTCGCACCACCTCGTCCCGGCTGTCTGTAATTATCAGTCGCCTCCTCCAGCCTTATATCAATGGACAAATGCGACTGGTGATTTTCTATTCGCACCACCGTGACTCTGTGTGTGTCTCTATGTGTGTGTCTGTGTCTCCGTGTCTCTGTGTGTGTCTCTGTGTGTGTCTGTGTGTGTGACTCTGTGTCTCTGTGTGTGTCTGTATGTGTGTCTGTGTCTCTGTGTCTCTGACAAAGAGACACACACAGACACATATACACACAGACACATATACACACAGAGACACACACAGAGACAACACACAGACACACACACAGACACACACACAGACACACACACAGAGACACACACACAGAGACACATATACACACACAGAGACACAACACAGAGACATACACACATACACACACAGAGACACACAGAGACACAGATACACACACACAGACACAGAGACACAACACAGAGACACACACACAGACACACACACAGAGACACACACAGAGACACACACACAGACACAGATAGACACACAGAGACACACACACAGAATGGGACGGTCCAAACATGGCTCAGTTTAGCTTGCTTGGAGGGATGTTAGGACCGTCCCAAATATGAAGACTGCTTCCTAACAGGTCCGCCGCATAAACCTACATGTTTGCACCGTCCCATAAACAATTATTCTCCATACTGCTTTGTATATGACCAAATATTGCAGTTATATCTATGTAACTTTTTGTACGTCACATGGGGGTTCCTACCTTTATTATAATCAAATTATAGATAAGTATTCATATTTCTGTGCATATGGTAGCATTTTTAGCTTTCCCATAACTGTCAGTCTCCCGATTGGGACGGTCCTAACATCCTAAACTGAGTCATGTTAGGACCGTCCTTTTCGTTCAACAAAACGGCTGTCCATAATTATCAGTCGCCTCCTCCAACCTTATATCAATGGACAAATGCGACTGATGCTTTTCTATTCGCACGGCTTTTACGCATTACGCATTACGCACCGATCGCTACATGGAGCGATCGGGATAATGAATTTCTGACGCATTCGCATTCGCATTACGCATTACGCGTGTATGGAATGTACCTCATAGGTTTCAAGGCGTTTCGATTTTTTGTCGCATTCGCATTCGCATTCGCATTACGCATTACGCGTATATGGAATGCGCCCTTAACGCTCCAAACACCACTGCGCAGCCACACTACGCAGCTATATTTAGAAACCACTTCCGGCGCTGTTCTTTTAGTTTTTTTGTAATTGTTTAATATTTGTTTGATGTAGATGAAAATCACTTAGGTTGAACTGTGTAGTAAATCACTTATGGTTCGAGACACGCAAGAATGGACATCGGATGGTGCTTGAACATGGCGTTTTAATGGTCTGAAATTATTTTTAAAATGGTGAATAAAGGGAAGGTACCATAGCAACTGTTATTCCGCCCATCATCATCATCATGCTGTCGGTTGTGATGCCACAAAGACTGCTTGCATTACTTGACTGCCGCTCTCGATTTAGCTCTCTGCTGTGAGAGTGATGGCCATGAGTCAGTCTTAAACATTTCAGGAAAGCTGCCCGCAAAAGTGTTGAAGTGCTTCTGGCTTTTGCAAGTTACCAGTGGCCCTCTCTTGGGGAGCAAATAGAGGTTTCAGACCAGCAAGAACATGTCAAGACAGGCGCAAAACTATTTGTCCCTGCAGTGGCTGGTCGGGAGATGTTGGGAGTTCCATACATCAACCGCCCTTAATGCTGCCACAGTGACATGGTTTTCTGTTTAGGGTTTGGTCCCTTAGCCTTCGGTTCTGTCAAGAACCTGTACCACAAGGCAGTGGTTTGCAACTCTGCAGGGCAGGGGCATCAAACTCCCCTGAGGTATTGCAATACCTGCATACCTATTCCGCCCACCCGCATGGGAACAACAAACAATATAAACATAGAGAGATGTACACATATATGCACACATGCGCGCATACACATTTACATACGTACATAACAAGCTTGTTTTATTTAAAGTTGCATAGTTCGATGGTTTTGAGTTTCAGAAATTTTCTGAGATAAATACATTAGGTTGATCGTTATAATGTACCTTATTTTAGCTTGAAGTAACTTTTATTTTAAGTGGCTAACTTTTGAGATATTTGAAGTGCCACCATGCAATATTAATTTTGGCAAGCATGCCAAAACTCTGACACCATAGCATTCTGCAGTAACATGCTCTATTCAATTGCCTCATTATTCCCTTCTGTGTGGTGACAAATGCTTAATAAGTGCATAATTATCTAAGCAAGATATGTCGAATAAAATTTAGATCATTGTTTTGGTTTTGAAAATTTGATGATTTCCTCGGACTACGCCTCTCGAGTGCATTGATCTTTATCATCGGCTATTGGGTGGTTAAACATACCGTCATTTTGACATATTTCTTTGGAGGAAACCCGCTGCCGCCACATAGGCTATTCTTTCCGATAAGCAGCAAGGAGTCTTTTATATGAACTTTCCCACAGACAGAACAGCACATACCACAGCCTTTGAAGAACCAGTTGTGGATCCTGGGTTGGAATGGTAAATAGACCAGGCTGCAAATGGGTGCAATGAGCAGGATTCGATCGGATGACCCAAACCTTCACAGGTGGACACTCTACCGCCTGAGCTACGTCCCACTCCTTTACAGCTAGTACAAGCACATGCTTAAATACATATGCAGATACCTACATATATATATATATATATATATATATATATATATATATATATATGTACATACATATACACAAACATACACACATACACGTACATACATACATACAACCATGTAGGTGGGGTGTGTGCAGGCTGGGTGCGTGTTTTGTGGTAGCTGTTGGTGAGCATGTGTGTGAGGGGGTATGCTCGTGTGAATGTGCATGTGTGCTATGGCTGTGTGAGTGTGTGCGGTGTGTGCACGTGTGTGTGAGTGTGTGCATATGTGTGTGGGTGTGTGCATGTATGTGTGTGGGTGTGGGTGTGTATGCGTGTGTTGGTGTGTGCATGTGTGTGTAGGTGTATGCATGTGTGTGTGGGTGTGTGCATGTGGATAAGCTATGGCTGTGTGAATGTGTGGTGTGTGTGTGGGTGTGTGTGGGTGTGTGCATGTGTGGGTGTGGGTATGTATGCGTGTGTGGGTGTGTGCATGTGTGTGTAGGTGTATGCATGTGTGTGTGGGTGGGTGCATGTGGATAAGATATGGCTGTGTGAATGTGCGGTGTGTGTGTGGGTGTGTGTGGGTGTGTGCATGTATGTGTGTGGGTGTGGGTGTGTATGTGTGTGCATGTGTGTATGTGTGTGCATGTGGATAAGATATGGCTATGTGAATGTGTGGTGTGTGTGGGTGAGTGCATGTGAATGTGGCTGAGATATGGCTGAATGAATACTATGACTGTATGAGTGTATGTAATGTGTGTAAGTGTGTGTGGTGTGTGTGGGTGTGTGCATTTGTGTGTGGGTGTGTGCATGTGAATGTGGCTGAGATATTGCTGTGTGGGTGTGTGGTGTGTGTGGGTGTGTGCATGTGGCTGAGATATGGCTGAATGAATACTATGACTGTATGACTATGAGTGTATGTGATGTGTGTAAGTGTGTGTGGTGTGTGTGGATGTGTGCATTTGTGTGTGGGTGTGTGCATGTGTGGGTGAGTGCATGTGAGTGTGGGTGTATGCATGTGGATAAGGTATGGCTGTGTGAATGTGGCGTGTGTGTGCAGGTGTGTGCATGTGTGTGTGGGTGTGTGCATGTGTGTGTGGCTGAGATATGGTTGAATGAATACTATGAGTGTATGTAATGTATGTAAGTATGTGTTTAAGCTATGGCTGTGTGAGTGTGTGTGGTGTGTGCATGTGGGTGTGTATGGATAAGCTATGGCTATGGTGGTGAGTGTGTGTGGTGTGTGAGTGTGTGTATATGCATGCATGTGTGGATAAGCTATGGCTGTGTGAGTATGTGGTGTGTGCATGTGTGTGCATGTGTGTGCGGGGGGTGTGACAATGCCCGCGGGGGTTGGTTAGCCACTGGGGGTAAACGACCTATTCACGCTCTATCCACCCCCACCCCCGCCCCGCCCCCGCCCCCGCCCCAACCCTCACCCCGCCCCTCACCCCGCCCTTACTTACCCCCCGGCCTTCACCCCGGGGTTATTGACCCCTGACCCAGGTAGACACACGCCTCGCGCCCCCTGGCGACCACTGAGTGCACCTTCACCCGGTAATGCGCGTCCCGCCCCCCGCCCCCCGCCCCCCGCCCCCATCCCCAACTCCGCCCCCCACCCCGCCTCACACCAGGCCTAATCCTATTTTCTGTAACGACTTTCCACACTGGGGGTGTGCGACCAGTGGAGAGAGGCAGGTAAGGGGCGGCCTAAGATTAATGGTGTTAAAAAAAAGCAGAGAAAGGTGTGTATATTTAGCTAAATCAGGTAATGTGTTATTAAGATGCATTATAAACACAAAGCAGCTGGTCAGGCTAAACTAGGGTCACAAGATTATATATATACTCTTCACTCTTCTACCTCAATAGCAATTCTTTGTTTTTTTCTGTGGGGTTTTATGTCCTGGCAACATCGAGGTCAAACCAGGTTTGGTTGGTTTTGGGGAGTTTTACGTCCTGGCCAAGGTTATATATCTGGATGGGTATTGTTAAATTCTGCTATTAACATGCAGCAGAATAGGAATTATTATGGTAAAATAAGGCCACGAAGGGCTAACTCCTATAGAATGCTGTACCACTTGAGCTCTCGTCATTTTTTTGTAGTTTACAATCTCGGCGTGCAGTTGTTTCTAGGGTGCGTTTTTTATAACCTTTAGGGTGGGCCATTGGCCCTTCGTGGCCTTATTTTACCATAATAATTCCTATTCTGCTGCATGTTAATAGCAGAATTTAACATTATGATAATTAGGTCACGGGGCCAACCGCTACTTTGTATTGCTGCTGTGCACCTGGATTGTTTTAATTATATTTTTACTCTTGTGTGTAGAAATAAATGGACAATTCAATATTGGTGCTTAATGCTTTTTATTGAAGGTGTTTTATTTGTACTCTCACTCTCAAGTCTTCTCTTTTACATGCATGCCCCTGTCGGGCTAACTTGGATAATATGTCATGACAGTGTTCATCTTAGTGTCCCTGTCCCCAGATTGCGGGTATCAGGTTTGTCACCCCAGTGTTTGTGGTGGTTGGTCTGTTGTAAATCTTCTGAAAAGTTCCTTCGCCTGCCCAGCCTGCACCTTGCAGTATCGTGGCCAGCAGTACATGTCTTCTGCTGGCTGCACTCTAGATAAAAGATTCACCCCATACTTACAGTACAGGGGTGAACGACAACATTGTCTAAATACGGGCGAAAATAGCTTTAGTATGGAACAGGAAGTAGAATGCCTGGCACCAGTGTCAAAAGGTTGCATATTTCGGCACAGAGTTCGTGAAATGGGAGAGAATGCAAAAAGACAAGATGGCGGCTATAGAATGCCGTCGATTTCACTTTTAAAGTCTATTAAACTGCATGTTTTATTACATTTTTCAACTCAAAGGTAGCGGGGAAATATAAAAACATATGTAAAAAATAAATATTGCTTCTTAAATTAAGACATTATTCACTCAATTAATTTCCCCAGCATGTCGAAATTCTTCGCCAGCTTTTCTAATGGGTTGGTTTTCACCCCTGTACTGTCAGTACGGGGTGAATCTTTTATCTAGCTGCACTCGTGCTTGCATGCCTGCAGGAGTATGGGGTGAAGGTGCGCATGTCAATGCCCACCTCCTGTAGTGTGCATCTCACATATCTGGTCAGCGTCTCCTGTGATGCCTGCACATGTGGGCTGCGGGTGGTTGCAAAGACTGCTGGTTCTGCCCCTTTCAGTTCTACCAGATGCAGGTACCAGTTCAGATGTTCATATACACACAGTTCTTTTACCTCATATTCGCAGAACCTTAGGATGAGAGTTTTTTTTTATTGGATTGTTTGATTTCATTTTGGTCGTGTATCTGATCATGCAACCCACTTCCTCCCAGCTGAAATCCCCTCTCTGCATTAGTCCTAGGGCTTGTAACCTCTGTCCCGACACTGTCCTCCTGTTCAGCCTGTCCATTCCCAGTTCGTGTGTGGGTCCCCAGCTCTGGAGGTGATCCAGCAATGTTTTTGGATCTCACACCTTGTCATATCTGGGTGTGGGGGGTTTGAGGTTCCCGATGCCCTTTTTTCTTTTTTTTTTTGGTCCATTAGTTGTTTAAGCAGGGGAAATTTCAGTCATAGACGACTGGTCTTCCTCATTCCACTGCTGGTCGATAGAAAGCCCGAGCCTACACTTTTACCGACCCAAGTGATTTTTAACCTCCCACACCACATAGACATGGTATGAGAGCAACCGGCCTTTGATGACGCTGTAAGTTATACACAGCGGTGGAAATCCAAATTGGCAGAGCTGGGGGCATGGGGAATCGAACCACCGACCCTCAGATTAGGAGTCTGACCTAGAAAAAGTCAGACACTCTAACCACTCCGCTACAGAGAATGCCATTCCTAGGCGCCTTTCAGGAGCCTAATCACTAAAGGGTGCTTGCCAAAAGGCTTTCCTCCCATCGTTATAAACGTTGATAACAGTGATCTGACAATGTTGATCGTGGTGTGTGCTGCCCCACCTCAAATAGCCTCAGCAGATATTCAATACCCTCCATTAGTATGGGGTTTCTAGGGTTAATGCCCTGGTCTTTGCAGTGGACATTCCAGCGATTTAGCACTAGTGGGTATTGTCTCTGTGTGGCACTCACTCAGGAAGCTGTTAGAGTGTTTGCGGTGTCCTTGGACATGCCCATCCCTTGGAACATTTCACCTAAAGTGCGATTGCAAGCAGCCTCATTTTCCCCTGTAGCGGGACTTCCTTGGTCTTGTTTCCTTTCTGTGTCAGCGTGCCCTTCTGAACTGGGATTTCGATCCCGGTTCCGAATCCCGGTTCTTGCTTGAGTAGTGGATACCAAGGTTGCGTCGGCCAGTCTGGGATGATGAGTATCCCTCTCGGTCAGTCCTCCCTGATCTTGATGAGGACCTTCGACAGCAGACTAAATGGCGGAAAGAAATAACCATGAGTATGTGACCAGTTAATCGTTAGTGCGTCGGTGCCATATGCCATTAGTTCGAACTCTCTGGATATATACTTTTCCAGCTTGTGGTTCAGCCCTCTGGCAAATATGTCTATGTCTGGCATGCCTAGTTTGTAGAATACGTCTCTTATTATTTCATCACTTAGTTCCCATTCTCCTGCATCCATGAATGCTCTCGAGGCCCTGTCTGCCTCCATGTTTTTTACTCCCGGACAGAATCTCATCGACATTGTTACATTTAGCCCCTCTACCAGTTCCCAGATAGCCTCGGCCTCCTGGTGGCATTGTTTCGATCTGGCTGAGCCCCCTTTCTCGATACACTGTCCTCCTGTTCAGCCTGTCCATTCCCAGTTCGTGTGTGAGATATTTGAAGTGCAAATATGCTAGATTAATTTGGTAAGCACACCAAAGCTCTGGCACCAAGCGAAAGGCTAGCCGCTGATAGCTTAGGTGCAGCTACACCACACAAACACCAAAGGCAGTATAGTCCCGCTGTTCTACTATCGTAGAATCTTTGGTAACAGGTTATATTAAATTGACTCAGATTGCTTGGTTGTTGGAGTTTTACGTCCTGGCAACATCTAAGGCCATGTCAGGACGGAAATTGACTCAGTGTTCCCTTCTATGCAAGAACACATGCTTAATAAGTGATCCAATATCTAAGTTAGATATGTAGGATCAAATCTAGACAAGTGTTTAGGTTTTGAAAATGTGATGCTTTCACCGGACTATGCAGCTTTAATGTACTATTCCCTGTACGGACTATGCAGCTTTAATGTACTATTCCCCATATGGACTATGCAGCTTTAATGTACTATTCCCTGTACGGACTATGCAGCTTTAATGTACTATTCCCTGTACGGACTATGCAGCTTTAATGTACTATTCCCTGTACGGACTATGCAGCTTTAATGTACTATTCCCTGTACGGACTATGCAGCTTTAATGTACTATTCCCTGTACGGACTATGCAGCTTTAATGTACTATTCCCTGTACAGAAAGGTTTATTTATCCAGGATTATTACAGTATTAGCAACAACAACAAAACAAAAAAGCCGCACAAGAGTTTTGCCGTACACTCTTGACTTTCTTAGAATTCTTCTGTAAATAGGTGTGGGTGTGTATGTCTGTGTGGTGGTGATGGGTGGTGGTGCTGGTGGTAGTTGTGGGTGGTGGTGGGTGTGTGGTAGTGGTGGTGGTAAGGGTGTGTGGTTGTGGTGATGGGTAGTGGTGGTGGTGCTGGTGGTAGTGGTGGGTGGTGGGTGTGTGTGTGGCAGTGGTGATGGGTGGTGGTGTGGTGGGTGGTGGTGGGTAGTGGTGGGTAGTGGTGGTGGTGCTGGTGGTAGTGGTGGGTGGTAGGTGTGTGTGTGGTAGTGGTGATAGGTGGTGGTGGGTGGTGGTGGGTAGTGGTGGTAAGGGTGGGTGGTGGTGTGGTAGTGGTGATGGGTGATGGTGTGGTGGGTGGTGGTGGTGGATAGTGGTGGTAAGGGGTGTGGTGGTGTGTGGGTGGGTGGTGGTAAGGGTGGGTGGTGGTGGTGCTGGTGGTAGTGGTGGGTGGTGGTGGGTGGGTGGTAGTGGTGATGGGTGGTGGTGTGGTGGGTAGTGGTGGTGGTGCTGGTGGTAGTGGTGGGTGGTGGGTGTGGGTGTGGTAGTGGTGATAGGTGGTGGTGTGGTTGGTGGTGGTGTGGTGAGTGGTGGTGGTGCTGGTGGTAGTGGTGGGTGGCGGTGGGTGGTAGTGGTGATAGGTGGTGGTGTGGTGGGTGGTGTTGTGGTGGGTGGTGGTGGGTGGTGGTGGGTAGTGGTGGTAAGGGTGGGTGGTGGTGTGGTAGTGGTGATGGGTGATGGTGTGGTGGGTGGTGGTGGTGGGTAGTGGTGGTAAGGGTGGGTGGTGGTGTGGTGGGTGGTGGTAAGGGTGGGTGGTGGTGGTGCTGGTGGTAGTGGTGGGTGGTAGTGGTGATGGGTGGTGGTGTGGTGGGTAGTGGTGGTGGTGCTGGTGGTAGTGGTGGGTGGTGGGTGTCTGTGTGGTAGTGGTGATAGGTGGTGGTGTGGTTGGTGGTGGTGTGGTGAGTGGTGGTGGTGCTGGTGGTAGTGGTGGGTGGTGGTGGGTGGTAGTGGTGATAGGTGGTGGTGTGGTGGGTGGTGGTGTGGTGGGTGGTGGTGTGGTGGGTGGTGGTGGGTGGTGGTGGGTGGTGGTGGGTGGTGGTGGGTGGTGGTGGGTGGTGGTGGGTAGTGGTGGTAAGGGTGGGTGGTGGTGTCGTAGTGGTGATGGGTGATGGTGTGGTGGGTGGTGGTGGTGGTAAGGGTGGGTGGTGGTGGTAGTGGGCTGTGAGGGAGTAAGAAACCTGGGTCAAGTGCGACCATACCACAGAGAAAGTCTTATATTAGTTATAAAAAAGTTATAGCATTAAATTCTCACATTACATCAACAAACATAGCCATTGTGAGTGAAGAAAGGTGCCTTTGGGTGTGTCTGTTTTCGTGGTTTTTATGTGAATTCTTCGCGGCGTTCTGTGGGAGAATGATCATGGGTGGTGGGGTGGTAGTGGGGTGGTGGTGGTGGTGGTGGTGGGGTGGTGGTGGGGAAGGTGCGGATACCGGTGGTGGAGGTGGTGGTCTGATTGTTGTGGGTGGTGGTGGGTGGAGGTGTGGTCTAGGTGGTGGTGGGTGGTGGTGGGTGGCGGTGGGTGGTAGTGGTGGTGAGGGTGGTGATGGGGATGGTGGGGATACCTGTGGTGGAGGTGGTGGTCTGATGTTGTGGGTGGTGGTGGTGGGTGGTGGTGGGGGGGGGGGGGAAGGTGGGGATAGTAGTGGTGGAGGTGGTGGTGTGAGTGGTGTATGGTGTGTTTGGTGGTGGTGGGTGGCAGTGTTGTGTGGGTGATGTAGGTGGTGGGTGGTGGTGTGAGTGGTGTATGTGGTGTGTGGCGTGTTTGGTGGTGGTGTGGTGTGGATGATGTAGGTGGTGGTGGTGGGTGGTGGTGGGTGGTGGTGGGTGGTGGTGGGTGGCGGTGTGGTGTGGATAATGTAGGTGGTAGGTGGTGGTGGGTGGTGGTGGGTGGTGGTGGGTGGTAGTGTGGTGTGGGTGATGTAGGTGGTGGTGGGTGGTGTTGGGTGGTGTTGGGTGGTGGTGGGTGGTGTTGGGTGGTGGTTTTGGGTGGTGGTGGGTGGTGTTGGGTGGTGTTGGGTGGTGGTGGGTGGTGGTGGGTGGTGGTGGGTGGTGGTGGGTGGTGGTGGGTGGTGGGGAAGGTGGGGATAGTAGCGGTGGCACGGCTGTACTTAGGCACGGTGACGAGAGAGACTGATTCAAAGTGACAGCACAATTCCCATGTTCTCACGTGACACTGTCACCTGACGCTGCGTTCACTCTCCAGCCCGATGCTGCGTCTGTTGCGATCCCCTGGACGGTCGGTTGGTTGTTGGAGTTTTATGTCCTGGCAACATCTAAGGTCATATCAGGATGGGTACCGACTTTTGACAGTGCGCGCTCATGGCGACTTTATAATGATACCCCACTGGGAAATCAGGCCACTGGCACCATGTCCTGATATCCCACTCAGTCACGCAGTCACATAACCAGACTAGGTGGCCGAATGAGTTGAGCGTCACCGTCTCCCGTTCTGGTAGATCGTGGCTTTGTGGGTTAGAACCGTGGTCAAGATAACACCTCTCTAAGAGATCGTGGGGTCGTGGGTTCGAACCCTGGTCGAGTCAAACCAATGACTTTAAAATTGATACTTGTTGCTTCCTAGCCTGGCGCTCGGCATTATTAGGATAGGACAAGGACTGGTTGGCTCAGTGTCAGGATAATGTGACTGAGTGGGATATCAGGTCATGGTGCTGGTGGCCTGGTATTCCAGTGGGGCAGCACTATAAAGTCGCTACCCGTCCCGATATAACCTTAGATGTTGCTAGGACGTAAAACAACAACAAACAACAACCTCTCTAAATCGACCGACCTTGGGACCGATTTTAATTGGTCCATTTAGGGAGGTGGTCGGTTTAGGGAGTTAGAATATGGTTACAATGGTATTGCTGGGACCCAAATAAAGCGATCGATATAGGGGAGTGGTCAATCTGTGGAGGTGGTCGGTTAGAGGTTTGAATGTAAATATACCGTATATGTCCCAATAGACACACACTGCGCGAGTGCAGACACATGGATGCATGTCTATCCCCTGAAATAAAGGGGGAATTGTCTTATTTGATGTGCATTCAGTCTGAATATGATCGTACATTTTTATTTGTTTTTGTCCTGCCTCTGAAATAAAGTGGGATTGTCTTATTTTATGTGCATTCAGTCTGAATATGATCGTACATTTTTATTTGTTTGCCATGACTCTGAAATAAAGTGAGATTGTCTTATTTTATGTGCATTCTGTCTGAATATGATCGTAAATTTTGATTTGTTTGCCGTGCCTCTGAAATAAAGTGGGATTGTCTTATTTTATGTGAATTCAGTCTGAATGCGATCAGCCAATCAGGGCTGAGCTTCCCGGGGGAGGCGACTTTGGGCGGTTCTGCAATACACGGCCTCCAGTCGGTCGCAATTTGACTTTATGTGTACTAATGACTATTGCTATTAAACGGAGGGGCCTTTCGAGGGTACCAGCCAGAGAGATTCTCATCCAACTAATATTCCCTGTGTCGTTGTTTGTCCGGAAGATAACAAGTCATACAAGGAACAAGTTATACAATACATAATTCACTATGCGAATATAAATAACACTACTCACTCCTGCGGTGGTGTGCCCAGAATCCAGTTATACACTCCCCCCAGGACCTGAGTATCCGCCCGGAGAGTGGAGAGCTCTCGCTGACTCACGCTCTCCTTAAGGAGCTGCTCCGCTAAAAAGAAAAAAACCTGAAAAGAAAAATCGCCCGACCTGTTGATGGGAACCACTCCGGCGGAATTCGTGACCTTGACCTTTCCATAACTGAGCGGCCAAACCGGATACACGGGAAAGGTTGGTTGGTTGTTAGAGTCTTACGTCCTGGCAACATCTAAGGTCATATCAGGATGGGGACCAACTTGTAACCGCAAACTCATGGCGATTTTATAATGCTGACTTTATAGTGATGGTGGCTCAGTCTCCCAGTGGAAACTGGGAGACCGAGCCACCGACACCATGACCCAATATCCCACTCAGTTACATTATCCTGACACTGAGCCAACCAGTCCTTGCAATATCCTATTAATGCTGAGCGCCAAGCTAGGAAGTGACAAGTATCAATTTTGTAAGTCATTGATTTTGACTGGACCGGGTATTGAACTCCCGATCTCCCACACGGGAAGCCTGCGCTCTACTGATCCGGCCACCGCGTCCGGTGTTGCAGTTTCCACGGCACACCAGTTTGCGAGGGACACATACGTTCAAATGCATTCTCAATGGCCGTGAGCAAATCTTCATACAGAAAAAGTCAAATATCTCTCAAATTACACCACCTAGAAGCAACCAACTTTGAACACATATAAAAAACATATTCAATGAATAGATTATTTTAAAATTATAAGGTTAGGCTTCTGTACTTCTATTAATTTTGAATAAAACTAATGTTTTGCACTGCGCGTACCATCAAACTCAAGGCATTGTCAATGGTCATGAGCAATCTTCATACAGAAAATACAGAAAAAGTGAAATATCTCTAAAACCACACCACCTAGAAACAAATCGCTTGGTACACATATAGATAACATCTTTACCAAAAACATTATATTAAATTTATAAGGTTAGTGACGATGCTGTTCGATTTTGACGCATGCGCAGAAGTGATGTGTCCCTTGCAAACTGGTGTGCCACAGAAACTGCAACACCGGTCCCACGGGAAGGGGAACGCCTCATGGTTGGAGTTGTTGCTGGGTCAGGTTTAAAGAAAGTGTGTTTTCAGAACGTGGCTTTCTGCTAATGCTGCAGTCACACTATGACGCTCCTCACCAATGTGCGTCGATGTGTGTGATTTTTTGCCGCAACGTCGGGATACGTCAGGAAGCGTGCCGTGCGCATTAGGCGCGCGTTGGTACATGTCGGTACACCTTGATGGACGTCGACGGTCGGTGAGGAACGGTGGCACATGTCGTAGCGCGTTGAAAGTTTTGTGCTTGCACAACACAAAACTTTCTACGACCGACAACACGCATCAACTTGCGGGTTCCAATATTATGGTGATGTCAAAAGCACATCGACATGCTAGGCAGACGCCACGTGCGCGTGAGGGTCGTCTCCACCCGTTGCACCAATGGTTGCTTTGTTGTTTTATGACCTATCTACATCTAAGGTCATATGATGACATCGCGCCAAACTTTTTTTTTTTTCCGCCCGCGTTGACACATGTTGGCCACGCGCTACTAACACGGTGCATTGACGCCAAACTTTTTCCCAACACCGCTGAAAAGTTCAACTTGTCTCGATGTGTACAACTAATTTTGCGCGTTGGCGGCACACCGGTGAGAAGCGTTGTAGTGTGACTGCAGCATTAGCAACTCCCCCCCCCCCCCCAGCACACACACAGTATATCAAACCTAGTTACCCCCGCAGACCTGTCTGTGACAGACCTGCTAGTTGGTTTCTACTGAAGCAATTCTTTGGGCGGATTTAGGCAGGGTTGTCATTCAACCCTTCTCTGGATGACGTTGTAAAATCTTCCGATATATGAGATATGGGATATGGAGAACTCTGCTATAATAAATTGCAACTTGTCTATAAAATGGTAAATGGTATGTAAAAGCAAAGGCATATAAGGTATATGTGGAGTTGGTGCTCTATTACTAATTGAGGATAGAAATTGTGCATTAATATAGCATAGAGTGAGAGGGTCACTTCTTGACCTGAAAGAATGTCACTTCTTGACATGTGGGACAGTCTTTGGGAAGTTGCCTCACATACCCCCTCCCCTCCAAGAGTTATTTATGGATCACTGCACTGGATACAACAGGGCACTGTAGCCAGATCTAACCATGCCTTGGCAACAAGAATATTGAACCCTTATTGGTGGATAGAGGAATGCTTGTTAGGGAATGGAAGACTGGATCATGTGATCACCACCATCTTGTTCTTGAAACTATAAATACAATAAATGAGAGAGTCTCACTCTCCTACCTTTCACTCTTTATCTACTTTCCTTCCTTGCCTGTAGTGATTTCTTATTAGCCTATCTACACCACTCAAACCGCCAGCCGTCGACTTTACAACGTGATTGGACGGCTGAATGAGTTGAACGTCCGTCTGCCGTCGTGATAGATCGTTACAACCCCATCACACCAAACTAGTTCTCAAAATGTCTGACCACGTTCCAAAACGGGCTGTGGTCGGGGTAGAATGTGGCTGCAAGAAAATGTTGGGCATGCTCAAAGTTCTGTAGCACCATCCGTTCTAGCCAGTCTGTTCCGTTTCATAAAAAGTTGCTACTGCATCCGTTCCTTTCGCACACAGTTTGAGTCTGTTCTGTAACATTTTCAAGAACGTAGTGAGAACTAGTTTGATGTGATGGGGGTATTAGATACGAACCCATGGATTCAAACTGTGTTAAATCACTGACTTGAAAATTGATACTTGTTGCTTCCTAGCCAGGCACTCAACAGTATTAGGATAGGGCAAGGAATGGTTGGCTCAATGTCAGGATAATATGACTGAGTGGGATATCAGGTGATGTTGCTGGAGCCTGATCTCCCAGTGGGGCAGCACTATAATTATAAAGTCACCATGAGCGCATACTGTCACAAGTCGGTACCTGTCCTGATATGACCTTAGATGTTGCCAGGATGAAAAAGTTGAAACTCCAACAACCAGCCATCAAACTGAAATTGCAGAAACTCAAAACCACCGGACCGTGAGACTTTAAGCAGCTGTAAGACTGAGTGGAGATTATCTTTTGAAAGCAAACACGGTTCGTTACTGACCAAGACAACCTAGGCCTACATAGCTTCAAGCCCAATGTTATTCCTGTTCTGTGTCAACACAATTAAGCCAGACCGAATTTGAATCTAGCGCTGGGATTAGAACCATTTGGCAGTTTTAATCTAGTCAATTAAACATTAAGTATAGATATATGGATGTATGGGTGTATGGGTGTATGGGCGCATGGGCATATGGGTGTATGGGCGCATGGGCACATGGGCACATGGGCATATGGGCGCATTGGCGCATGGGCGCATGGGCGCATGGGCACATGGGCGCATGGGCGCATTGGTGCATGGGTGCATGGGCGCATGGGCACATGGGCACATGGGCACATGGGCACATGGGAACATGGGTTCATGAGTGCATGGGCACATGGGCACATGGGCACATGGGCGCATGGGCACATGGGCGCATGGGCGTATGGGCGCATGGGTGCATGGGCACATGGGCGCATGGGCACATGGGCACATGGGCACAAGGGTTGCATGAGCGCATGGGCACATGGGCACATTGGGCGCATGGAGACATGGACGCATGGATGCATGGTTGCATGGTTGCATGGATGCATGGACACATGGACACATGGACACATGGACACATGGACGCATGGATGCATGGACGCATAGACGCATAGACACATGGCAGCACTGCGATATGGGTTACATAAATCATGAGGTCATGTTAATTCTTGACTGTGCTATATATACACATAAATAGAGAGACAGGTCAAGAGGTCAGCCGTATATTTCATCTTATGGCACTTTAGTTGCTTAATTAATACTCCTAGAATAATACATATATATGTGTTATTGAATACCAGCATAGTAATATATATATATATATAATAGTTATTACTACTGCTATTCAATAACATCAACAATTAATTATTTGGTTTGAGTCAAATTTTTGGATGTAGCGACAAAGTCCTACTGACGTCATACTCGTCACCCTTTTTTTGTTTAAACTTAGGTATTTCAGGTGTGAAATCTACATAGTTATTTCAGGTGTAAAATCTACACAGGTAGACCAGGTGTGAAAGCTATGCAGGTACTTCACGTGTGACAGATAGGTAGGTACATCAGGTATGAAATACACACATGTATTTCATGTGTGAAAGATACACAGGTACATCAGGTATGACATCTACACAGGTATTGCAGGTATGAAATCTAAAAGGTAATTCAGGTGTGAATATAGACAGGTATGGCAGGTGTGAAAGATACACAGGTACATCACGTGTGAAAGATAACCAGGTATTGCAGGTGTGAAAGGTACACATATACTTCAGGTGTGAAATCTACCCAGGTATGTAAGGTGTAAAAGATACACAGGTACATCAGGTTTGAAAGATACACAGGTATTTCACGTGTGAGGGCCCACTCCATCTCCCAACTCCATCCTCCCCCTCCCCCCGCCCCCACTCCCCCCCCCCCCCTGCCTCGCCTCCCTCCACACATTAGGCTGACCAACTCCCCCTATTGTCGCCCGCTCAATGCCTCTGCCACTTACAGTCGGCCCCACCTAATCCCGGGGAGGGGCCCATGACGTAACACCGGCCCATTAACCCAGTCGTTGAACGCCCGCCGAAACCGGATGGATTCAAAAATACTCATTTAAGGCTTGTTTACATTAACGGAAAGGCCGTTCAGGTTTCACACACAGCTGATCCCAGTAACTAGCCTGCACACGTCACTTCCTGTCCCCTCCCCGCGCCGCCCAATCAGGTCACGTGGTCCCCCCCCCCCCCCCCATAATTGGGGATGGTGTAGTGTTGGTTGCTTGGTTAGCTGTTGGAGTTTTACTGGCAACATCTGAGGTCATATCAGGACGGGTACTGACTTGTGAGAGTGCACACTCATGGCGACTTTATTATGCTGCCTCACTGGGAAATCGGCTGCCAGATTCATGACCTGATATCCCACCCAGTCGCATTAACCTGATACTGAGCTAACCAGTCCTTGTCCTATCATATTAATGACGAGTGTCAAGTTAGGAAGTGACAAGTTCCAATTTTGTAAGTCATTGGTTTGACTCGACCGGGAATTGAATTCCCGATCTTTTGCACGGAAAGCCTGCACTCTACCGGTTCGACCACCGCGCCCGGTCCATTTGACTTTGAGTATATATCACGAACACCAGTGCCTCAGCGCTGAAAACAAAACAAAGATTTATGACCTATTTGCAATTCTATTTTCAAATCACTTAATTTGATATGTAAATAGTTCTAAGCACCATCTGGGCTGGATTGTAGGGCATCACGACTCAGGTTGCATAAGTGACCTTGATGCTCTACAATTCCATGTTTTAACTTTCTTTTGCCCTCAATAAAAAAAGAAGGAAAAAAAAGACTTGATATCCCACTCAGTCACATTAAGCTAGGATTCCTTATGCCAAGTACACACCTACCGTTTACGATTCGCGCACTAAAACTCGCGACTCGACCCGACCCACTTAAAACTGAAAACGGGCCGATTCATTTTTCGAATCGCGAATCGCAATCGTAAGGAAGGCCTTTTAGCCCTAAAATTGAGTTTTAAGTCGCGAATCGGAATCGGTAGGTGTGCTAGGGGAGTGCACACCTCAAGACTTTTGGGCAATTTTTGATCGAATACGGTAGGTGGGTGCGGAAAAACGGTAGGTGTGTACCTAGCATTACACGCGGTATGCGGTATGCGAATGCGAATACGAATGCGGCAAAAAATCGAAAAGCATCTAAGTCAATGGGGGTGATTCCTTACACGTGGTATGCGGCATGTGGCATGCGGCATGTGGCATGCGAATACTGAATCGGTGCATGTAGCGATCGGTGCGGCATGCGAATGCGAATGGCCATAGACAACAGTGTTAGAGAAACCAGACACTATGTGTGTGGGTGTGGGTGAAAGGACCCAACCCGTTAGCATACTGCATGCCACATGCCGCATGCCACATGCCGCATGCCGCATGCCGCATACCGCGTGTAAGGAATCCTAGCTTTATCCTGACACTGAGCTGTATCTGTGAACTAGGATAAGAATATGCCACCATTATGGAATGCAACCATCTTCGAGTATATATCATGAAGACCAGTGCCAGAAAACAAAACAAAACGCCTTTGATGGATCTGGTCTGATTGTTTGTTTGTTTGTTGTTTTACGTCCTAGCAACATCTAGGGTCATATCAGGACGGGTATCGACTTGTGACAGTGTGTACTTTATAGTGCTGCCCCACTGGGAGACCAGGCCGCCAGCACCATGACCTGGTATCCCACTCAGGCACATTATCCTGACACTGAGCCAACCAGTCCTTATCCTATCCTAATAATGTCGAGTGCCTGGCTAGGAAGTGACAAGTATCAATTGTTAAGTCATTGGTTTGACTCGACCAGGGTTCAAACGGACGATCTCATGGTCTACCAACACGGGAGATGGACGCTCTAACTCATTCGGCCATCCCATCTGGGTCGGTCTGATTGTGCTGTCTAAGCAGGGTTTCCAAAGCAGGGTTTGTGTGTCGCAGGTTGACTATGCACGCTGATGGTAATGAATTACCCCTGCAGGACATGACTCTAGAAACTGGTTACTTTTCAAATTCTTCCCACACCTTCTTTTGTGATTCGTGCCAAGTGCCCATTGTGTGTGTGACCCCGAAAGAAAGCAAAAGAAAAACTGTGTTAAACAGTTCAGAAGTCAGAAGGCTAAATGTATGAATGAAGGATCGAGGACTTTACACTTTAATGCTGCTTAGTCCGATGAAGCATAAAATCTTCGAAACCAAAATAATTATCTAGATTTTATTCTACATATCTAACTTAGATAGTGGTGCACTTATTAAGCCCATTCAAAACCAAAGTGATAATCTAGATTTTATTGTAGATATTTAACTTAAATACTGGTGCACTTATTAAACATTTGTCGCTACATAGACAGGAACATTGAGGCAATTTAATAGAACCTGTTACTGAAGAATCCTATGGTGTAACAGTTTTGCTGTGCTTGCCTAAATTAATTGTCCATGTTTGCACTTCAAATATCTCAAAAGTTAGCCATTTAATATAAATGTTACTTCAAAGTAAAGTTATTTAGAAAATGTTACCCAGCTAACACATAACATTAAGTAACGTCAGGCTAACGTTAGTATTTGGTTATGGTACATTATAACGTCACAGTAACGTTATACTGACATTATACCATGAATTTAATGTTATAACATTCTAGTAACGTTATACTGATGTCATAACATGTATTGTAATGTTTTCGGGTATATTGTGACTGAGACAGAGGGTAGCCATCTTGGAAGAGACTGTAAAGACATGTGAGATATAAAGGATACCCAAACCTAATCGAAATTAATCTAGTTGATATTGGTGCGATCTTCACTACAAATTTGGCAATGAGGACGGGATGATTTGGGCCAACCATCTTATGACCATTTAATGGGAAACTAACCTGCATTAGTGTACAGTGTACAGACGACAGGTGACAAACCTTCCTGATGCGACATCTGCGTTCAATCATGAGGCTAACCTGGAAGGACAAAGTGACAAATAAGGAAATACTCGAACAGATGGGGCTGCCCTCTATGGAAGATCTTCTGATCAAAAAGAATCTCCGGTGGACTGGACACCTCATGAGGATGTCATCAGACAGGCTACCAAAGCAGATCCTCTATTCTCAACTGTCTTCTGGCTACAGAAAGAGAGGGCGCCCTCATCTCCGGTTCAAGGATACCCTCAAGAGAAACCTGAAGCTGAGAGACATTAAGACCGACTCATAGACGCAACTGTCACAGCAGAGAGCTAAATGGAGAGCGGCAGTCAAGTAATGAAAGCAGTCTTTGTCGCATCGCGACTGACAGCATGATGATGATGATGAACCTGCATTAAATTAAGTGACATTCAAGAAAAGTAAGTGAACCAACTTACACATAAGGAAGAGCCACTGCAGGGCAACCAACATCAAGGATCACAGCAAGTACAGCATACATAATATCTATTCGTCTCACTAAATGGTTATTGTAATAGTGTGACAAATTTGAGGAAGATTGTATCTCAAGAGACTTTACTCATTTAATATGTTGTTCATACAACATTTTTATGTCGTCATAAAAGGGTTCTTGAATGTTATAAAAAAATGTCCTATCAACGTTAAAAACGTTGCACTAATGTTAAATGAAAACGTCATAGTGACGTAAAAAAAACTTCACTATAACGTTATAAAATAACGTTATATAACTTTATTTACTCCATACAAAATAAAGTTTATATGACTTTTTTTATAACGTTATTGTAACATTCAATAACGTTATACTGACGTCAGTTGGGTATGCTATAAGCCGTGTTTACACGGAGAATTGTGAAACGTTCTAGACAAAGCAATTTATATGAAACGTTTTAGAGACACGTTTACACGACAGAGTTTTGAAAGTGTTTTGTCGCCGGGAACAAGCAGCCTTAGGTCCGCCTGTAGCCGGCAAGCACTGCTATTTGTTTAGTTTACACAAGTCGATTCGACACAGATGTAGCTGCTACGTTAATATCGCTTGGAAGTTAAGGTTAATTTAATTTAATTTCATTATTTGAGTATCTAATTCTGTTAAATATGATCGCATTCACTAGATTTCAGCCTAATCGGGCCCTAACAATGCCGGGAACCAGCTGAATCGCTTCATCTACACTACCTCGCGAGGTGGTATAGATGAAACGTTTCATACGAATCGATTCAGCCCTAAAACGCCACAGAGCCGCATTTACACGCCAAATGTGAGTCGATCTAGGCAAGTGGTTTCATATGAAGCGTTTTAAATCGCCCGTGTAAACAGGGCTCAAGCAGCTTTAAACTCACTTCGCACATTTCTCCTGATGACCAAAGTTGGTATGATTTTTGCCAGGCATTTTTTTTGCAAATGTAGATTGCAATAAAATTGTCTTAGGAAATATTTTACTTGAGATAAAATACCATTTCATCTCTGTATATATTCACCACGTTCGACACTTTCCGGTGCGTAAGTTGAAGCTGTGACCCGGCATGTTGGGTCCCAGCTTCAATCGTTCCTGAGGGACCAGCGGACCTCAGAATGTCCATACGAAGATAACCAGACGGGATGGCCGAATGAGTTAGAGCATCCGTCTCCCGTGTTGGTAGACCATGGGATCGTAGGTTCGAACCCTGGTCGAGTCAAACCAATGACATAAAAATTGATACTTGTTGCTTCCTAGCCAGGCGGTCGGCATTATTAGGATAGGGCAAGGACTGGTTGGCTCAGTGTCAGGATAATGTGACTGAGTGGGATATGAGGTCATGGTGCTGGCGGCCTGGTATCTCAGTGGGGCAGCACTATAAAGTCACCATGAGTGTGGACTGTCACAAGTCGGTACCCATCCTGATATGACCTTAGATGTTGCTAGGATGTAAAACAACAACAAACAAACAAACCATACTAAGATTGGCTTTTCGCTTTCATCAGTCTGGCACCATGAGATAATTTTCATTGAAGCGGCAGTATTTCTTCATTGAAAAGTATGAGCAAGTCTAAGCACAAACCGGCAATGTTGCATTGTAGATGAGAAGTGCATAGTCCATAGTAAGCTACATTGCTGTATAAAGCATAACATTTCATTTGATTCATGGCGAGAGGGGATATATATATATATATATATATATACATATATATAAGTTATAACATCATATGGTTAGGTTACTAAAGACCATGACTTTAACATGTATACATAATATATATGTAGGAAGTAGCGGTGAATATATATATATATATATATATATTTATATATATAGAAATATGTATGCATATATATTATATATATATATATATGCGCACACCGGAAGTGATGACTACCCAGAGGTGAATCTATTGCAATTTCATGTGGGGTTAATTCAGATATCATAGATCTAAGGACTCGACCCTCAAATAGGGTGATCCGAGGTGACCCCCCCCCCCCCACCCCCCAACCCTCTCCACCCCCCACTACACACCCACACCTACTGACTGACCGCCTGATGTGCAACTTTCCCGCCATTTCTCTTGTTCAAAAATCGATTTGACTGCAGGGCCCATATGTATGAGCCCGGGTTAGCGGTCGTAACCCTCGGTCGTGCGGATTTCCCGGGTTAGCGGCGAAAACTGCATATGTATGTGTCCGGGTTAAACTAACTCGGCGAGCGTAAAGTCGCCTGCACTAACCCCATGCAAAAGGAGGGTTAAAGGTGGGGTTAGGCGCCAATTATGGCCAAATCTATTCAATGCGATCATATTTAACAAAGTTACATAGTCAAATCGTGAAATTTCATTAAATTAACCCTAAAATCGAAGCGAGATTAACGCTGATGCCGTAACGGCGGCGATATTAATATTTTCGAATCGACGAATGTAAAGTAAACAAATCGCCACCGCCGCAGCGACGTCGATATCCATACTGTCCAACGTCAACTAAACATCGCCACCGAATCGGCGAGAATATATTAGTCCCAAATCTATTCAATGCTATCATATTTAACAGAGTTACATAGTCAAATCATGAAATTTCATTAAATTAACCCTAAATTCGAACCATTATTAACGTAGCAGCTATATCGGCGGCGTTATTCATATTGTTGAATCGACGAATATAAAGTAAACAAATCGTCGCTGCCGTGGCCCCCTAAGTTGCTAAATAACTAATAAGTTAGCTAACTCGGGCGCGCTTTGGACTCATACATCCCCCGTGACACATTTGGAACCCCGGGGTTAGCTAACCTGGGACCCGCCTTTAACCCTGGTACGGTTAAAAATTGGCTCATACATATGGGCAGAACAGACGACTTCGACGACCGCCGAATCCAGTGGCCGCCATCTCGGGTTGGTAGCATTCTCTCCCAGTTCACCAACTCTACGCCAATATTGATAAACACTGCGCACTGGAACCAGACTCCAAACTCATCCAGCACTTAGATATCCTTTCACTGATTTATTGATGTGCCTCACTGCACTGCTCTGTAACCTGCATTTACGTTGCACGGTTCGATAGTTTTTAGTTTTTGTCATTTGTTTAGATAACGCTAGTAGGTTGATCATTATAAGTAATATTCAATTTAGTTTGAAGTAATTGCTATCGAAGTTGCATTGTCCGATAGCTTTGAGTTTCTATCATTTTCTGAGCTATCATCTATATTACTTTAGTTTGAAGTAACTTTGATATTAAATGGCTAACCTTTGAGATATTAAAAGAGCAAACATGCAAAAATAATTGTGGCAAGCACGACAAAACTCTGATACCATAGGATTCTGCATTAACATGTTTTCATCAAATTACCCCAGTGTTCCTTTCTATGTAGCGACACATGTTTAATAAGTTCCACAGTATCTAAGTTCGATATCTACACTCAAATCTGGACTATGCAGCTTTAAATGGCCAACTTTGGAAATACAATCAAACCTCTCTATACCGACCCATCCACAGATCGACCACTCCCCTATATCGATCGCTTTAATTGGGTCCCAAAAAATACCATTTTAAGGATATTCTAACTCTCTAAACCGACCACCTCCCTAAATGTACCACTTAAAGTCGGTTCCATGGTCGGTCGATTTAGAGAGGTTTTATTGTATTTGAAATGAAAACATGCCAAATTAATTTTGGCATGCACCTTAAAACTCTCCCGTTATAAACTGTTAATGGTAACAGGTTCTAGTAAATTGACTTGTTATTCCTGTCTATGCAGCAACACATGCTTAATAAGTGCACAAGTTGGATATGTTGGATCAAATCTAGATAGGTATCTTGATGCTTGGTTTTGAAAATTTGATATTTCATCAAACTATGCAACCAGATGGGATGGCCGAATGAGTATCCGTCTCCCGTGTTGGTAGACTGTGGGATCGTGGGTTCGAACTGAGGTCGAGTCAAACCGATGACTTAAAAATTGATACTTGTCGCTTCCTAGCCAGGTGCTCGGCATTATTAGGATAGGGCAAGGACTGGTTGGCTCAGTGTCAGGATAATATGACTGAGTGGGATATTAGGTCACGGTGCTGGTGGCCTGGTCTCCCAGTGGTTTCAGCACTGTATATGTTACTAGGACGTAAAACAACAACAACAAACAAACAATCAAACTATGCAACTGCGATCTGATGTTGGTTTAATAAGGCGGTGACAGTATAGGCTTAAGTAAAACAGATTAGTTTCACAGTTAATATAGTTTCACAGCAAACTCTGCCACCGGGAGTCCGATTCCCAGTCGAGTCAAACCAATGACTTTCAAAATTGATACTTGGCTCGATCCTAGCTCGGCATTATTAGAATAGGGCAAGGACTGGTTTGCTCAGTGTCAGGATAAATTGACCAAGTTGGATATCGGGTCATGCTGCTGGTGGCCTGGTCTCCTTGTGGGGCAGTGCTATAAAGTCACCATGAGTGCGCACTGTCACAAGTAAGTACCCGTCCTGATATGACCATAGACCTTGAAAAAAAGAGCATCACCTTGACACCATGAACAAGTTTACAGAAATTATTGATAAAGGAAATCAATCCATATAGATTATGACCACTACTGCACAGCATTGAACACAAATGCATGCAGTTAACCGTTATGAGGAGAATGAACAACCAATCACACAAAAACAAAACAAAATTAAGATAAGATGTTGCTAGGACATAAACTTCCAACAACCGACCATCCAACCAAACTGCGCTGATTGCAGACGCTTATTGCAGACGCTGCTCTCTGATTGGTCAGTGACTAATGAACTGCTGGTGCGCGCCGCCTGCCGACCGTTACTGGCAGCCGGGACGCGAGCCCGCCTGATTGGCAGTTTACTGTCTTTTTGTCACTTACTGCACTGCTTCTCGGTTTTACTGCCCTGATGGAAAGCTTGAAAGTACTTCTGTCCCCAGGCAGGGTCATCACTCACCAGGGGGCGCCTCGTACCAAACCACCACCGACAGCAACATACATTTAGTAAAACCACGAAAAGTATCCTGTCAAATAACAAAATTAATTTGTTTAAATTGGACTTTAAAGCTGCATAGTCCGATGAAATATAAAATTGTCAAAACCAAACCAATTATCTAGATTTGATTTGACATATCTAACTTAGATACTGATGCACTTATTAAGCATTTGTTTCTGTGTAGAAGGCAATACTGAGTCAATTTAACAGAACCTGTTACTGCAGAAGTCTATGGTGTCAGAGTTTTGGCAAGCTTGCCAAAACAGATTTTCCATGTTTGCACTCAAAATATCTCTAAAGTTTACCATTTAAAATAAAAGTGACTTTGAATTAATGTAAAGTAGATACTAGTGATCGAAATAATATATTTATCTCAGAAAAAATATAGAAATTCAAAACCATTGGACTATGCAAACGGGTAGGGCCTTTTCGTAGGTGCCAGCCAGAGAACTTATCATCCAAATCGTGCCCTGCCTTGTCTCTGTAATGTTGGAGTTCTAATTTCTGGTGTGTGATGGATTTATTCCCCCTGCACATACTAGATAAGTGTGTAAACACTTGTTTTCACCACTGGGCAACACTTGTACAATTTGATTCAAAATCTTTTGAATTTAGATTTCGTAATAATTTGATTTATATTTTGATTATCTATGTTTTAATTAATGTCTACATAAAGTGCAAACATTGGACACAGTGGGAGTGGGACATAGCTCAGGGGGTAGAGTGTCCACCTGTGAAGGTGTGGGTCATCGGATCGATCCTGCTCAGTGGATACATTTGCAGTTTGGGCTATTTTCCATTACAACCAGTGGACCACAACTTGGTCATCAAAGGCTGTTGTATGTGCTCTCCTGTCTGTTGGAAAGTGCATATAAAAAACCTTGCTGCTTATCGGAAAGAGTAGCCTATGTGGCAGCAGCAAATTTCCTCCAAAAGAACTATGCCAGAATGACCATATGTTTGACGTCCAATAGTCGATGATATGAAAATCAATGTGCTCTAGAGGTGTCGTTAAATAAATCAAGCTTTACTTATTTTGGATAGAGCTGTCTTTGTGAAAAATTAACCCTTGAGAGTAGGAGAGTTATATCTATGCACGATCATTTCACCATGTTGGTTGGCGGGGAATGGTCGGTAAACTGTTGGTAGGATGGTCCCCCGGGGGTGGGTTAGCCACTCACTGCATCAACAATTAACACCATCTCACCATAAACGCGCCCCACTGAGTGTGGACGACCCCCCCCCCCCCCCCGCCCTCACCACCGCCACCACCACCCCCGCCCCTCACCACCACCAGCACCCTCACCGCCACCACCACCCTCACCACCACCACCACCACCACCACCACCACCACCACCTGTGTTATAAACCGGGCGCAGAGGCCTAATCGGTAGAGCCTTGCGGAAGGTCGGGAGTTCGATTCCTGGTCGAGTGAAACCAATGACTTTAAACTTGATACTTGTCGCTTCCTAGCCTGGCGCTCGGCATTAATCGGATAAGACAAGGATCAGACCGCCAGCACCATGACTCGATATCCCACTAAGTCACATTATCCTTACATTGAGCTTATGGGGCTGTCACACTACGACGTTTCTAACCGGCGACCCGTCAACGTGTAGTGATTTTGGGCAATAATAAGTGAAACGTCGGGACGCGCTGATGGCGCGTTATGGGGGCGTCGGTACATTTCGCTACATGTCAGTACACTATCCTTGACGTTGATGGTCGGCGCAAAATGCCTGCGCGCGCTATTGGTCGGCCAAGGTTTAAAGCGTGTAAAAAAAAAACAACGACCGGCAGCGCGCGCAAATATATGGGTAAGGACGTTAGGCACGCGTCGCGATGCGTTGGACGCGCCGGAATAACGTTATGGGAACGCTAGGCAGACGCCGCGCACGTGGGAGGGTCGTTCCCACCCGTTGCGGCAAACTGGGGCATTTTTGTTTTACGCCCTAGCAACATTTAATGTTATATGAAGACGTCGCGCCAAACCTTATTTTTTTCCCCCCCAACTCGTTGACACACGTTGGCGGCGCACTACTAACATGCTACTCACACGCTGCGCCAACGTCCAATTTCCCCATATTTCCCATAAATCTTTAACATTTCTCGACGCTTAAAATTTTATTTTCAACACTGACGGGTCGCCGGGGGAAGCGTCGTAGTGTGACAGGGCCTTAACCAGTACTTGCCCTATCCTATGAATGCCGATCGAGAGCCCTGCGCTCTACCCATTCGGCCACTGCGTCCGGTCAATTTTACAAGTCATTGGCTTGACTCCACAGGGAATCGAACTCCCGATCCCTCGCACGGGAAGCCTGCGCTCTACCGATTCGGCCACGGCGTCCGACCTCTCGCTGATGTCTCCGGGGGGTTATCTGTCCATCTATCGCAGACGGAGACGCTGTTTTTTTATTAACATACACACGGCGCCCCATCGTCGCACACGCGTCGTCCAGTTGATTGGGTGCCGTGATTGGATTAGTATTACAATACGCCTCGGTGTGATTTATATATACAGGATGTATAATTTATTATATGGATATAAATAGGCGGAGTTCTGGCCCGATTATTATTATTTATATTAGTATTATCCTACTGCTGTGGTTTATGTCCAATCGTTGACTTGCCGACATTTGCCCCTGATTGCCTACGGAGCTGCCACCATCGGGCAATTCCGACTGGGCACGCGGCACGTCAGTCACTTTCTACTGGAATTTTGAATTTTGAGCCTGTATTCTGCTTTGCCAAGACGTAAAATAAAGTGTCTGACCCATTACCCGGTTGTCTCTCTCCCTTTGTGACGTAGCCCAACTTTATAATATATATATATAACTTTATAATATATATATATATATATATATATATAACTTTATAATATATATATATATATAGCTACACTCTGAGAATAAAAGCTTGTTTTATTTAATGACACCTCTTGATTTCATATCATCGGCCATTGAATGTCAAACATATGGTCATTCTGACATATTTCTTTGGAGGAAACTCGCCACCGCCACATAGGCTACGCTTTCCGATAAGCAGCAAGGGGTCTTTTATAGGCACTTTCCCACAGACAGGACAACACATACCACATCCTTTGATGAACCAGTTGTGGACTGTAATCCAACATGTCCAATTCATTACATGGACCACTGGTTGGATCGCAAAATAGCCAAAACTGCAAATAGGTCCACTGAGGAATGGCACAGGTGGACATGCTACCGTCTGAGCTATGTCCCGCTTCCCCCTCCTCCGAGAATAAAGAACAACTGACCAGAGAGGTTGGGCTTGAGTCCTTTATAAGTTCTCCGGCAAGGAACTATGCATGCCTTACCTCATTATAATAAAAGAAAAATCTAACAGAAGTGCGGCGAATGATCCATGCGATTAGGTAGTGCAGTCCGCGTTGGTGGCGCATCAGTCGCCCAAGTCGGCCCGAGTGGGTTGGCGCGCGACTGCAATATATAATAATATTATTCCGATAATTGAAACAAATGCATATCCACCCTCCGTGCTTTATATTGCCATAATACATTATACTATGTATAAGTAAAAATGTGACCATCCGAGTGGGTCGGGAGGCTATAATGACCAGACACAGCTGGCTTATATGAGGTCAGAGCCCCTGACAGGTGGCGCCCCGTGGCCAAACCTGGAACTAAACAATGTCACACACTAGCTGTGGTTCGCAATTTAACGATACAAATATATCTGAAGAGCGTAGTGTCCGTCTTTATATTCGCATAATAGATTATACAGCACATATATATGTGATGTATAAGCATTATGCAAGTATAAAGGCACGGAAGGGATTATATCTTTTATTTCCTACCCTATTACTGATGGGGTGGCTTACTTGATGTATGCCTCCCCCCCCCCCCCCCCTCCAACCACGTGACCGGTGGTGCTACCACCGGCACGCTTCTCTACTGGATGCTACACTGTCACATGCACCCGAGAATTATGTTGAAAGTTCATAGATAAGCGGTTTCCAGATAATTATACTCATATAATTGCTTATACAGCACATATATTAAAATGAGGTGCTATACCTCACACATGCTCAGACATCTCTTTCTCCGAATAGAATTCTCAGTTGCTTTTAGCTTTCCCATGAGTAGATTGGGAAATTTCAATCGCGGACATTTGGTTTTCCTCATTCCACCGCACCATGCCCGATCCTAGTTATGCTAAGCGCCAGGCTAGCTAGCGACAAGTATACATTTTTGTAAGTCATCGTTTTGATTCGGCCAGATCTTCAAACCGCTATGACCTACCAAAATGGGAGGTGGGCGCTCAACACATCCAACCATCCCGTCTGCTTCGGGTCAATTTCTGCACACCTGTAACACAAATATAAACAAGTCCACCACAGTGTTGTTGCTGAATTGACGCAAAGTAGCCTGTTCATATAAATGTAGATATAGTAGGTTGGTTGGTTGTTTGGGGTTTTATGTCCTGGAAATATCTAAGGTCATATCAGGACGGGTACTGACTTGTGACAGTACATACTCATGGTGACTTCATAGTGCTGGCCCACTGGGAGACCAGGCCACCAGCACCATGGCCTGATACCCCACTCAGTCACACTGAGCCAACCAGTCCTTGCCCTATCCTAATAATGTTGAGCGCCTGGCTAGGAAGCGACAAATTAGTAAATCATCGGTTTGACTCGACCAGGGTTCGAACCTATGGAGAGATGGGGCCGCTCAACTAATTCGGGCATCCCGTTTGTCAGCCATAGCAGGAACTGGTCAAGGTGCTCTTAGTCCGGGAAGGGGGGGGGGGGGGGGGGGCAGACTGTTTACCCTGTAAATTTGCCAACTCTCGCACCTTTCCACTTAACGATGATAGTCCACCTCACCTGCCCTCCCGCCGTGATGACGTCATAATTGACGTCACTATTAACCAAATGCGTCATCGGCCATGAATCAGCTCCGGGGCGACTATATCAACAGCGGTTTGTCGACTTTTATAGATGTCGTGACTCGGAGTCTGCGTCTCCATGACGTGACGTCACGATTACACCCGGATTACATCACGGCCCGTAAGAGATTAGAAGGTATCGAGATCTGAAAAGAAAAAAAAGAAGAAAAAAAGAAGGAAAAAAAAAGAAGCAGGAGTCTCTTGTACCGGGTGACATCTTGTTTAGACACTGTCAGACTGATCAGCCCCGTCCTGACAGGACCTTAGATGTTGCTAGGACTTAAAGCAACGTACAACAACAACGACCACTGATTGGTCGTTAGAGGGATACCAAGAGGCGATATCGTCAACATCTTGCCAAGAGAATTCTGGGTAATGGGGCTGTCACATTACGACGTTTCTCACCAACGCGCGCCGACGTGTTGCCTTTTTGGGTGAAACGTCGGCACGCGTCGGGAAGCATTACGCGTGCCTTAACGGCGCGTTAACGGCGCGTTAACGGCGCGTCGGTACACGTTGAGTGATAGCAACGTGTGAATGGACACGTCGCCGCGCGTCGCCGCGCGTCGCCGCGCGTCGCCGCGCGTCGGGTCGCGCCAATTGTTTTGTGCTTGCACAAAACTTTCGGCGCGCGGCGACGCGCAGCGACGCGCGGCGACGCGTTGGAGGGGGCGTTACGGACGCGCCACCAACGCGCTACTAGCATGCTGCAACCCGTCGAATTTTCTCCCAAAACGCCGAAAAGTTGGACGTGTCTCAAGCCCTAGCAAATATCTTGCGCGTTGGCGGCGCGCCGGGGGGAAACGTCGTAGTGTGACAGCACCATAAGATTGATCAGACATGGATGTTTAAGTGAAGCCCACTCGGGGGCGCTGGGTGTTGGTGACGTAAGCCGAGAGATAAGTCTGATATCGAAACGTCGTGACTGAATCTGGGTTGGTTTAAAGCTGCCTAGTCCGATAAATGCGCCATCAAATTTGTCAAAGAACAATCATGTCTATGCATAGTCCGATAAAAGTATCAAATTGGTCAAGGAACAATCTTATCTATGCATAGTCCGATAAATGCACCATCAAATTGGTCAAGTAACAATCTTATCTATGCATAGTCTGATAAAAGTATCAAATTGGTCAAGGAACAACTTTATCTATGCATAGTCAGATAAAAACATCAAATTGGTCAAGTAACAATCTTATCTATGCATAATCTGATAAAAGCATAAAATTGGTCAAGGAACAATCTTATCTCTGCATAGTCCGATAAATGCACCATCAAATCGGTCAAGGAACAATCTTATCTATGCATAGTCCGATAAAAGTATCAAATTGGCCAAGGAACAATCTTATCTATGCATAGTCAGATAAAAGTATCAAATTGGCCAAGGAACAATCTTATCTATGCATAGTCAGATAAAAGTATCAAATTGGCCAAGGAACAATCTTATCTATGCATAGTCAGATAAAAGCATCAAATTGGTCAAGGAACAATCTTATTTATCCATAGTCTGATAAAAGTATCAAATTGGTCAAGGAACAATCATGTCTATGCAAAATCCAATAAAAGCACCATCAAATTGGTCAAGAAACAATCATATCTATGCATAGCCTGACAAAAGCATTAATTTGGCCAAGGAACAATCATATTTATGCAGAGTTAGATAAAAACATCAAATTGGTCAAGGAGCAATCATATATATGCACAGTCAGACAAAAACATCAAATTGGTCAAGGAGCAATCATATATATGCAGTCAGTTAAAAACATAAAATTGGTCAAGGAACAATGTGTTGTTCTCTGTGGCGGAGTGGTTAGAGTGTCTGACTTTTGTCTAGGTCGGACTCCTAATCTTCCCTGTGCCCCCACCTCTGCCAATTTGGATTTCCACAGCTGTGTATAACTTACAGCATCATCAAAGGCCAGTTGCTCTCATACCATGTCTATGTGGTGTAGGAGGTTAAAAATCCCTTGGGTCGGTAAAAGTGTAGACTTGCGCTTTCTATCAACAAACTGTCTAATGGGGAAAACAAGTCTATTCAGACTTATCCATGATAGGCAGTATAAATCTTCAAGAAACAAAGGTAGCCATGACATATATGTATGCCTCACATGTAATTTCCTAACTTGTGGTTTATCTTGATGTTTTTGTTCGCTTAAAAAAAGTTTGTTGTTGGTTAATTATTTGTCTTTTTATACATCTGTTGATTAAGCAGGGGAACTTTCAATCATGGACAATTGGTTTTCCTTCCTCATTCCACACTGCTCCTGCTCCTTGCCTTATCCTTGCAATGCCAAGCGCCAGGCTAGGCAGCAACAAGTATACATTTTTAAGTCATTGGTTTGACTCGGCTAGGATTCAAAATCTGGGGTTAGAAACCCAAGACATACAAAAGCAGGAGGCAGCCGCTCAACTCATTTGGCCATGTCCTTGCTGATTCATATCACACAACATTGAACACAAACCATCCATATACCATACGATATCCTGTAGAGCAGAAAGACAGCTAGACAGACAGACGCGCCTGTGCAGAAATGTCCCAAATGGGCAATCAAACACAGCCAGACAGACAGATGCACATTCACAAATATTTCGCAAATGGGCAATCGAACACAGCCAGGCATGTTGCCAACTCGCTGCTCCCCCAGCTCCTCACACCCCTCCATGTACCCTGCTCCTCCAACAGCAGGGTGTCCCTCCATGACCCCCTCCTGCCCCTCTCAGGTACAGGAGGACCCTGCAGTGATGTCAATGTGAACTGACCTGCACTGATAATGACTAGTGACCGTGCTGCCCCCACCTCTCTACCACCCCCCCCCCCCACACGCCACACCCGCACCCACCCACAACCTCTCTACACCCTTCACTACCCCCTCCCCCTACCCCACCCCACCTCCACCCTCACCCACCACACACCCACCATCAACCCCACCCCACACGACACCCCCCCTCCCCCCACCAACCAACCACCTCCACCCCACCCTTCCCACACCCTCACCCACCCCCACCTCCACCCACACCCATCCCACCCCCTCACCCACCCCCACCCCCATCCCTGACACAACCCCACACCCCATCCTCCACACCTCCCACTCCACACCTCACCCCCACACCACCCACCACACCCCAAACCCCACACGCCACCCCACAACCCCCACCCACCAACCACCTCCACCCCACATCCCCACCTCACACCCCACACCCCCAGTCCCCACCAACCACCCCCACGACGCCCACCCCACCCCCTCCCCTACCCACCCTCACCCACACCTATACACAGCTCCCCTGGTGGCAACTGATGCATGTGTGATTGGTTGCTCCCGCAGCGCTGTCTCAAGGACAGGGCAGGTAGACAACCCTATAAAAAAAGTGTCAGAAGACTAAGCTATGCCAAGGTCACAAATGCTGCAGGCGCCGTACGGTGCTGCGGTCTACGGTGTGCATTGCTGTTTATGCAAATGTTACAGCGTTATGGTCTCCGGTTGATATATTCACAAATCATACGGTCACCGCAAGGCGCCTTCGGGGTTTGTGTTTAACGTTATGGTTCTTCTTTCTGTACTGTTAAGCCATCAATGGCATCAGCAAAGTGAAGTTTGTGATTGTTCTACCTCCAATGCTGACTGGAGCGGGACGTAGCTCAGGAAATAGCATGTCCACCGGTGAAGGTGTCGGTCATCCGATTGATCCTGCTCACTGGACACATTTGCATTTTGGGTAATTTTCCATTCCAACCAGTGGTCCACAACTGGTTCATCAAAGGCTGTGGTATGTGCTGTCCTGTCTGTGGGAAAGTGCATATAAAAGACCCCTTGCTGCTTATCGGAAAGAGTACCCTATGTGGCGGAAGTGGGTTTCCTCTAAAGAAATATGTCAGAATGACCAAATGTTTGACGTCCAATAGCCGATGATGAAAATCAATGTGCTCTAGAGGCGTCGTTAAATAAAACAAGCTTTACATTACAGTAGTTTCATATGACTAGATCAATATTAGACAGATCAATGTGAGTATTTACATGGTATTTAGAATGTAAGCAGAAGTTATCTTCTGTATTCACTTGGTAAAGTTGTACAGTATAACTCCGTTAAACCAAACTTGAAGGGACCCTAGAAATTTGTTTGGATTAACCAATCATTGGTTTAACCGAGCTTCGGCTTTGACTTTGACTTTGAGTAAGCGTATATTGCACATGTAATATACAGTGTATGTGGACACCTTGATTATTGCTTTTTATGTATATACAGTATAACCCCGTTAAACCAAGCTCGGTTAAACCGAACAATCATTTAATCCAAACTTTTTTTGGCGGCCCGGCAAAATACCACCATTTATCATTTAAAAAAGTTGGTGGGGTCTCAGATCACCTTAGAACCACATGAAAGTTTGATTTAACCTTACCAGAAGTGGATTGGGGTCCGACAATTTTGTTTCGCTTAACCAATAATTTGGATTAACCGACTTTGGTTTAACCAACTTTTTTATATGAGAAATGGTAGTATTTTTCTGGGCCGCCAAAAAAAGTTTGGATTAACCGAGCTTGGTTTTGTTGTTGTTGAAGATTTATACTGCCTATCATGGATATGCCTGAATAGGCTTGTTTTCACCATTAGACAATTTGTCGATAGAAAGCCCGAGTCTACACTTTTACCGACCCAAGGGATTTTTAACCTCCCACACCACATAGACATGGTATGGGAGCAACTGGCCTTTGATGACACTGTAAGTTATACACAGCGGTGGAAATCCAAATTGGCAGAGATGGGGGCACGAGGAATCGAACCACCGACCTTCAGATTAGGAGCCCGACCTAGAAAAAAGTCAGACACTCTAACCACTCCGCCACACAGAACACCACAAGGATAGGTTTAAGGTTTAAGGGGATTATGCTGTAGTAAGACTTAATGTTTGAACCTGACTGTTATGTATGACCTCGTATAAGCTAGTGACCTCTGGTCACATGGGGTGACTGTTGGGGTCAGTCAGAACTAATGACCCCTCTCAGCGATAAGATCTGATAAAGTGGTGGAGACCAGGGAACTGCTGTTTTTAAATTGCAAGGAAACATCTTTAGACTAATGGGTAATTAGTTATCCAAGAAGATTATTAAAGCCGCATAGTAATTAATTATCCAAGAAGATTATTGAAGCTGTATAGTCCGATGAAACATCAAATTTTCAAAACCAACATAATTATCTAGATTTGATTTGATATATCTAACCTAAATACTAATTCAATAGACTACATCACGGTTCCAGCGGCGCGGTGCATTGTGGGATGCATCAGAGCAAAACAACCCCTCCCCCAGAAGCACATGGCACATGCTAATACACTGGGTGCAGCTATGAAATGTGTTATGTGGCTGTCACACTACGACGACAAGCGGCGACGACAGCCCAGCGACAGCGACTTCCGGTCTGCCGTCGATTGTCGTCGATTGTCGCGCAGCTGTCGCGCAGCTGTCACGCAGCTGTCGCCACGACACCTCCGCGACAACTCCAGTTTCTCTACTGTTTCTCGACTGTCGCCGGGTTGTCGTCGGCTTTTTGGACATGTTGAAAAACTTCGACGACAGCCGATGTCGCGGCACTGTCGCGGCACTGTCGCGGCACTGTCGCCGCGCTGTCGTCTGTCGCTACGGTGTCGCTATGGTGTCGTTATGTGTGTCTCTGTGTCTATGTGTGTGTCTCTGTGTGTGTGTCTCTGTGTGTGTCTCTGTGTATGTGTCTCTGTGTCTCTGTGTGTGTTTCTCTGTGTGTGTGTCTCTGTGTGTGTGTCTCTGTGTGTGTCTCTGTGGTGTCTCTGTGTCTCTGTGTGTGCATCTGTGTATGTGTGTGTCTCTGTGTCTGTGTGTGTGTCTCTGTATGTGTCTCTGTGTCTGTGTGTGTGTCTGAAGACTGCTTCCTAACAGGTCCGCCGCATAGTCTAACACACATGTTTGTACCGTCCCATTTCTTGTTTGAAACATAGAATACCAACTAAAAATATATATATAATAAATTAAGATATTAATCTTTTATCCAGCATTGCATTTACATCAATATAATCATCAAATCTTATGCCATATGCATTTAGATTTAGAAAAATCTAGGCACTCAGACTAGTGTTAGAGCCATAGCCAGAGTCAGTTTTACTTATTTTATTCATGTTTTTATTTATATCCACACCACCTAGGCACAAACCGCTTGGAACACATATAGAAAACATGTTTAACAAAAAGATTATATTAAAATAATACGGTTATGGTTTTGGATTTCTATTAATTTTGAATAAAACTGATGTTTTTCACTGCGTGTATTGGCAAACTCAATGGCCGTACGCCTTTGCTTGCTTCCAATGCCGTTTTCAGCGCATGCGCAGGTCGGAACCGTGATGTAGTCTATTATTAAGCATTTGTTGCCACATAGAAGGGAAAACTGAATAAATTTAATAGAACCTGTTAGTGTTACTACAAAAGCATATGGTGTCAGAGCTTTGGCATGCTTGCCAACATTAATTTGACACGTTTGGACATTAAATATCTCAAAAGTTAGCCATTTAACATAAAAATTAGGTAGATTATAGCAATCAATTTCATATCTTTATCTCAGAAAAATTACAGAAACTCAAAGCCATCGGACTATGCAACTTTAACACACTGGGGATATCAATTCTGCAAGAAGTTAATATTTTCCTTTGAAATTATTAATCTGAAGCCAACTTGCTATATTCTATGCTCTGATGATGCCATTATTTCCTTTACTTATTTGGGATATTTGGCTTGACCTACTTCAATGAAGACTAAAATGCACTCCCTTTAAAATTAAACCAGATGGGTTGGCCAAATGAGTTAGAGCGTTTGTCTCCGGTGTTGGTAGATCATGGGGACGTGGGTTCGAACTCTGGTCGAGTCCAACCAATGACTTAAAAATTGATACTTGTCGCTTCCTCCTAGCCTGGTGTGCGGGATTATTAGGATAGGGCAAGGACCGGGTGGTTCAGTGTCAGGATAATGTGACTGAGTGGGATATCAGGTCATGGTGCTGGTGGCCTGGTCTTCCAGCGGGGCAGCACTATAAAGTCATCATGGGTGCGCACTGTCACAAGTCGGTTCACGTTCTGATATCACCTTTATTGCTGCTAGGACGTAAAACAACAACAAACAACCCTTTAAAATAGCATAGTCCGATGGTTTTGAGTTTCTATCTTTTTTTTAAAAGATAAATATTCTAGGCTGGTCACATAATCTACATTACTGTAGTTTAACTTTAAGGTAACCTTTATTTTAAATGGCTGAATTTGGAGATATTTGAAGTGCAAACACGCCAAATAAATGTTGACATGCATACACAAATTCTGACACCAGCAATTTCATCAGTAATTCACATACTCGGCTAGATGGCAGTAGAGGAAAGCAAAGAAGAAAACTTGTTTAAAGGTTATTTATTAAAGAAAAGTAATCATCGCATACAGGTAGGCTGAGCATTTAATGGCAAGTGGGTGAATGTAACCCGAATGTTCTGCCAATTGCTGACTGGGATCAAATCACTATGGCAGATGTCGAGCCGGAGCTGGAGTAGGAGGCAGACAGCGAAGATGAGGAGGGAATCAGCGCTCACCTCAAGGAGAAGAGGGTGGGTGGGCAGGGAATCGAAGTGTACAGTAGCGTGTGCTGTGAGAAAGTGACTCAGAATGGTGCGGGAGTTTAGCAGGAAGACAGAAATAGACCTTGCCTCATACGCAAATTACCCATGTGGTGTTCTCTGTGGCGGAGTGGTTAGAGTGTCTGACTTTTTTCTAGGTCAGACTCCTAATCTGAAGGTCGGTGGTTCGATTCCCTGTGCCCCCCCCCCCCCCTCTGCCAATTTGGATTTCTACCGCTGTGTAAAACTTACAGCGTCATCAAAGGCCAGCTGCTCTCATACCATGTCTATGTGGTGTGGGAGGTTAAAAATCCCTTTGGTCGGTAAAAGTGGAGGCTCGGGCTTTCTATCGACAAACTGTCTAATGGTGAAAACAAGTCTATTCAGACTTATCCATGACAGGCAGTATAAATCTTCAAAGAGAGAGAGAAATGTTGACCTCGGGTCAACATGCATAACACGTTCTATTGAATTGATTTAGTGTTGCCTTCTATGCAGCAAGAATTGCCCCATAAGTCCACCAGTATCTGAATTAATTCTGTAGAATACCACTTAGATAAGTGTTTTGGTTTTGACAATTTAATCCTGCTGGTGGCCTGGTCTCCCAGTTGGGCAGCACTATAAAGTCGCCATGAGTTCCCACTGTCACAAGTCGGTACCCATCATGATATGACCCTAGATTGATTGATTGGTGGTTGCTTTAGGCCGTGTCGGCAGCATAGACCATTTGTTTAAAAAATTTTTTTTTTATTTGGTCCATTAGGTGTTTAAGCATATATATATTTTTTTATATATTTTTTTGGGGTCCATTAGTTGTTTAAGCAGGGGAAATTTCAGTCATAGACGACTGGTCTTCCTCATTCCACTGCTGGTCGATAGAAAGCCCGAGCCTACACTTTTACCGACCCAAGGGATTTTTAACCTCCCACACCACATAGACATGGTATGAGAGCAAGCGGCCTTTGATGACGCTGTAAGTTATACACAGCGGTGGAAATCCAAATTGGCAGAGGTGGGGGCATGGGGAATATTCACGTCGATATGACCTTATATGTTGCTGGGACGTAAAACAACAACCAACAAACAATAGCTAATAATTGCCATAACTGGATGTCTTGGAATGTTTGTTGTCATGCCGGTATTTATTGTTTCTCCTCTTTCATCGCGCGGAACTGATCAATGTCGTCTGCTTCTTGTGACACATTTAGTACCGACACACTAGACTTCTACTGAAGAAAAAGAAACATATTTCACTTGAAATTCCCGCGTTTTATTCGATTTAGTAAACAACAGCCGACATTTCGTCAGAGCAGACGACAGATTCGACTGGAGCCATGGTTACAGAATGCGGTGACTACTTAGTACGCCGTTCACCCAGAGGCGCTGCCGGGATGAGAATAGATAGACAGAAGGAGGCAGAGGAGTGAAGGAGGAGATGTACCGGTGACTGAGGTGACCCCTGGTGACACCGACCTGTCTTATCTCTACCCACAATCCGTCATTCTGTCACATCCTCTCGCCAGTGCTGCCCCCTGTGGGCATTCCCAAGTACCGCGGTGGATAATGAATAACTTGTTTATTCCCTTCGCGCTGGAGAGTAGGGTGGGAGTTGGGGTTTGCAGTACAGGGCACATCCATATAGGTGCCCAGGGATTGTTTGCTTCCATGTTTGTTTGGGTTTCACGTCATAGCAACACCTAGGGTCATATCAGGATGACTACCGACTTGTGACAGTTGCGATTTTTATAGTGCTGCCCCACTGGGATTGGGAAGCCAGGCTGCCTCCTCCATGACCTAATTTCCCACTCTGTTACATTATCCTGATACTGAGCTAATCAGTCCTTGATCTATCCTAGTAATGCCGCATGACAAGCTAGGTAGTGACAAGTATCAAATTTTTAAGTCATTGGTGGGATTTGAAAAATACAACTCATACAACATTTATTGCTTAATCCTCGCATTTAAAGTTGCATAGTCCGATGAAGCATCAAATTTTCAAAATCAAAACAATTATCTAGATTTGATTCTACATATCTAACTTAGAATAATACTGACACACTCATTAAGTATTTGTTGCCACATAGAACTTAGAAGGGAAAGCTGAGTCAATTTAATAGAACCTGTTACTACAGAAGCCTGTGGTATCAGAGTTTTGGCGTGCTTGCCAAAATTATTTTCACATGTTTGAATTTCAAATATCTCAAAAGGTAGCCATTTCAATTAAAAATTACTTCAAACCAAAGTAAGGTAGATTATAATGATCAATTTAATATACTTATCTAAAAAGAAATGTCGGAAACTCAAGACCATTGGACTAGGCACCTTTAAATACGGGTGCACTTGTTAAATATCTGTCAAATAATATCTCACACGTAGCATTACGATTAAAAAAATTACTGCGAAACCAAGTAAAGTCAGGTAGAGGCTATTAAGTAGATTTATACTGATCCAAGTTAGGATACGGATCTAAAAAGAAATATGAAAGAAATGTCGGAAAAAACTCAAAGACCATGGGGCGAGGCACCTTTTAGAATACGGAAAGAGTGGAGCACTTGAGGGTCACTATCTGTCCAGCAATAAATAAAAAGGGGAAGAATGAGGGAGGCACAATTTAACAGAACCTATTACTGCAGAAACCTATGGTGTCAGAGTTTTGGCAAGCTTGCCAAAACTAATTTTGCTTGGTTGCACTTCAAATATCTCAAAAGTTAACTATTTAAAATAAAAGTTACTTCAAGTGAAAGTAGGGTAGATTATAACGATCACCATAATATGTTTATCTCAGAAAATCAAAACCCATCGGACCATGCAACTTTAAAGCAAACAATGAAACTACTTTACGCAATGAATGTTTGTGTAAATAGCTATTGGTTCACTGCTATGTCTCCGGCCCTGGGAACTTCTGATGTTTAAAAAAAAATTCTTTTTACAGTATATATAAATTTTCGCGTCTAACTTCGTGGAAGAAGTAGTACAATGGGACCCCGCCTGGAGGCGCCACTGGTGTGACATGCAGGACAATACAGGTGTGAATGACCAATTGCTGTTTATATTCGCATAATAGATTATGACACCATATCTATGCATTCATATTTATGTGGTGACGCTGGGATGAGGGTGAGTGCCACTCAATTTAGTTCACCCAATGTGTTGTGTGTGGGCAGTGATCATGTTAGTGTGACATGTTAGCATGCAAGTGAGTATTTGGATTATCCTTGCATATATATACAGTTGTATATATAGACTGTATATATACGTATATTTGGGTGTAATGGGGCCACGGGCTCCTCCTCCGTTTTAATATTATTATTATTCGCTACCACCCTGACTGGTATAGACTACATCGACATTCCAGCCGCGCGGTGCATTGTGGGATGCGTGGAAGAAAAACAAACCCTCACGAAACACATGGCTAATGCTAAAAGACTGGGTGCAGCTATGAAATGTGCTAGTTTCAGCTCATCTCAGCTCTTCTTTGAAACATAGAATACCAACTAAAAATATATATGTAATAGATTAAGATATTAATCTTTTATCCGGCATTGCATTTACATCAATATAATCAGCACATCTTATGCCATGTGCATTTAGATTTAGACAAATCTAGGCACTCAGACTAATGTTAGAGTCATAGCTAGTCAGTTTTACTTATTTTATTCATGTTTTTATTTATATCCTATGGTTAATGACATATGTAGAACTAGAAAATGAGTAGGGTTAATCAGATATTGGTTGTTATATATTTCTCTGAAACAAGTGTCTTTTGACACATTTGGCATTTTAATATTTAGAACAAGAATTAATAATGGTGATGTGGATAGCAGCCTTAAAGTGACTGATTGTTTTGTGTGGAATTGTATGTTTCTTAGCTCAAGATGTTTAACTATGGCTACTTTTGTGTTAGATATATTAATCACATCATTATATTGCATATGTGCATACATGGTTATGCCAAATTGCTATGTATTTCTATTCATTTTGAATAAAATCGAAGTTTTTCCCTACGCGTATCGGCAAACTCAATGGCCAGATGCATTTGCTTTGCTGCCAACGCCGTTTTCAGCGCATGCGCAGTTGGAATAGTGATCTCGTCTATTCACTTTCACGGCCTAGCAGCCAATAGAAAGAGGGCAACTACCTCTCTCCATAGGTGGCCTAATTGGTAGAGCACAGGCATTGCGTATGGAAGGGCGGGAGTTCAGTTCTCGGTCGAGTCAAACCAATGACTACTATGTATTTCTATTCATTTTGAATAAAATCGAAGTTTTTCCCTACGCGTATCGGCAAACTCAATGTCCAGATGCATTTGCTTTGCTGCCAACGCCGTTTTCAGCGCATGCGCAGTCGGAATAGTGATCTCGTCTATTCACTTCCACGGCCTAGCAGCCAATAGAAAGTGGGCAACTACCTCTCTCCATAGGTGGCCTAATTGGTAGAGCACAGGCCTTGCGTATGGAAGGGCGGGAGTTCAGTTCTCGGTCGAGTCAAACCAATGACTTAAAAATTGATACTTGTCACGTCTTAACCTGGTGCTCAGCATTAATAGGATAGGGCAAGGAGTGGTTTGCTCAGTGTCAGGATAATGTGACTGATTGAGATATCAGATCATGGTGACAGCGGCCTGATTTCCCAGTGGAGCAGCACTATAAAGTCCCCATGCACGCACACTGTCACAAGTCAGTAACCGTCCTCATATGACCTTAGATGTTGCCAGGATGTAAACCTCCAACAACCAACCAACCATCCACCTCTCACAATTTTAATATCGAACAAGAGCAGCTAAATAGCATTTATTCAATATATGAGATTCAAACCTGGGTTATTTCCAATGCTCTCACCGACGCACATGTAGGGGCCATCTAACACAATTATTTAATTCAACAGTTTTGTGTTATTCTGACAATGTCCACATTTATCGGAATGTTTGACAAAGATACATGTCTTTTTATGCTATGCTATTATTTACCCAGCATCGTGATGAATAAGTTCGCGCTGCATGTTCTTAAAGGAATATATCTTGAGTGTTAACTGGGGTGTTACTGCATATATATATGTATATATATTTATATATATGCTGTGAAACCTGTCTAAATCGACCGCCCATGGGACCGACTTTAAATGGTCTATTGATGGAGGTGGGCAGTTTAGGGAGTTTAAAAAAAATCGTTACAATGGTATTGTATGGGCGATAATTTGGGACCCAAATAAAACAATCGATATAACGGTATAGGGGAGTGGTCGATCTGTGGAGGTGGTCGGTTAGAGAGGCTTTACTGTATATATATATATATATATATATATATATATATATATATATATATATATATATATGGGTTGTTTTCAGAAAAGGAGGTTCATAAGTGTGACATGATAGGTTAAAAATAAATTGACAAGATAGGTTAAAAATTAACTTTCTGCAAATGACCCCTAAATGACACACGTTAAATACATGGTCGCTCCACAACATACGTTGAGGAAAAAAAGATTGTTGACCCACTCACATTTTTGCCGTGGGTCATGGAAGTAAGAGCTAGGATGATATTATTGATCATTTCTTATGTACGGTAGTTTCAATGGACACCACATTCAAATTAAACACTTATAAATCTGTTAAAATATGATTACATTAGCAGTGTTTAAAAAAAAGTATATATAGGTGTTTTTATAGAAGTCACTCCTGACAATGTTGTGTAAATATAGTTCCCCGAAAATCTGCTTACCAGTACAAAGGGAGTTTGAACATTCCTATTCAAAGTAGACACGAAAGGTAATGGGACCTTTACCGCAAGTTTAACATATTAATAACTTAATACATATGAAGGCAGAAAGTATAATTTGTACCCTAAGTAGAATAAACAAGTCTTACAAAGAGTTTAGTCATGTGTGTATTTATCCCAAAGTATGACATTTATTGGATGTAATTGCATTCTGCTTACCAGACTATTCAGCATGTCACAAATCAGCCATGTATTTTGCTCTTCATTTTGGCATAATTTGTCAATATACAAAGAAACAAAACCACAGAAGTCAATGATTTTGTTTATGCTATTTCTTCATCATACCAACATAATGACACAAATTCAAATTGGTCGATTTCATGAAAACCAATGACATTATGATCTTTCAAACTGAGTTACCCATCATGGACCAACCTTTCTGAGAACAACACATATATAAATGTGCAGAAAGTAACTTAACCTCATTCTGTACCTCTTTATACCAAACTACTGGTGGTGCCACCATCCGCCCACCTCTGCAACCACTGCGCCAGACCTGTCAGTCGCACCGAAGGAATTTTATATATTTATATTTATAAAATACATTGCAACAAAAAGCACACACCAAAGCGATTTGGGTAGCACATCTATTTTCAATTCAAAAGATAGTACGAATAGCTTGAAAGGAGAAGAATTAACCAAATAAGAGCATTGCAGTTACAGCACATGTTGGACAAAGAGAATAGGAGCCAATGCAAGTGGATGATTGATGCGTTGGAATGAAAATTCAATAAATCATAATAAATCGGCGGAAATGTGATTTGAATGATTTTAGTGATTCCCAGTCTTTCTGCCGGCCCGTCGACTGAAAGTCGTCCCGTCTGACAGTGTGACACCACCTTATTCTGTTTCAGATTTCTTGACAAGCCACCGGACGTGATGACTGAATCGGTAGAGCGCAGGCTTCCTATCCAGAAGGTCGGGAGTTTGATTCCCGGTCGAGTCCAACCAATGACTTTAAAAAATGTAAACTTATCGCTACCTAGCCGGGCGCTCGGTATAATTAGGATAGGGCAAGGGCCTGGTTAGCACAGTATCAGGATAATGTGACTGAGTGAGATATCAGGTCATGGTATCGGCGGACTGGTTTTCCAGTGGAGCAGCACTATAAAGTCGTCACGAGTGCACACTATCACAAGTCGGTGCCCGTCCTGATATGACGATAGATGTTGCTAGGGCGTAAACCAACACACAAACAACTGTTTCAGGTTTCCTGACAAGCCACGCTACGCGGTAGCTGAATCGGTAGAGCGTAGGCTTCCTGTGCAGAAGGTCGGGAGTTTGATTCCCAGTGGAGTCAAACCAATGATTTACCAAATTGATACTTGTCGCTACATAGCTAGGCGCCTGGCATTATTAGGATAGGGCAAGGACTGGTTGGCTCAGTATCAGCTATACCCCCACCCCCACCCCACACCACCCCACCACCCCACACCACCCTACCCCAACCCACCGCACCCAGTCACATTATCCTGACACTGAGCCAATCAGTCCTTGCCTTATCCCATTAATGCCAGGCGCCTGGCATTATTAGGATAGGGCAAGGACTGGTTGGCTCAGTATCGGCTACCCAGACCACACCCCACCCCACCCCACAACACCCAGTCACATTATCCTGACACTGAGCTAACCAGTCCTTTGCCCTATCCTATTACTATTAATGCTGAGCGCCAGGCTAGGAAGTGACAAGTATCAATTTTAAAGTCATTGGTTTGACTCGACCGGCCCCCAATAGCCGATGTCTACTTTTTGTGATGGGGGGGGGTCGCTAAACAAATGACTCGACCGGGAACTGAACTCACGACCTTCCACACGCGAGGCCCGCGCTCTCCCAATTAGGCCTCCGCGCCCGGTTTTCGCTTCAGGACTATTGCGAGTCTAACAACATATTATACCAACAACAGTCAAGGGCCTCGTCCTGATATGACCTTAGATGTTGCCAGGATGTAAAACTCCAACCAACAAACAGCCAATTGAGAAAATCCAGGCAGAGAATGAATAACGTTCAGGTACATTTTACATTCATTCGATGCCGGAGGAAATAAACCTGGGTGGGTGGGGAAAAAAAGAAACCTCGTAATGGCCACCATTGTGACAAGCTGCTGCTAGGTCACGTGACCACGGCGAATCGTGCGTGCTGCACCCTCTAAAGGAACCCAGGAAGCATGGGTGTGGGAAGCATGTAACAAGTGGCAGAACCAGCGAAGGCATTCCACACATTTCACAAATGCTTTGATTTGTGGATTCATACAGACATACAAAGAAGGCACTATTCTTTGTCGACTGCTATATATATATATATATATATATATATATATATATATATATATATTAATATATATATATATATTAATATATATATTACCATATATATATTACTATTTATATATATATATATAGCATGTATATGTTGGCCCACAGGTATAGGAGGTGGGGGAGGAGAGAATGCCCGCTCCGCAGTAAATATCATGGATGTTAAGGTGGTTAGAGAGAAACGTTTAAGGTGCTGCCGTTATTTATATCCACATAATAAATTATATAGTACATAAATACATGTATATATATATATTTATCTATATTGTATATATATATATATATGTAAAATGTATATATATGTGCTCTATAATCTATTATGGGAATATAAACAAGGACACAACCACCTAGCGGTTCTCTATATGATTTGCTACACCCTGTACTGTCATGTTATTAGTTACTCCTACTGTACTAGTCATTGAGTTAGTACTACCACTGCTGCTGCCTAGTCTAGTTCCTTCATCCTCCACTAGTCAGCCACCTGTGTGTGGCTCCTGACCGCCCTGATACCAGCTGCGTCTGGTCACTACTGCTGCCAGACTTTATAAATTATAAAGTTTTCAGCGGTAGAGTGAGTGGAGGTTACAGTGTGAAGCGGGTGGTGGCGCCACCATCACAGTTGAGGTTGGGGGGTCTGGAGCAGTAGATGACTCGGCCAGACTCCATCAATCCATGAACTGAGTGAGTGATGAGGGAAAGGAGGGATATTCCAGGTTATTATACTTGTATAATTCTTATACAGCATCTATACTGTGTATGAATATAATATTTGATATTAAAGTTGCATCGTTCTGCATAGTGTTTTTGTGTGTGTATTTGTTGTTGTTTTACATCCTAGCAACATCTAAGGTCAAAACCGGAACGGTACCGATTTGTGACAGTGCACACTCATGGCGACTTTATAGTGTTGCCCTACTTGGAAATCAGGCCGCCAGCCCCATGACCTGATAGCCCACTCTGTCCTGAAACTGAGCTAATCAGTCTTTGCCAAGATAGGAAGCGACATCTATCAATTTGATAAGTTATTGGTTTGACTCGACCGGGAATAGAACTCCCGATCGCCCACACGGGAGACCTGCGCTCTACCTACTCGACCACCTCGCCCGGTATATATATATATATATATATCTGTAAATATATATGTATGCAGATATATATGTATGTACTAAACCGCAAATGTTATAGAAAGATGTTACCTAACTAAAGGCCCTGTCACATTATGACGTATGGCAGTGGCATAAGCGTAACGTGGCGCAATAATTTGAAAATCGTTATAGGTCCAGATAGGTCAACCTTTTTGCACTGCAGGAGGTCCCAGTGATGTATGAAGCGTATGCGTAGCCTATGGCTAACCTATGCCAAACCTATGCCTAACCTATGCCTAATATATGACGGCATATGCAAAGCATATGACGACCTATAAGCGACGTACTGGGATGTTTGTTGACGGTTACAGGTGACAGGTCTAGCATATGAGTAACCTACACCGATGTATGGCCACAGTATGAGTAACCTATGCCGGCGTACATCCAGCGTACGCCCAGCGTATGAGAACCGTATGAGCCACAGGCCAGCATAGGTTTAACATTTTGAACATGCACAAAATTATTTTTGGTGGCTCAACCTACGCCGACCTATGATGACCTATGAAAAAAAAGCATATACGACCTATGTCCAACCTATGCCCAACCTATGCGTAACCTATGACGGCGTATGCTGATGTGTTGGTCAAAAAGCGAATATGTCGGCATATGCTAACGCTAAACGTCGTAGTGTGACAGCCCCTTTACCCGTACGCTAGGCGAATGCTACATACGCCAGCGATACGCGGAGGGCACCTGCTCAACGTATGGCTAACCTATGCTAACCTATGCTGACCTACCCCTAACCTATGCCTAACCTATGCTGGCATACGTCTAGCATACGTCTAGCGTATGAGCAACCGATGAGCCCTACGCCGGCATATGTTGAAAATTTTGAACATGCACAAACATTTTTCGGCGGCCGACCTATGACGACCTATGAAGAGTGTATATGACCTATGCCAAGCCTATGCGTAACCTATGATGGCGTATGGTAAAAAACAGCATATGCCGGCATACGCTAACACCATAGGTCATAGTGTGACAGGCCCTTAAGATATGTTAGTAATAGTTAAATCTCTGTATATATCTGTCGTGCCTCACTGTCAGTAGACAAGAAACAAACAATACTTGGGATTGATTGTCTTTATAGCTTTGGTTACATTAAACTTGGTACAGATGATTCATGGACTCATCAGCTATTTATATTATAGACACCGTAAACTTGCTGAGTCATGCTTAGTCATGCTTCTGCTCAATATAAGACTGAGGGTTGACTGGTAAGAACTTACTGCAGGCAGCCACTAGTCACTCAGAGATTTGAAATGTTGGAACTACCTTGACTCTTTATTGGTTGTCCACTGTCATGTAGATAACGGATTCACCCTGTACTCGCAGTACACGGGTGAACGACAATGTAGTATAAATACAGGCGAAAATAGCTCTAGTATGGAACAGGAAGCAGAATGCCTGTCTCCAGTATCAAATGGGTACTTATATCGGCACAGAGTTGGTGAAATGGGAGAGAATGCAAAAAGACAAGATGGCGGCCATCGATTTCACCTTTAAATTCTATTAAACTATATGTTTTATTATATTTTTCAACTCAAAGGTGGCGGGGAAATATGGAGACATACATAAAGAATAATTGTTGCTTCTTAGATTGTGAAATTAGGCTCTCATTTCATTTCCCCGCTTTTTCGACAGCTTTTATATAGGGTTGGTATTCACCCATGTACTGCAAGTATGGGGTGAATCATTTAACTACATGTCACGGTACATGAATCTGCAGTTCATGGCAAATTGATTACTGCATGTTGTTGCTTGCTAGTTTGTGAGCGATGTCAATTTAACATCAGGTTGAAACCACAGTTCAACTTCATGATGAAAACAAAAGGAGAACAATAGATTAGTTGTTTATTGTTGTTTTGCATCTTAGCAACATAGAAGGATGGGTAGTGACTTGTAATCATGCACCATTACATCAGTTTTAGTGCTGCCTGTATGATATGCTCTATAACCTGATATCCCACTCAGTCACGTTACCCAAACACTGAGCCAACCAGTCCTTGGCTTATCCTAGTAATGCTGTGAACCAGAGATGGTCGCGACTGATATCAACTGTCATGTCGTTGGTTTGACTCGGCCGGGGATTAACCCATGACCTTCCAGACAGGAGATGAGTGGTCTACACAGTCTCCCATCCATGCTGGTAAAAATCCACACTTAGACAATATAGTATGGAGGCATCTGATAAATCCAATTGAAAAAAAAGCTATTGCTTCCAATTAAATCTATTCATATTTAAAGCAAATATAATAATGTACATTTAAGAAACATCCATTGAAGGTTGGTTGGTTGTTAGAGTTGTACAACCTGGCAACATCTCTGGTCATATCAGCATGGGTACTGACTTGTGACAGTGCACACCCATGGCGACTTTATTGTGCTATCCCACTGGGAAATCAGGCCGCCAGCACCATGAAACAATATCCCACTAAGTCACATTATCCTGACACTGAGCTAACCGGTCCTTGCCCTATCCTATTAATGCCGAGTGCCAAGCTAGGAAGCAACAAGTATCATTTTTGTAAGTCATTGGTTTGACTCGACCGGCAATCAAACTCACAACCTTCTGAATGGGGAGCCTGCACTCTATCGATTTGGCTACTGTGTCCGGTAACACCCACAGAAGATCACAGAAGGACACTTGATGGTTCTCAGCGTGTATGAGCAGCACCATTTCTAATGCGGGTGCATTAGTTACTTTCGCATATCAGCAACCTGGATACAGCAAATAGGGGCCTAAAGTAGGGGCACCGCCAAGATGTCTGCCTAAGTTTCACCTGTATGGCCGCATGTGCAGAGGTTGTAGGTTAATGTTTGTGTTGATTGAACTGCTGAAAGGCAATCGTCAACCATGACCACTCACTTGGATCTGGCTACATTGCACCCATGCTTGTAGGGCTATGCCTTCTCAGCACACCTCTCACAGGGGACAGATTACTGTTTGGGACAACACTTTTAATGGTATTATTGAATGGGTGGATAAAAGTGGAGCAGTCCTTAAAGTAGCATCTTTCTGTCTGTTATCGCGAGTTAAATTCCAGGTCGAGTCAAACCAATGACTTACAAATTTTATACTTGTTACTTCCTAGCTTGGTTCTCCGAATCAATAGGATAGGGCGAGGACTGGTTAGCTCAGTGTCAGGAAAATGTGACTGAGTGGGATATTATGTCATGGTGCTGCCTGCCTGATTTCCCAGTTAGGCCACACTATAAAGTCGCCATGAGTGCGCACTGTCACAAGTCAGTACCCATACTGATATGGCCTTAGATGTTGCGAGGATGTAAAATTCCAACATACCAACCAGTCCTGTCTGTTATCTGGCAATTGGCGATGTACATAGACATGGAGACAGCCGCAGCAGGAGGAGTGGCAGGTACTGGCGCCTCCTGGTGTATGGTCAAGGGGACAGAACTGTGAACAGTGCCAAATTTGAGTTTTGCGGACTCACCAAACTAACCAGGCAGTGAATACTCCTTTTGTATTATTGCCGTCCATGTACATGTGCCGCAACATGCTTCAGTGGGCAACCAATAAAGAGTCAAATTGATTACGGTATTTCAAAACTCGGAGTGATTAGTTTCTGCCTTCAGCCAGTTGTTACCAGTAGTTGGCCAGCTTTGTATCGATCAGAAACATGATTAGGTATGACTCAGCAAATTTCCAGTGTCTATAAATAGCAGGTGCGTCCATGATTCATCAGTAGCAAGTTTAGCGTAAACAAAACTATAAATACAGTCAGCCTCGAGTGTTGGTGATTCTTATCTATTGACAGTGAGGGATAACCAATTATGGATATTGGCATAATAAACAATGCATTATCATCATCATCGTCATCAATCCCTCAATCATTAGGGTTGTTATGGCACATCAGATGACTTTGTAACCCGTTTTCTCGGTTGGCTAAGCGAGGTGGTCTCTTTAGCCGACTGCCACTCTTTCGGGGCTTGTCAGGTATCTGGACTTGTGGTGCCCTTTCAGCTGACTGTGGTCACTGTGAACATAAACGGTCAGTTAAAGCTGCATAGTCCGATAAACGCGTCAGATTTTCAAAAGCCAAAGAAATCTAGATTTGAACCTACACATCCAACTTAGATCCCAGTGTACTTAAAGTTGCATAGTCCGATGGTTTTGAGTTTCTCTCATTTTCTGAGATAAGCATATTATTATTAGGTTGATCATCATAATCTACCTCAGTTTAGTTTGAAGTAACTTTTATTTTAAATGGCAAACTTTTGAGATATTTGAAGTGCAAACGTGCTAAATGAATTTCGGCAAGCTTGCCAAAACTCGAACACCATAGGCTTCTGCATTAACAGGTTCTATTCAATTGCCTCAATATTCCCTTATATGTGATGGCACATGTTTAATAAGTGCACCAGTATCTAAGTTAGATACGTAGAATCAAATCTAGGTAATTGTTTTTGTTTTGAAAATTTGATGTTGTCATCAGACTACGCAACTTTAATAAGTATTTGTTGCGGCATAGAAGAGAATACTAAGACAATTGAATAGAACTTGGTACTCCTGAAACATATGGGATCAGAGTTTTGACAAGCATGCCAAAATTAATTTAGCATGCTTTATTTTGTGGAAATATGTTTATTCTCCTGAATAAGTTCTTTTGTCAGAGCGGAAGCACTGGTCTTCCAACCATTTTTCAATTCGGGATTATTTACACAAAAATGGTTTATAGAGTGAGGTATATAAAGTGAGCTAACAATAGCTGTTGAATACTTAATTAGTAGCATATAGCACGATGGATTTCTGATCGCTACCTACAAGTCCCGCAGTAATATGGCAACGATAGTGTCATATGACTACATCAATATTAGATGGATCGATGTGAGTATTTTCATGGTAGTTAGAATGTAAACAGAAGTTATCTTCTGTATTCATTTGGTTTGTTTGTTTGTTGTTATTTTATGTCCTAGCAACATCTAAGGTCATATCAAGATGGGTACCTACTTGTGACAGTGCACACTCATGGCGACTTTATAGTGCTGTGCCACTAGGAAACCAGGCCAGTGGCACCATGACCTGGTATCCCACTCAGTCACATTATCCTGACACTGAGCACATCAGTCCTTGCCCTGTCCTAATAATGCCGAGTGCCTGACTAGGAAGCGACAAGTATACATTTTTAAGTCATTGGTTTGACTCGACCAGGGATCGAACCCACGATCTACCAGGAGACGGACGCTCTAACTCATTCGGTCATCCCGTCTGGTCGTATTCATTTGGTAACATTGCAATAAGTTTTTATAAAGGACATGGCCAGTTGGAATATATAAATGTCAGTTTGATAGGAATATTCTAGTGTTATCCTATCATGGTTAGTTATGTGAGTTTGTTAGTTGCAGTTTGTTTGTTTTAGTATTGTTAGTTTACACCTCAAATATCTTCCAAATTCGCCATTTTAAATCAAAGTTACTTCAAACTAAAGTAAAGGTAGATTATAACAATCAACCTAATATATCTATATCTCAGGAAATGACCGCAAGAAATCAAAGTCATCGCTCTATGCAACCATAAAGTTACATAGTCCAGTAGTTTTGAGTTTTGAGTAAATACCTTAAGTGCCTGTCACACTATGCCGGATTGAGCAACGGACAAAATTGTCTAGTCCGGTGCTGTTTGGGCGTGATAGGTATCAAAATGTATTAAAATGTGTCAAAATGTTGCGATATTGTGTCAAAGGCCGCTGGATGAACGGACATGAAATGGACATGAAACATACATGAATGGATAGCCAACGGATGATAAGCAGACTAAACAGACTCAAACCGGACAAGAACTGTAGACGTCAATCCGGTGGCATCCGTTCCAAGTTTTGTGCATGTTCAAAACTTCTAACGGATCGGGCCGGATATCAATGGATATCAATGGATATGCAATGGATATGCAATGGCCACAAACTGGACTTTGCCGGATATCAACAGACTTTGTTTGGTTTCTTCCCGTTTACCCAATCCGGTGATGTGTGACAGAGCCTTTATCTTGATTGATATAATGTACCTTACTTTTTATTGAAGTCACTTTTATTTTATATCGCCAACTTTTGAGATATTTGAAATGAAAACATGCCAGATTAATTTAGGCAAGCACATCAAAACTCTGATACCATAGGCTTCAGTAGTAACAGGATCTAATAACTTCCACTAAACAGACTGAGTACATCCGTCTATGCTGCAACACATGTTTATAGCCGCATAGTCCAATGAAGCATCAAATTTTCAAAACCCAAACCAATTATTTAGATTTGATTCTACATCTTTGACTCAGATATTAATGCACTTATTGAGCATATATTGCTGCGTAGAAAGGAATACTGAATCAATTTAATAGAACTTGTTACTACATAAGCCTTTGGTGTCAGCGTTTTGGCATGCTTGCCAAAACTAACTAACTTGACATGTTTTCACTTCAAATTTCTAAAAAATTAGCCACTTAAAATAAAAGTTATTTCAAATTAATGCAAAGTAGATGATTACAATTAGCTTAAAGTTGCATAGTCCGATGGGTTTTGAGTTTCTGTCATTTTCTGAGATAAACATATTAGAGTGATCGTTATAATCTACCCTACTTTCACTTGAAGTAACTTTTATTTTAAATAGCTAACTTTTGAGATATTTGAAGTGAAAAAAAGCAAAATCAGTTTTGGCAAGCTTGCCGAAACTGTGACACCATAGGTTTCTGCTGTAATAGCTTCTATTATATTGCCTCAGTATTTCCTTCTATCTGGTGACAAATGTTTAACAAGTGCACCAGTATTTAAGTTAGATATGTAGAATCAAATTGAGATACTTGTTTTGGTTTTGAAAATTTAATGCTTCATCGGACTATGCAGCTTTAGTATATTTATTATAACCAGAGGGTATGGCCGAATGAGTTTAGAGCGTCCGTCTCCCGTGTTGGTAGATCGTGGAGTCATGGGTTCGATCCCATGTTGAGTCAAACCAATGACTTAAAAATTGATACTTGTCGCTTCCTAGCCTGGCGCTCGGCATTATTAGGATGGGGCAAGGACTGGTTGGCTCAGTGTCAGGATAATGTGACTGAGTGGGATATCAGGTCATGGTGTTGGGGGCCTGGTCTTCCAGTGGGGCAGCACTATGAAGTCGCCATGAGTGCGCACTGTCACAAGTCGGTACCCATCCTGATATGACCTTAAATGTTGCTAGGACGTAAAACAACAACAAACAAATAAGCGACTATGCAACTTTAATAAAAGCACCAATATCTAAGTTAGGTATGTAGAATTAAACCGGGATCATTGTTTTAACTTAGACACATTTGATGTTTTCGTTGGACTATGCAGCTTTAAGGAGAAATGGAGCCACAATGGCGAGAGGTCCCAAAGTGCTCGACGGGGCAAGGTCATTAAGGTCACGTGATGGTGTGTTTATAGTTGAGTGCTTCCGAGGGCACCGGGCGCGGTGGCCTAATCGGTTGAGCGCGGGCCTCGCGTCGGGAAGGTCGGGAGTTCGGTTCCCGGTTGAGTGAAACCAATTACTTTAAAAATTGATACTTGTCGCTTCCTAGCCTGACACTCGGCATTAATAGGATAGGGTAAAGACTGGTTAGGCGTTAGCTCAGTATTAGGATAATGTGTCTGAGCAGGATATTGGCTCATGGTGCCAGCGGCCTGGTCTCCCAGTGGGGCAGCACAGTAAAATCGCCATGAGTGCGCACTGTCACAAGTCGGTACCCGTCCTGATATGACCTTAGATGTTGCCAGGACATGAAACTCCAACAAACAAATAAACAAATTTCTGAGGGGTGACCACCCTTGATGGAATGTCTGAATGGCTCTACTTGCTCTACTTGTTTTCGCAGCCACAACAGAAAATACATAAGAATTTTAGTGGAATTCCCAGCAAGTGTGGTCGGCCATTTCCATCGATGTAAATTGCTGCATCAAACTCAAAGTCTCATTGGACGCTCGTCAATCGCCCAACTGCACTCTGTTGACCTTTCTCTAGCAGGCTAAAAATAGATTCAGAGGTGGCAAGTGGGTAAGATTAAAAGTGTGAGAAGGGAGATCTCACTGATACGCATATTGTTGGTTGGTTGTTGGAGTTTTACGTCCTAGCAGCATCTAATACGCATATTGTAAAGAAGGAGAAGTAGCATGGCTGAAGGGGGAAGGGTGTGGCAGTGGGAGTCACCCTTTCCCAGAGAGGGGGGGGTCCTCGGGAAAATTTTGAAAAACGTGATACAAAATGGTGCATTCTGGTGCATTTTGATTTTGAAAATATGCGTCAATTTCTTTTGAATACAAGCTATAAATGGGAAATTCCAAACTAAAAGCGGGAAATCAGGAGATTGTGGTTATTTTGCTATATTTTATGGGGCTGTCACACTACAACGCTTCTCTCCAACGCGCGTCGACGTGTGTCACTTTTTTGGCGAAACGTCGGGAAACGTTAGGAGGACGTTATGAGGACGTCGGTACACGTCGGTACACTATCCTGGACGTTGACAGTCGCCGGAGGACGTAGGCGAGTGTAGCAGGTCGCTAGATGTTTTAAGCGTGTCAAAAAAACGGGACAACCTACAACGCGCGGAAACGTCTGGATACGCATGTTAGGAGGACATTATGAGGACGTTGCTGTGTGTGTGTCTCTGTGTGTGTGTGTCTCTGTGTCTGTGTGTGTCTCTGTTTCTCTATGTGTGTGTATCTGTGTCTCTGTGTGTGTCTCTGTGTCTGTGTGTGTCTGTGTGTGTCTGTGTGTGTGTCTCTGTGTCTGTGTGTGTCTCTGTGTCTGTGTGTGTCTCTGTGTGTGTGTGTGTCTGTGTGTCTGTGTGTGTCTCTCTGTTTCTGTGTGTGTCTATGTGTCTGTGTGTGTATCTGTGTGTGTCTCTGTCTGTGTGTGTGTCTCTCTGGCTGTGTGTGTGTCTCTGTGTCTCTATGTATGTATCTGTGTCTGTGTGTGTCTCTCTGTGTCTGTGTGTGTCTCTGTGTATGTGTGTATCTCTGTGTCTATGTGTCTGTGTGTGTGTCTCTGTGTGTGTCTCTGTGTCTATGTGACCATGTGTGTGTCTCTGTGTCTCTATGTGTGTGTATCTGTGTCTGTGTGTGTATCTCTGTGTCTGTGTGTGTGTCTCTGTGTCTCTGTGTCTGTGTGTGTGTCTCTGTGTCTGTATGTGTGTGTATCTGTGTCTCTGTGTGTGTCTGTGTGTCTGTGTGTGTCTGTGTGTCTGTGTGTGTCTCTGTGTCTCTGTGTCTGTGTGTGTGTCTCTGTGTCTCTATGTGTGTATGTGTGTCTGTGTGTGTCTCTGTATCTGTGTCTCTGTGTGTGTCTCTGTGTCTCTGTGTATGTCTCTGTGTATGTGTGTCTCTCTGTCTCTGTGTGTGTCTCTGTGTCTGTATGTCTCTCTGTCTGTGTGTGTCTCTGTGTCTGTGTGTGTGTCTCTGTGTCTCTGTGTGTCTGTGTCTCTGTGTCTCTGTGTGTCTGTGTCTCTGTGTCTGCGTGTGTGTATTTGTGTCTCTGTGTGTGTCTCTGTGTATGTGTGTGTGTCTCTGTGTATCTGTGTGTGTGTCTCTGTGTGTGTGTGTCTCTGTGTCTCAGAGAGAGAGAGACAGAGGCAGAGACACAGACACAGACAGACACAGACAGACAAAGACAGAGACAGAGACACAGACACAGAAACACAGACAGAGACAGAGACACAGACACAGACACAGACACAGACACAGACACAGACACAGAGAGAACGCACCGATATACGTTACCACAACGTTGGCCGCGCGCTAATAATACGCTACTGACAAATTTCCCCATATTTCCCCTAAAAGTTTAATGTTTCTCGACGCTTTAATTTTATTTTCAACGCTGACGGGTCCCCGGTGAGAAACATCGTAGTGTGACAGGGCCATTAGGGAGATCGCTCGCCAACTCGGGTGACTTGGCGCGTCTGTGTATATAATTATATATCCTCCATTATGAGGGAGGTAAAAGCTTGGAGATATAATCGCGAAACTAGATCAGCGCTCTTAATTTCAAGGTTGACTTTTATTCAATCAAATTGCTCTGATCCCCCCCCCCACCCACCCGCCAGACCCACCAACCCCCCACACCCACAAATTTGCACTTCCGGTCCCAGATCTTGCAGCTCAGTCGTGTTCAGCGCATCCGTGTAAGAAGTCAGCAGAGCGGAACCGGAACCGGAACCGGAAGTGGAACCGGAAGTGGAACCGGAAGTGGTGGCGCTGGTATCGGCAGGCCCCTCCAGGTGGTGCCAGTCCAGGTTCTCACCTGCTGCAGATTACCGGAAGTTCACTTTCTGCATAACACAAAGGAAAGGAAAGTTTGTTTTATTTAACGACGCCTCTAGAGCACATTGGTTTTTATCATCAGCTATTGGACATAAAACATATGGTCATTCTGACATATTTCTTTGGAGGAAAGCCGCTCCTGCCAACACAGGCTACTCTTTCCGATATGCAGCATGGGGTCTTTCATATGCACTTTCCCACAGACAGGACAGCACATACCACAGCCTTTGATGAACCAGTTGTGGACCACTGGTTGGAACGGAAAATAACCCAAACTGCAAATGGATCCACTGAGCAGGATCAATCGGATGACCCACACCTTCACAGGTGGACACTCTACCGCCTGAGCTATGTCCCGCTCCTGGATCCCATTCAAGCTACAATGATATTTGGTTCTTGAGTCAATGTACATGTAAGTGCGTTACCCGCATGTATGTGATTGCAAGCATTAAAAAACTTATGGTTGCAGACCATTTAAAAGACTTATAATTCCAGGAGCGTAAGTGTAGTAGTCTGCACTGACCTCTGTGACAAGGGGCCACGTAGACACCTAGACGTGGATGACATCAAGGAGCCTAGGTAGTGTAGTGGTTGTCATGCTAACTCCGGAATGGCAAGAAGTGTTCAAATCCCGACTTAGGCCCAACATTTCCCATTTTCATCACCCACAACAATGGTAACAAATTACCCAACTTAAAGTTGCATAATCCGATGGTTTTGAGTTTCTCTCATTTTCTGAGATAAACATATTAGGTTGTTCATTATAATCTACCTTACTTTAGTTTGAAGTAACTTTTATTTTAAATCGCTAACTTTTGAGATATTTGAAATGGAAACATGCTAAATTAATTTTGGCAAGCTTGCCAAAATTCTTAACACCATAGGATTCTGCAGTAACAGGTTCTATTAATTGACTCAGTATCCCCATATATGTGACGACAAATGTTTAATAAGTGCACCGGCATCTAATTTAGATATGTAGAATCAAATCTAGATAATTGTTTTGGTTTTGAAAATGTTATGTTTTCATCGGACTATGCAGCTTTAAATACCTACTTATCTACCTATTTACAATGTAATGTAAACGGCCGGTAGACCAGTGCTTCGGCACTGAACAAAAATCTATGTTCTGATGAAAACACTCTTTTACCAACAACAAAAGATTAGTGAGTCTTCGGTTTGACTCAGCCGGGGATGGAACCCACGACCTTTGGCGTAGTAAGCGGGGGCCCAACTCATTCACCCTTTTCCGTCTGGCATTATTGATATAGCTAATCACTGAGGTGCGCGACACATTGTCGCGCTATGTACGGCGAGCGGGAATAAGATGCTGAACTCAAGCAGCGTGTTGTGTACTACACACTCGTCACCGCCCCCTGCCGGCATTCCTGTTAACTAACAACCCACTTACCAGACACTCACGCTATCGCAACTATATTTAGAGGTACATAATCAGATGCTTTTTGGTTATTGCCATATCTTTGAAACATATATAGTTATCGTTATAATTCTACAGGATTCTACAGGATCGGTGCTGTATCTAATACAGCACTGATCAAAACTTAGATTATATAGACTGTCAATTCCAATAGTAAGATGGCAGGAAAACCAGTACTTGCTCTGGCGCTGACAAATGTCATATTCAGATGACTAAATACTTTACCAAAAAAATGAAAAAAGACATACTTTAGGTTGGCGTAACTTTGATTACAAACGAGGGTGACTTTGGAGGACCAGACGGGATGGCCGAATGAGTTAGAGCGTCCGTCTCCCGTGTTGGTAGATCGTGGGGTCGTGGGTTCGAACCCTGGTCGAGTCAAACCAATGACTTAAAAATTGATACTTGTTGCTTCCTAGTCTGGCGTTCGGCATTATTAGGATAGGGCAAGGAATGGTTGGCTCAGTGTCAGGATAATGTGACTGAGTGGGATATCAGGTCATGGTGCTGGCAGCCTGGTCTTTCAGTGGGGCAGAACTATAAAGTCGCCATGAGTGTGCATTGTCACAATTCGGTACCCGTCCTGATATGACCTTAGATGTTGCTAGGATGTAAAACAACAACAAACAAACTGACTTTGGAAATGTCTGAAGTGAAAACATGTCAAGTAATTTTGGTGTGCACACCGAAAGGCAGGAGAATATAGATTTGTGTGACTAGCAGCAGTGACAGGTTCTATTAAATTGATTGTTTGTTGGAGTCTTATGTCTGGGAAAGGAGTGGCTGGCTCAGTGTCAGGATAATGTGACTCAGTGGGATATCAGGTCATTGTGCCGTCAGCCTGGCCTCCCAGTGGGACAGCACTATAAAGTTTCTATGAGTGTGCTATTGGATATCAAACATACGGTCATTCTCACATATATATGCTGCTGCCACATAGGCTACTCTTTCCGATAAGCAGCAAGGGTTCTTTCATATGCATTTTCCCAGAGACAGAACAGCACATACCACAGCCTTTGATGAACCAGCTGTGGAACACTGGTTGGAACGGAAAATAACCCAAACTGCAAATGGGTCCACTGAGCAGGATCGATCGGACGACCCACACCTTCACAGGAGGACACTCTACCGCCTGAGCTACGTCCCGCCCCTGTCTATCAAGAGGAGCCGTGGGGTGGACCTGGGGCGCCTTCCTACTTCAGTACTTGTCAACACAACAACCACACAGAGAATTGCGAACTCCACACGCACACGCACACGCCTCACCCACTGTGGCAAAGGCGCCCACACACACAGCCAGGTGCCCAGACACACAGCCAGGTGCCCACACACAGCCAGGTGCCCAGACACACAGCCAGGTGCCCACACACACACAGCCAGGTGCCCACACACAGCCAGGTGCCCACACACACAATCAGGCACCCACACACACAACCAGGCACCCACACACACAACCAGGCACCCACACACACAGCCAGGTGCCCACACACAGCCAGGTGCCCACACACACAGCCAGGTGCCCACACACACAGCCAGGTGCCCACACACACAGCCAGGTGCCCAAACACACAGCCAGGTGCCCACACACACAGCCAGGCGCCCACACACACAGCCAGGTGCCCACACACAGCCAGGAGCCCCCACACACAGCCAGGTGCCCACACACAGCCAGGTGCCCAGACACACAGCCAGGTGCCCACACACACAACCAGGCACCCACACACACAACCAGGCACCCACACACACAACCAGGCACCCACACACACAGCAGGTGCCCACACACAACCAGGAGCCCACACACACAGCCAGGTGCCCACACACAGCCAGGTGCCCACACACAGCCATGTGCCCACACACACACCCAGGTGCCCACACACAGCCAGGTGCCCACACACACAACCAGGTGCCCACACACAGCCATGTGCCCACACATACACCCAGGTGCCCACACACAGCCAGGCGCCCACCACGTGTATGGGCGCCTCACTCACTGTGGGAATGGCGCCCACACACACTGTGACACAGCCAGGCCCCCACACACGCTGTGACACAGCCAGGCGTCCACTTCGTGTGTGCGCAGTGGGTGGTTGATGTGTGTGGGTAGGAGGAGAGGCGAGGGGGGAGGGGTGAGAGGGAGGGAAGCGGGAGGGGGGAGGGGAGACAGGGAGGGAGAGGAGCGGGAGAGGGAGAGGGAGGGAGGGGAGAGGGAGAGGGAGAGGAGAGGGAGAGGGGGAGGGTGAGAATGGGGAGGAGGGAGAAGGGAGTGGGGACGGGAGGGGCAGTGGGAGGAGGAGGGGAGGACGCGATGGGGGGGGGGGGGAGGGAGGAGTGGGAGGAGGGTGGGGGAGAGAGAGGGAGAGGGGGGAGCGAGGGGACGGGGGAGGGGGAGGGGATGGGGGAGGTGAGTGGAGGCGGAGGAGGGGGGAGGGTGGTGGTGGGAAGGGGAGGGAGAGGGAGAGGGAGAGGGAGAGGGAGAGGGAGAGGGAGAGGGAGAGGGAGAGGGAAGAGGGAAATGGAGAGACGGAGGGGGGAGGAAGAGGGAGAGGGGAGGGGGAGGAGTGTGAGGAGGAGGAGGGGAGTGGGAGGATGGTGGGGAGAGAGAGGGAGAGGGGTGGAGAAGGAGGAGGCGGAGATGGGTAGGAGGAGTGGGAGGAGGATGCGGAGCATAGGTGTGAGGGGGGAGGGTGAGGGAGAGAGAGTTGGAGGGGGAGGGGGAGGAGGAGGCAGGGGGAGGGGGGGAGGAGGGGAGGGGGGAGGGGGGTGGAGGGGGAGGGGGAGGGGAGGAGGAGGGGGAGGGGGGAGGGGGAGGAGGGGGGGGAGGAGGGGGAGGAGAGGGGGAGGAGAGCAAACGCCGCAGCTCCTCAACACGCTCCTGTTATGGCCAACATGGCTACGCCCACTCACGACCCGACCTGGGATCATCAAGAGCAATCACAAATATTTATGTTGGTAATCCAAGCATGTTTAAATACAAAACAGTTCAGTTAAACGGTTCCTCCTTCTCCTTCTTGTTCGTCCCCTTGTCTTTCTCGTCTTCTCGCTCTTCTGGTTCTTCTCGTTCTTCTGGTTCTTCTCGTTCTTCTCGTTCTTCTCGTTCTTCTCGTTTTCTTCTCGTTCTTCTCTTCTTTCGTCTCTCTTCTCGTTCTTCTCGTTCTTCTCGTTCTTCTCGTTCTTCTCGTTCTTCTCGCTCTTCTCGCTCTTCTCGCTCTTCTCGCTCTTCTTGGTCTTCTTGGTCTTCTCGCTCTTCTCGCTCTTCCCGTTCTTCTCGTTCTTCTTGTTCTTCTCGTTCTTCTCGTTCTTCTCGTTCTTCTCGTTCTTCTCGTTCTTCTCGTTCTTCTCGTTCTTCTCGTTCTTCTCGTTCTTCTCATTCTTCTTGTTCTTCTCGTTCTTCTTGTTCTCTTCGTGTTATCTTCTTGTTCTTGTTCTGTTCTTGTTGTTGTTGTTGTTGTTCTTCTTCTTCTTCTTCTTCTTCTTCTTCTTACCTGTTCCTCTGTGTATTATTCATCGGAGTAAGTCATTTATTTATTGGCACCCATTAAATTTAATCTTTCTTCAGTTTTCCCTTATTTTTTAAAGCTGATCAGTTCGATGAGAGCACCACATTTTCGAAACCAAATATTTATCTGGATTTGAGGATGCATATCTATTTCATATATTGGTGGGATTTTTACAGATTTGCTGCTGCAGTTTAATAGATACTGTTAATGTTGAAGGTTATGGCGTCATAATTTTGATATGCATCATCATCAATCTTATCACCATCACCACCACCATCACCGCCACCATCACCATCATCACCACCACCACCATCACTATCACCACCACCTCCACAACCACCATCATCACCACCACCACCATCACCATCACCTCTACCTCCACAACCACCATCACCACCACCATCACCACCACCACCATCACCATCACCTCTACCTCCACAACCACCACCACCCCACCATCACCTCAACCACCACTACCACAATCACCATCAACTCTACCTCCACAACCACCACCACGACCACCGCCATCACCATCACCTCTACCTCCACAACCACCATCACCACCACCACCATCAGCTCTACCTCCACAACCACCACCATCACCACCAGCTCTACCTCCACCACTACCACCACCACCATCACCTATACCACCACTACCACAATCACCATCACCTCTACCTCCACAACCACCACCACCACAATCACTATCACTTCTACCTCCACCACCACCACCACCACTATCACTTCTACCCCCACAACCACCACCACCACCACCATCACCATCACCTCTACCTCCACAACCACCACCACCACCACAATCACTATCACTTCCACCTCCACCACCACTATCACCACCACCATCACTATCACTTCTACCTCCACAACCACCACCACCACCATCACTATCACTTCTACCTCCACAACCACCACCACACTATCACTTCTACCTCCACAACCATCACCATCACCACCACCATCACTATCACTTCTACCTCCACCACCACGATCACCCCCACCACCCCCACCATCCCTTTTGCTCTTCGCCTGTGTCTTTTCCTCCTTCTCATTATCACTTTCTCTCCATCACCACTCCTTTGTTCTTCCCGTCTCAACCCTTCTCCCCATCATCTCCTCTCTATTCTTCTGCCTTTGCTCTTCTCTGTATATACCTCTCACCTCTCTCTTGTTTCTCACCATTTCTCTCTTTTTCTCTCATTCACTCTCTTTCTCTCTCTTTCTTTCTCTCTCTCTTTCTTTCTCTTTCTCTTTCGCTCTCTCTTTCTCTTCATCAGTCTTTCTGTTTCGTTCTGTTTCTTTCTCTTTCGCTCTCTGTCTCTCTCGCTCTCTCTTTCTCTTTATCAGTCTTTCTGTCTCTTTCTCTTTCTTTCTATCTCTTTCTCTTTCTCTTTATCAGTCTTTCTGTCTCTTTCTCTTCCTGTGTCTTTCTCTCTCTATCTCTCTCGCTCTCTCTCTCTTTCTCTTCATCAGTCTTTCTGTCTCTTTCTCTTTCTTTCTTGCTTTCTCTCTCGTGCTCTCTTTCTCTTATCAGTCTTGCTGTCTCTTTCTCTTTCTTTCTCTTTCTGTCAGTCTCTCTCGCTCTCTCTTTCTATTTCTCTCTCGCGCTTTCTCCCTCCCACTCTTGCTCACTCTCTCTTTCTCTCTCTTTCTCTCTCTCCCTCCCACTCTCTCTCTCTCTCTTTCTCTCTCCCTCCCTCCCCACTCCCTTGCTCGCTCTCCCCCCCATCTCTCTCACTCTCTCTTTTTCTCTCCCTCCCACTCTCTTTCTCTTCCTCCCTCCTTCCTCCTCTCCCTTGCTCGCTCTCTCCCCCTCCTCTCTCTCACGCTCTCTTTCTCTCTATTTCTCTCTCTATGTATCGCTCTCGTTCCGTATGCCTTCAGGGCTCCACTCTCCGCTCACCTTCCCTGCTGTCCCTGGCTTTCCTTGAATCCAGATCCTGGAATGAAAGCCTTCCTCGAAGTGTATCCCTCCCCCTCTCAATGGAAGGCAAGAAAAGAAATGATCACCTCTTTTGAATAATCTCTAAAGCCCCATTCACACACGGGCCTTAAGTCGCCTCAACTCGTTCGCCTCATCTCAGTCGACTCAGATCCCACATGTGAACACTCTGCTGAGGTGAATTAGAGTTGATTCGACTCAACTAGTTCACCTCATGTAGACTGCTTCAGGAGGTGGGTTAGATGAGGCGAACTAGTTAAGGCGACTTAAGCCCCGTGTGTGAACGGGGCCTTAGTTTTTTTTGTTTTTTTGGGGGGGAGTTTTCAGTCGCATTGGTGCGCTTAAAGGCCCTGTCACACTACGACGTAATGACGTCAACGTAGAGAGAACGTGAAGAACGTTGAACTTTTCGGCGTAGTATGCAAATTTGGGCACAAGTTGAACGTGGATGCAGCGTAGTGGACGAGAGCGTAACGTCGGTAAAGCATAGTGATACCGTCATTCAACGAGAGAGGACAACGTCATTACGCTCATGGAACGTTATGAACGTTATTCCATCGCCAGAAGAACGTTACGTGACGTTACATATGTCATGAGATGTTGAATGTACATTGAATGCACGTTCTCCTGATATTCTCCTGATGTTCTCCTGACGTTCTCCTGATGTTCTGGACGTGGGCATTTGCACTCGGTTGAACGTACTGAGCAGCGCTGGAATAACATCCGTTTAACATCATTGACGTTCACTAAACGTGAACAGAACGTACGGCGAATGTAAACCCTTACGTTCGAGCTACGTCGAAAGTTTTGAACATGTCCAAAACCTTGACGTAACTCGACGTAACACGACGTAATGTGACGTAGCTCGACGTCATTCTAATGTCATTCTGACGTCATCATAACGTAACCCAACATACGGCAATGTAATGACGAAAAATGACCACGTTAGGCTCACGTTGGCTCGTTACGTCATAGTGTGACAGGGGTAGAAGGCTGCAAATCTGAAAGTGGTCCCATGTGGTCAAGAGTTGGCTTCCGATGGGTAGTGGTCAGAGAAATTGTGTGTGTGTGAGGGGGAGGGGGAGGAAAAAGGCAGCCTAAGAGCCCAACCACAGTCTTCTGAGAGGGCCGGGGGGGGGGGGAGGCTGGGTGGTTGGTGTAGTTTTACACCCAAGTAAGACCCTAGGCCATACCAGGACGTGCACCGACTTGTGACAGCACGCACTCATGCCAACTTTATAGTGCTGCCCCACTGGGAAATCAGGCCGCCGGCACCATGATCTGATGTCCCACATGGTGCAGATAGCACTTAAAGGTGCATAGTCCAATGCTTTTGAGTTTCTGTCCTTTTCTGAGATAAATATATTAGGTTGATGGTTATAATCTACCTGATCTTTGTTTGAATTTTTATTTTGTGTGTGTGTTTTTGTACATTAGTTGATTAAGCAGGAGAAATTTCAACCACAGACAATTGGTTTTCCTCATTCCACTGTTCCTTGCCCTATCCTAGTAATGCTGAGTGCCAGGCTAATTAGCGACAAGCATCAATTTTGTCGGTTATTGATTTAACTCCACAAGAATTCAAACACATGGGTTCGAATCCCATGACCTACCAATACGGGAGGCGGATGCTCAATTCATTCAACCATCCTGTCTGGTTGAAATAACTTATATTTTAATTGGCTAACCTTTTAGATATTTGAAGTGGAAACATGGAAAATTAATTTAGGCAAGCACGTCAAAATTCTGACACCATATAATAGGCTTCTGTGGTGATAGATTCTATTTAATTAACTCAGTATTCCCTTCTATGTGGCAACAAATGCTTTATAAGTGCATCAGTATCTAAATAGGATATGTAGAATCAAATCTACATAAATGTTTTGGTTGTTTAGAAAATTTGATGCTTTATTTGGACTATTCAGCTTTAACAGGATGTGTGGTCTGCTTGCATCTCATTGTCCTCGACCACTCCCCAACATAAAGAAGAAGAAGAACAACAACAACAACAAGAAAAAAAAAGAGGAGGGGGAGGAGAGAAAGAAAAAGACAAAGAAGAGGTAAATTAATGGGTCTGGAGTAGTACCATTTGCATTCAGGAGACGAGAGGAGGCAGGAAACTAGAAAGGAGATGGTTGGTTGTTGGGGTTTTACGTCCTGGCAACATCTACGGTCAAATCAGGATGTGTACTGACTTGTGACAGTGCACAGTCATGGTGACTTTATAGTGCTTCCCCACTGGGAAATCAAGCTGCCGGCACCATGACCTGATATCCCATTCAGTCACATTATCCTAACACTGAGCCAACCAGTCCTTGTCTTATCCTATTAATGCCGAGCACCAGGCTAGGAAGCAACAAGTCTCAATTTTATAAGTCATTGGTTTGGCTCGACCGGGAAATGAACTCCCAATATCCTGCACACGAGGTCCGAGATCTAGTGATTGAGTCTCCATGCCCGGTGTAGAAAGGAGACATGTGAGAGAAGTGAGGGAAGAAAGAAGAGAGAAGAGGGAGGGCTGAGAGGAGAAGTGAGAGAGGACTAAGGCATGATAAGAGAAGAGAAAGGATAGTGGAGGGGAGAGAGGATGGAAAGAGAGGAGAGTGAGGTGAGAGGAGAGAGGAGAGGGAAGAGAGGGAGAAGAGAGAATCAATGAGATAGGAGAGTGAAGAGAGGGGAGAAAGGAAAGAGGAGGGGGAAAATTGGAGAGTTAGAAGAGGGGATGGAGAGAGGAGAGAAAGAGGAGGAAGAAGTGAGAAAGTGAGAGCGATGTGAGAGGAGATAAATGTATGAGAGGGGAGAGAGAGTGGAGACAAGTGAGAGAGGAGAGGGAGGATAGTGAAATGAGAGAGAGAGGAAGGTAAGGAAATACTGATATATGAGAGAGGGGGAAAGAGTGTAGAGAAGTGAGAGAAAAGGGATAGGAGAGAGGGGGTGAGAGGAGAGAGGAGGGAGAGGAGACAGAGATGGGAGGTAGGGAGAGTGCGGAGATAAGTAAGAGAAGAAAGGGGATAGAGGAGAGAGGAGAGAGGAGAGAGGAGAGAGGAGCTAGAGATGAGAGTGAGGAGAGAGGAGAGTGAGGAGAGAGGAGATATAAATGGGAGATTGGGGAGTGCGGAGATAAGTTAGAGAATATAATAGAGGAGAGAGAGGAGAAAGAGGAGAGAGGAGAGAAAGGAGAGAGAGAGAAGAGAGGGAGAGAGGAGAGAGAGGCGAGAGAGAAGAGAGGGGAGAGAGGAGAGAGAGGAGAGAGAAACGGGAGAGAAACGGGGAGAGGGAGGAAAGAGAGGAGAGAGAGGAGAGAGAGGAGAGAGAGGAGCGAGAGGAGAGAGGAGGAGAGGAGGAGAGAGGGAGAGAGGGGAGAGAGATAGAGGGGAGAGATAGAGGGGAGAGATAGAGGAGAGAGAGAAGAGAGAGGAGAGGGAGGAGAGGGAGGAGAGAGACAAGAGAGAGGAGATAGAAGAGAGATGAGAGAGGGGATAGAGAGTAGAGGGAGGAGAGAGAGGGAGATAGGATGGAGATAGGGGAGAGAGGAGAGAGAGGGAGAGAGGAGAGAGAGGGGGAGAGAGGAGAGAGGAGAGATAGTGAGAGAGGAGAGGGAGGGGGGAGAGGGGAGAGAGGGGAGAGAGGAGAGAGAGAGAGGGGAGAGAGAGGAGAGAGAGGGGAGGGGGAGAGAGAGGAGAGAGAGGAGGGAGTGGTCACTGATAAAGGATTCAGGAGTCGACTGGTGTCTGCTGTGTGCGCGTCCTCTACGAGTTGATGCTGCTCACAGATCGTCGGCGATCTCTATAGTAAAGCAGACACCTTCCGCTGGACCCAGGTATTTACAAATTAAGCTTGTATCCGAGCAAACACAACCAGCGGGGGACAAGTCGGATACGACACCAGAGGGCACTCACTGCGCATGCGCACCGGAAGAACCCGTTAACACCACTGGGGCTTTACGAGTTGGATCATTCTCAGAAACTGTGTATCACTTTTGTGACATGGAAGCCAAAAGTGAAAACATTCCAAATAATAGTAGATGACATTCCAAATAATTGCAGAATCCATATTCATACAAAGGTTTATATGTTGTGCATATGTCAGAATTGAAATTCTTTTTTTTCACTTGTTGATTTTGATCTTATATAAATTGAGAAAGCTGTTCAAATTAACCGTGTAACGGGCATCCATAACATCATTTTAACACACGCAACAGATTCAAGCCAGATTTATTGATTACAGTTAAGCCAAAAGAATTGCTTCTTACAAGAAAAAAAGTTGAACAAATATATTTGGGTAGATATATTGGTGTCGATATGAACATTTTCATATTTTCACTTTAATGCAAAATCATATAAGTATATTCTGGATGCATTTTGTGGGATAGATTAAATACATGTAGCATTGCTAACATGTTTAATACACAGTCAACAATAACTATTTGACTTAGAACAAGAATGAAAAAACATTGAGCATGTTGGCGAGGCTAACATGGATAATTTGCGAACGAGGCCAGTTCCTCCTTTCCTGGTTCTCACTCTCCCACTTTCACGCTCACTTGCTCTCCTGTCATCATCCTGTGCACTTCACTTTCCCACCCACCCTCCCTCTAACTTGGGGGGTGCCCGCTGATGGGTCTACATGTCTCCTGCTCCGGTATGCTCTGACCTGCTCATCCACTGGTCCCTGTCGACCACTTGATCACGATTACCGAACATGAATTGGGTCACTTTCACCTGCTTGCCTGGCCTATCTGTGTGTCTGATTTATTTGTGATAAATTCTTAAATTATATCTTCTTGTTTCCTCTTACTGTTCTGGGCCGAGTGAAGTGAATTAACAATGTAATGTGGAAACCAAAAATGAGGTATACAGTTTCTGACAACGACCCAGTTACTCCAGCAGGGTCTGGTGGACAGGATGCGGAACAATCTTATAGAAAGAAATGTCAGAGGCGTGTTATGAAGATAACCAGATGAATTTGCAATCTAATGTGTTAAATAAGTTGTTAGAATATTTATTTATCATAGCAGACTATTTTTTGGAGCTAAGAAACATGAGGCCTAAAGCCCCAGTCACACCTACCAGGATGAGCCCCGGATTTTGAGCCGGACCACCCCCGGACCAGTCGCCCGGACTGTCCCGGACAGCCCTGGATACAATCGCTATTTTCGTCCATTTTGCCTCGCGGTCACACGTACCTGGCCAGTGCGATCCGGGGGTGGTCCGGGTAGTCGGGGGGTGAACCGGGGCCTGTCCGGGCTGTCTGGGGGTGGTCCGGGGCTGTTTCGCTACTACTACTACTACTACTACCATGCCAGATCGAGCCCGGATCCCCCAGACCGCCCTGTGCACTGTCACAAGTCAGTAACCATCCCAGTATGACCGTAGATGTTCCCTAGATGTAAAACTCCAACAACCAAGCACAGATATAGTTAGATAATTATAAATCGCTACATTAGACACATAGTTAGGTAGTAGGACATTTTTACTTGGATTCATTTAAAGACACGTTTACCTATATATAATAATTTATTGTATGATACCAGTATTATGCAAGATGGGCTATAACCATTGCTGATACCAGAACGACGTTTTATGATAACGTAAAATCATACAAATATAATTTTAACTAATTGTGAAAATATTAGGTATGATGATACACTAAGATAACATGAAATTAAAATAAATAATAGATGTGTGAAAAAGAGAACAACATATGAAATAAATTAGAATTGAATATGCACCATTTGAGTACAAGTGTGAATTCTTAGTAATATACAATAGCGATAATAAGAATTCTGAAAATAAACTGAGTCCCATTACCGTAAACCTGCACATGCTCTGCCAGAGTCATAATGTTGCATTGTGCTGGTGTTGCGCGTTTGGGCCTCTGTCGGTTTACGCTCTACGCATCGCTTCTGCGCATGTGTCAAGATCGAACAGCATAAGCCCTGTTCACACACGGGCCTTAAGTTGCCTCAACTAGTTCGCCTCATCTAAGTCGACTCACATTGGCCGTGTGGATGCGACGCTGAGGCGAATTAGGGCTGAGTCGACTCATCTAGTTCGCCTCAAGTACACCGCGTTGCGAGGTAGTTTAGATGAAGCAAACTAGCTTGAGTCGGCCTATCTTGCATGTGTGGACGCTAGCGGTTTACTTGAGGTGGCTTAATCACATCACATGCATGCGCAGTCCAGCGCTGAGTTTGTTGATTTTCCAGTCGATCACAAGCGCATACTATATAATTTGGTCTATGAAAGCGCTAGCTGTGCACAGACATTTTTGTCATCTTTTTTTTTTAGGTTTTCACTGCCCAGCAGAAGTTTGGACCGTTCCAAAACAATACGATTCAGTCAATACAGATCTAGGTCAAATCCGCACAATCTCATGATGACGTCGACTAACCGAAAATGGTGCTGGTTTGGATGGTCGTACTCATGCGCAGATATCGAATTCCGCCTTAAACCACCCCAAGTACTGCATGTGTGGACTCGACACACTTTTTTAGTGCAGAAAACATCTATTATGTCACGATAGTATCAGTGTCACATCCGCGTGAAACTTCCTTACGTGCGAATAAGAACACTACCGTAGTGCAGAAAACATCTATTATCTAGAAAATCTACGCTGTCGCTGATCGGCGGTAGTGACTACGTCCCACTATTCACACGTCGGCTGAGCAAATACTGGTCCGTGGGTTCTAAGTAATAGAGGTAGGAAATAACCCCCCCCCCCCCAAAACCAAGCCATGAACAGATAAATGAAAGTCCCTCCCCCCTCAGAGATACAAAAAGAATGATTAAACTAATCCCCTCCCACTCCCAAGATAGGAAAAAAAAGCCAACAAGAATTCCCCCCCCCCCTCTCAGATACAAAAAGAAGTATTAAAATAATCTCCTCCCCCTCCCGAGATAGTAAAAAAAAGAAAGAAGTAGCCCCCTCTCTGAAATATATGAACAATAATTAAAAGAATGTAAAAGCCCCCCCCCAAACAAACCAAGACAGCTGCTGTGTGAATAGAGGTAGGAACCCCCCCCCCCCCAAAAAAAAAACAAGCATGAAAAGATAAATCGAAGTCCCCCCACCCTCAGAGATACAAAAACAATTATTAAAATAATCCCCTCCCACTCCCAAGATAGGAAAAAAAACAAACAAGAAAGACCGCCCCCTGTCAGATACAAAAAGAATTATTTTAATAATCTCCTCCCCCTCCCGAGATAGTAAAAAAAAAGAAGAAGTTCCCCCCCCTCCCCGAGATATATGAACAATAATAAAAAGAATGTAAAAGTCCCAACCCCCCCAAAAAACACCAAGCCAGCCGCTGTGTGAATAGAGGTAGAAAATAACTCACCTCCCCCCAAACCAAGCCATGAAAAGATAAATAAAAGTACACCCCCCCCCCTCTCAGAGATACAAAACAAAACAAGAATTACCCCCCCCCCCCCCACTCCTCTCAGATACAAAAAGAATTATTAAAATAATCGCCGGGCAGCGGTAGCATAGAGCGTAAACCCACCGAGACCAAAGCCTGCAACATTCTGCAGTTTGAAAGCGCCGGTCGATTTTGGCGCATGCGCAGTGCATCCACGCATGCGGAGAAGCGACAGCGTAGCGTGTAAACTGACGGAATGTGCTGTTCTGTCTGTGGGAAAGTGCATATAAAAGACCCCTTGCTGCTTATCGAAAAGAGTAGCCTATATGGCGACAGCAGGCTTCCTCCAAAGAAATATGTCAGAATGACCATATGTTTGACATCCAATAACCGATGATAAAAATCAATGCGCTCCAGAGGTGTCGTTATATAAAACAAGCTTTTTTATACAACATATATATATGCCCATATAGCAGTGAGACAGTACAGAATAGTTACCTGTTTATATTTACACAATCCTTTATACAACATGTATTTATGCACATAGAACAGTGAGATAGTACATAATATTTACTTGTTAATATTTACACAATGCCTTACTTGCCTTATATAACACACATGTCTATTGCTCAGTATAACATATTTACCTGTTTGTATGTACATAAGGCATTGCACACATGCATAGGTTGTTTACATGATTTGTGTTTTTGAAGTTACTTATTTGTCGACCTGTAAATATGCACATATAAAATAAAGCCTCCTCTTTATTTAAAATCCCCGCGTGCAAACACGTGAATACATGCACATATCAAGACAGGCAAATAAAGATAATTCACATTGTGGATATTTTGCATTGTGTTCTAAGATGATCCTTCCTTTTTGTGTGCTTTTTTTGTGTGTTTTCACACTATATATGTTCTTTATTTCTCTTCTACCGGGCGATAACCTTTGCTTGTCGGCCTGGTTTGTAGACTTTGAGGGCGTTGTGGGCAACATGTACATGTCCTTAATACAAGATGGCGAGTTCGCTTGGTTCCTAATGGACACCATATTGTGTACACGTATTTAAACAGCTGCTAAGCCTTTCGCGACTAACTGTATTTGTCGTCTGCTCCAGATAAATGGTGCTTGTTGCGACTGTTCCCTGCAGTTTCTCTGCATTTAATATCGTCTGCTGTGATTGAATGTCATCTGCTGTGGTTGAATGTCGTCCATTGTGATTGAATGTTGTCTGCTGTGATTAATTGTCGTCTGCTGTGATTGAATGTCGTCTGCTGTGGTTGAAAGTCGTCTACTTTGGTTGAATGTCATCCATTGTGATTGAATGTTGTCTGCTGTGGTTTAATGTCATCTGCTGTGGTTGAATGTTGTCTGTTATGATTGAATATTGTCTGCTGTGGTTGAATGTCATCTGCTGTGGTTCAATGTCGTCTGCTGTAGTTGAATGTCATCTGCTGTGGTTAAATGTCATCTGCTGTGATTGAATGTCATCTGCTGTGGTTGAATGTCGTCTGCTGTGGTTGAATGTCATCTGCTGTGGTTGAATGTTGTCTTCTGTGATTGAATGTCATCTGCTGTGATTGAATGTCATCTGCTGTGGTTGAATGTTGTCTGCTGTGGTTGAATATCATCTGCTGTGATTGAATGTCATCTGCTGTGGTTGAATGTCGTCTGATGTGATTCAATGTCATCTGCTGTGGTTGAATGTCGTCTGCTGTAGTTGAATGTCATCTGCTGTGGTTGAATGTCATCTGCTGTAGTTGAATGCCATCTGCTGTGATTGAATGTCGTCTGATGTGATTCAATGTCGTCTGCTGTGGTTGAATGTCGTCTGCTGTAGTTGAATGTCATCTGCTGTGGTTGAATGTTGTGTGCTGTAGTTGAATGTCATCTGCTGTGGTTGAATGTCATCTGCTGTGGTTGAATGTCATCTGCTGTAGTTGAATGTCATCTGCTGTGGTTGAATGTTGTGTGCTGTAGTTGAATGTCATCTGCTGTGGTTGAATGTCATCTGCTGTAGTTGAATGTCATCTGCTGTGGTTGAATGTCATCTGCTGTGGTTGAATGTCATCTGCTGTGGTTGAATGTCATCTGCTGTGGTTGAATGTCGTCTGATGTGATTCAATGTCGTCTGCTGCGGTTGAATGTCGTCTGCTGTAGTTGAATGTCATCTGCTGTGGTTGAATGTCGTCTGCTGTAGTTGAATGTCATCTGCTGTGGTTGAATGCCATCTGCTGTGATTGAATGTCATCTGCTGTGGTTGAATGTTGTCTGCTGTGATTGAATGTCATCTGCTGTGATTGAATGTTGTCTGCTCTGGTTGAATGTCATCTGCTGTGATTGAATGTCGTCTGCTGCAGTTAAATGCTGTCTGCAGAGATTCAATAACTTTAACTGAGGACAAAGCTGCATAGTCCAATAGTGCATCAAAGTTTTCAAAACCAAAGCACTCACCTAGATTTGATTCTATATATCTAAGTTAAATAGATACTGGTGCACCTATAAGCATTAATTGCCACACAGAAAGGCATACTGAGTCAATTTAATGGAACCTGTTACCTCTAAAGCCTATCGTGCCTATGGCGTACTTGCCAAAATTAATTTGGCATGTTTGCACTTCAGATATCTCAAAAGTTTGCCATTCAAAATAATAGTTACTTCAAAGTAAAGTAAGGTAGATTATAACAATCAATTTAATATATTTATCTCAGAACAATTACTAAAACTCAAAACCATCGGACTGCGCAACTTTAAATGTTGTCTGTGGAGATTAAATAACGTCTCCTGTGATTAATTGTCATCTGCGTGATTGGATGTCGTCTGCCGCGAGTTAGGATTATAAGAATGTTTGTGATCCGGTTAAATGTTGTCTGCCAACATTTGATAACGTCTGCTATAGTTAAATGCCGTCTGTGGAGACTTAATAACGTTTACTGTAGTTAAATGTCTGTCAGTATTTGATGACGTCTGCTATAGATAAATGTTGTCTGCAGAGATTTGATGACGTCTGCTACAGTTAAATGTCGTCTGCAGAGATTTGATAATGTCTGCTATAGTTAAAGGTCGTCTGCAGAGATTTGATAATGTCTGCTACAGTTAAATGTTGTCTGCTGATAATTGATAATGACTGCTATAGTTAAATGTCATCTGCAGAGATTTGATAATGTCTGCTATTGTTAAATGTCATCTGCAGAGATTTGATAACGTTTGCTACAGTTAAATGTCAGCTGCAGAGATTTGATAACATCTGCTATAGTTAAATGTCACCTGCCGAGATCTGATAACGTCTGCTATAGTTAAATGTCGTCTGCAGAGATTTGATAACGTCTGCTACAGTTAAATGTCCCGAGATTTGATAACATCTGCTATAGTTAAATGTCGTCTGCCGAGATTTGATAACGTCTGCTACAGTTAAATGTCGATAATTGATAACAACTGCTATATTTAAATGTTGTCTGCTGAGATTTGATAACGTCCACTGTGATTCAGTATTATTAACACAATCTGTGATTAACTGTCTGTGAAATAAAACGAGCAGCCCCACTGATTCGAACTCAAACAAAGAGGAGTGGCGCACATTTGCATATATCGTTGTTCTATGATGAACTGCCACCAAAGATTCCACTATTCATAATGCACATAGCAGAATCTTTGCTGCCACCCCCAACAAATGACGTTGGGTTTGTATTATTTACAACAATTAATCGACTACTGCGATTATAATTTATATGTTGTCGGCTGGTCCTGGTTGCACCCCCCCCCCGACCAATCACTCCCAAGTGGCCCCTAACTGCCCCTCCCTGACCAATCAGCCCCTAACTGACCCCCCCCCCCCAACCACTCTTCCCTAAGTGGCCCTTAATTGCCCCCCTTCGACCAATCACCCCCGAGTGCCCCCTCACTGCACCACTTGACCAATGAGCCCCCAGTTTCCCCCAAATCCCCCCCCCCCCCCCACACACACACCAATCACCCCGAGTGGCCCCCTCACTGTCCGATGAGCGGGGCCCCCTGGCGGCAGGAATGCGCCGCTGGTTTATCGCGGATCGTGAATGCTCATGGCCGGTAGATCACCATTAATTGTTGCGGATCAGAAAACCAAGGTGGGGGGGGGGGGGGGGGTTCCCTCCCCCACTACCCCACACCCACCCACACCACCACCACCACTGTTACCACCTCCACTGCCAACTCCACCTCCACCCCCACCACACTCACCCAGCCCACCTCCACACCCACCACACTCACCCATCCCTATTATCATCTCCACCTCCACACCCACTCCTCACACCCAACAACATCCCCACCCACCCCCTCCCCCACCCCAACCCCCACCTCCACCTCCACCCCCGACAGGTCACCATCTCCCAGATCAACCTGCCTAACCCCGGGACCCCGGGCTGTCCGTGTCACTGACCGGTGTGGTTGTCACCTCCCCCACCATACACCCCAACACCCCACACCACCACACCCTTACACCCCACACCACACCACACACCCACACCCCACACCCACCCGCTCTGACCGATCCTTTACCTACAGTTATCTGTCGTCCGGTATCCGCATTGACAGCTGACATAGTACAGGGATTGCTATGGAATCACCGGACCGGACAGAAGGTCGTGGGTTCAATCCCCGACAGAGTCAAACCAAGTCAAAAGCTTACAGAAGTTATTTATAGTTGGTACTACCTAGTCTAATGCTCGGTGTTACTATGATGGGTTGGCTGCAATATCTCTATGTATCGAACCGGGCGGGAGGTCGTGGGTTCGATTCCCAACCGAGTCAAACCAAGACAAAAGCTTACAGAAGTTATCTATAGTTGGCACTACCAAGTCTAATGCTCGGTGTTACTATGATGGGTTGGCTGCAAAATCTCTGCATGGAACCGGGCGGGAGGTCGTGGGTTCGATCCCCAACCGAGTCAAACCAAAAGCTTACAGAACTGATAGTTGTCACTACCTATGAGTTTGATGTTCGGTGTTATTATGCTGGGTTGGCTGCATATCCTTGATCGAACCGTGGGGGGTCGCTCGATCCCACCGGTCAACCAAAGCTACGACGATTTTCACCTATGATTGATGTCGTGTATTAGCGGTGGCGCAATCTCATGTACGACCGGTGGGTCGTGGCTTCGATCCCCAACCGAGTCAAACCAAAAGCTTACGGAAGTGAATACAATATAACCTCTCTATACTGACCCATCCACAGATCGACCACTCCCCTATACCGCTCGCTTTATTTGGGTCCCAACAATACCATTGTAAGGATATTCTAACTATCTAAGTCGACCACCTCCATAAATGGACCATTTAAAGTCGGTCCCATTGTCGGTCGATTTAGAGAGGTTTTACTGTAGTTGTCAGTACCTAGGAGTGTGATGCTCGGTGTTACTAGGATGGGTTGGCTGCAATATGTCTATGCATCAGCAAGATGTTGTTCAGAATGAAAGCTAAGAAAACATGTGCAATGTTTGTTTGTTTTTAAGTCCTATCAACATTCTAGGTCAGATCAGGATGGGCACCAACTTGTGGCAGTGCACACTCATGTCAACTCTATAGTGCTGCCCCACTGAGAGACCAGGCCGCCAACCCCATGACCTGATATCCCACTCAGTCACATTAACCTGATACTGAGCAAGCCAGTCCTTACCATATCCTAGTGATGCAGAACACCAGGCTATTTTGTAAGTCATTGGCCAGAGTTCAAACACCCGACCGTCCACATGGACAGCCAGCCCTCTTACTGATTCTGCCATCTCATCAGTTGTCACTTGTAATGTGATTCATGTGGTACCTTAAAACAAACAAAAATTAATATCACTTTCTATTCATGAAAAAAGCTGAATCCATATTGTTCTAAGCTATATGTGCTGTCTGTCATTCTCTACTTGGTTAATCAACTGCTACTTGTACGTCCACCCAAAGACTAGTTGGGACAAGAGGTCAGATGCTAAGGCATAACATCTTGGTGGGACCAGTGAATGCAGAGAATGGGCAGGGTACTATTATGCTGCAGTACCTGTCAAATGGCACTATTACCGTACGAAACTAACGGTAAATCCCCTTGAACAGTATAGGAAATGGTCTGCCTTGGTGGCACTACAGGCACATTTTGCACAAAAAAAGGAACGCTTGTTTCATTTAAAGACACTTGTTTCATTTAAAGACTCTAGAGCATATTGATTTTCATATCACCGGCTATTAGACGTCAAACATATGGTCATTCTGACATATTTCTTTGGAGGAAACCTGCTGCTGGCACATAGGCTACTCTTTCCGATAAGCAGCAAGGGGTCTTTTATATGCACTTTCCCACAGACAGGATAGCACATACCACAACCTTTGATGAACCAGTTGTGGACCACTGGTCGCACACATTCAGGAGACCACCACCACGTTTCCGGTGTCTGCACTGACGGCCAAGCATTCAGTCACATTATGATGTGTCTGGCCACTTTTACTAACAATGTGACCGACCCACTGCACTAATTCATCATCATCCATTCCAGATCATCAGTTAAGCTGTCTTTATTAAGTTATTTTTTTAAAGTTCTTTTTACAAGTCCCTCTGTCGATATCATGGTCTCCAGCCATTGTAATAAATTGCTAGCCTAATGGCCGGTGCACACCTACCGTTTACGACTCGACCCGACCCGCTTAAAACTGAAAACGGGCCGATTCGTTTTTCGAATCGCGAATCGCAATCGTAAACGGCCGCCTTTAGCACTAAAAACTTAGTTTTATGCGCGAATCGCAATCGCTAGGTGTGCGCGGGGGTGCACACCTAGCGATTTTTGTGCGCGAAACGGGAGGTGTGCGCGCACAAACGGTAGGTGTGTACCGGCCATAAAGCCCCTGTCACACATCGCCGGATTGAGCAATGGACAGAATTGTCTAGTCTGATGGAGTTTGGGCATGATAAGTATCAACATGTATTAAAATGTGTCAAAATGTTGCGATATCGGGTCAAAGGCCGCTGGATGAACGGACATGAAACGGACAGCAAACGGACATGAACGGATAGCCAACAGATGGTAAGCGCACTAAATGATCTCAAACCGGACAAGAAACATAGATGTGAATCCGGCAGCATCCGTTCCAAGTTTTGTGCATGTTCAAAACTTGTTAACGGATCAGGATGGATATCAACAGATATCAACGGACATGCAACAGATATACAATGGACACAAACCAGACTTTGCCGGATATCAACAGACTTTGTTCGGTTTCTTTCCGTTTCCTCAATCCGGCGATGTGTAGATGGATTCAGTAAAGTGATGTCTTTTATAGTAACCAGACACGTTCCTGAATCGATAAGAGCGCTGGCTTCCCTTGTGGAAGATCGGGTGTTCGAATCCTGACCGAGTCAAACCAATCACTTACAAGATCGATACTTGTCACTACCTTTCTTGTACATGTTCATATCTGTATATATATATATATATATATATATATATATATATAGATATAGACATATATATATATATATATATATATGTGCATATATAATAATAACCCCCCAATGTCGTGGTGGGGAGGGTTGTGTGCCTCTGTGACCATGAGAGCTATACCAGCGGGGGCTAGCCCCCTGGCAGGTTTAACCAAGCAGGGCAGGACTCATGGTAGAGGACAGACTAAGAGCAGCCACTGGTCCTCCGGGTTGGGGGTTGGGCATGGGGCCAACAACCCCACCCCGGAAAAAAACAAAAACATTACAGAATCACGAATATAATAATAAATATAAATAAAATAGAAAGATCCCCTACAATTGCAGGATGGTTGAGTAAGGCAAATTTAAATAAAAGAATAAAACGAAAGAAATGTGAATTTAAGAAACCATGAAATGAAAAATAATAAAACAAAAAAGGAAAAAAATAATAAATAAATAAATAAGGCAAATTAAAATAATAAATAAAGCGAAATAAAAATGAATTAAAAAAATCCTATACAACGAAAAAAATAAAGATAAAACAAAGAAGGATAAAATAAAATAAATAAATAAAGCAAACAATGAAAAATAGATAAAGCAAAGTAAAATTAATAAATAAAACAAAATAAAATAATAAATAAAACAAAATAACAAATAAATAAATAAAGATGAATAAATCAATCAATCAAAACAAAATAAAATAAATGAATACAATACAATAAATAAATAAATAAATAAATAAAGCAAAATGAAATAAACAGCTGTGTGGGTATATTCAAATTGAGCGCACTGTGCCTTGAGGGTGCCCGGTGCAAGGCTGACCACCACAATTAACCCCTGCCCCCTGCCCCTGCCCTGCGCCCGCCCTGCCCCCACTCAGTCAACATAATTAGTGCTTTTGTGGGCGTCAGCTCCGGGCCACTGCCAGACCCAACGCTCGCCTTTGGTTCTCCACGCATGCGCAACGACGGCCGTTTTAATATCATTATGTGTCTGCAAGGGGATCATCAGTCAGCGGATGGACTCCACTCATATATAGATATATATAGATATATATAGATATATGAATATATTATATATGTGTGTATATGTATGTATATGTATGTGTGTGCATATAATGGTTGTATTATACAGTAAAACCTCTCTAAATCGACGGACCTTGGGATCAACTTTAAGTGGTCGATTTAGGGAGGTGGTCGGTTTAGGGAGCTAGAATATGGTTACATTGGTATTGGTGGGACCCAAATAAAGCGATCGATATATGGGAGTGGTCGATCTGTGGAGGTGGTCGGTTAGAGAGGTTTTACTGTATACATATACTGAATATATTAGATACACTTACTTACACTGGAATCATCACTCAGCAAACCAGACGGGATGGCCGAACGAGTTAGAAACCAGACGGGATGGCCGAATGAGTTAGAGCGTCCATCTCCCGTGTTTGGTAGATCGTAGGGTCGTGGGTTCGAACCCTGGTCGAGTCAAACCAATGACTTAAATTGATACTTGTCGCTTCCTAGCCAGGCACTCGGCATTATTGGGACAGGGCAAGGAGCAGTGGAATGAGGAAGACCAATTATCCACGATTGAAATTTCCCCTGCTTAAACAACTAATGTACCAAAAAAAAAAATGACTCCACTCATATATAAATATATCTTATATATATTTATTCCTCCGAGCGAGTGGAGGATTGATCCCGCACAGGAGGCAGAGCAGTGCATGCTGGTACCCCATCCCAACCCCGATAGGGTGGTGGTGGGGTGAAGGAGGACACTACATGCGTTATTACACACGATAAAGGGTTTATCACTATCCATATATATATATATATATGAATTTATATGTATATATTTATATGTGCATACACTGGTTCTATTTCATATATATACTGCTGATACTAGTTACACTGGCCATTATATTTATTATACATATAGGTGATGTATAACGAATTATGCGAGTATGAAGATACATAAGGGTTAATTATTATTATTATCTGTTATACTCCGTAAGACCAACATTGTACCGGTGGCTCCACCTACCCTCTTCGCCCCCACCGGATGTAGACCAGTGTCAGTCGCACCGGAGGATATGCATCCATATGTACAGTTTTTTTATGACGACAATTTGCGAGACAGGAAATGGACTCCAATCACCACCAGCAGTGTACTTCACCAGAACGGGAGTTTCTGTGAAACAAGAAATATAATACATGGTAAATGATATATGATATATGATATATTATATATATGATATATGATATATGATATATGGTATATGATATATGATATATTGTATATGATATATGGTATATGATATATGGTATATGATATATGGTATATGATATATGATATATTGTATATGATATATGATATATGATATATGACATATTGTATATGATATATGATATATACTAATTACTATATGATACATGATATATGATATATAATGTGCGATAGATGACATATGACATACTACATATGACATTTGACATATGATATGTTATTGCAGTTTGAATAGCTGAATCGTTAAATCGTAAAGCAGTAGTAATACAGGTTGTACCTTTTTAATCCAGTGACCGTGTGATCTTGCCATTGCCGAATTACAGAAAATGGCGAACTACAGAAACATTAATGCTTCCAAGTAAGGTTTTTTATTGTTTCGTGTGATAACGTAAAGCCCCAAATAAAAAATACTAAACTCTGTAGTATCCGTGTCGGACCACCGGAGTTACCGAAGTATGCAATGTTGGATCAAAGTTGCATAGTCCGATGGTTTTGAATTTCCGTATTTTTTCTGAGATAAATATATTAGATCGATCACTACTATCTACTTTACATTAGTTCAAAGTTACTTTTATTTTAAATGGTAAGCTTTTGAGATATTTTGAGTGCAAACATGGAAAATTAGTTTTGGCAAGCTTGCCAAAACTCTGACACCATAGACTTCTGCAGTAACAGGTTCTGTTAAATTGACTCATTATTGCCTTCTACGCAGAAACAAATGCTTAATAAGTGCATCAGTATCTAAGTTAGATATGTAAAATCAAATCTAGATCATTGGTTTGGTTTTGAAAATTTGATATTTCATCGGACTATGCAGCTTTAAAGAGGTGCCAGGTGCTCGGCATTATTAGGATAAGGCAAGGACTGGTTGGCTCAGGGTCTGCATAATGTGACTGAGTGCGATATCAGGTCATGGTGCTGGTGGCCTGGTCTCTCACTGTAAAGTCGCCATTTAGGTACTTCATGGGATTCAATCCTAACACTGGTCAAATAAATTGACTTTGGGGGTGGTTTGTAACCTTACGACGGTTACTGGTTGCAGAACTGCAACATTAATAGAGAGGCTCCGATAAATCGGCCCAATCTTTGGTTGAAGATTAAACTTCAGGAGGGAGTGTTGTAGAAGCTGGGGACATCTTTACAATGTTGTAACGGCAAAGCGTTGAGGCGGCCCCGAATCTGTTCAGTCCGGCGGTAGTTGAGCGATAGTTGGCACTTGTATCCAGTCGACAGGAGCAAGGGTTTCGAGGAAGGGAGGGTAAAGATGGGTGCAGCGGTGGTTCCAGCAACGAGAAGAAAGCAAGCGAAAACGTAAAGGTAAAGGGCCCCACCCAAGCACACAATCCCTTGGTCAGGGGGAGAAGTATGCCTGGGTGAAGAAAAAAAGGGTAGAGTATAGGAATGAGAAATGAGGAGAGTTGAGTCAAAGGACTGTGTCTATTTGCTCTATGGCGACCAACCAGCGAGCCATAGACACGGACAGAGTAAGAGTAGAAAGTGAAATGCCGGCGGGCTCCCCCTCCTGGAACTCTTTTCAGACATATCAAGGCGGAGCAAGGCCGGCGGAGAGGAGATAGAGAGAGGTGTGGACAGAGTGCATCTGACCAAATAAATGTAACTAATGACTTACAAATTCATACTTGTTGTTACCTAACCTGGCATTTGGCATTACTAGGATAGAGCAAGGGTCAGTGAAATAAGGAAGACTAATTATCCACGATTGAAAATGTCCCTGCTTCATCAACTAATGCACAAACAAAACAAACACACAAAAAACCACGTTAGTGGGATCTGTATCCGTCAGACGACGGATACCTGTGCACAGCACCACTGATCCCTATCGGGCGAAAGTGACACTAATGGATGCGGTGCGCCGCCATCTTGGATCACGGCCGATCGGCGAGAGATTGCGGGATTCGGCGAGACAGCGCGAGATGGGTGAGTGACAGGTGAGGGCCGTCATTTGTTTGCTGATAAGGTCTTTTATTTGAAACTCAAACGGTTCGTTGGCAATCCTAATTCAAACCTACAGTCGATAAATCGCACTGAATTATTGTCTTTATGGAACGGACACACAGACACGCTTATTGGCCAAACTCCAACTGCAACAATGAGCGACATTACAATTACATCGCTACGTAAAGCTGCATAGTCCGATGAAGAATCAAATTTTCAAAACCAACGCAATTATCTAAATTTGATTCTAAATATTTAACTTAAATACTCGTGCACTTATTAAACATTTGTCACCACATAGAAGGGAATACTGAGGCAATGTAATAGAACCTGTTATTGGAGAAGCCTGTGGTGTCAGAGTTTTGGTGTGCTTGCCAAAATGTGATTTTGCATGGTTGCACTTCAAATATCTCAAAAGTTAGCCATTTAGAATAAAAGGTACTTTGAGCTAGAGCAAGGTAGTTTATAACGATCAACCTAATATATTTATCTCATATGACAGAAACTCAAAACTCTCGGACTATGCAGCTTTAGCATTTCAAATTGAGGGAACACCAATTCTATTAAGAAGACAATGAGATTTCCTATTGTGATATTTGATATTGTGAAATTTGATCAGTTGATAATGTGAAATTTAATATTGTGAGATTCCATATTGCGAGATTTCTTTTTGTGAGATTCCGTATTGTGAGATTTCATTTAGCAAGTTTTCATATTGTGAGACTTCATATTGTGAGATTCCATCTTGTAAGATTCCATACTGTAAGCTTTCATGTTGCAAGATTTCATTTTGTGAGATTCCGTATTGTAAGATTTCATATTGTGAGATTTCATTTTGTCAGATCCTACATTGTGAGATTTGATAATGTGAGATCCATATTATGAGAGTTCACATTGTGGGGTTCACCATTGCACGATTTGATATTGTGAGATTTCACATTGTGAGATAACCGTCTCCCGTGTTGGTAGATTGTGGGATCGTGGGTTCGAACCCTGGTCGAATTCAAATCAATGACTTAAAAATGTATACTTGTCGCTTCCTCGCCTGGCGCTCAGCATTATTAGGATAGGGCAGGGACTGGTTGGCTCAGTGTCAGGATAATGTGACTGAGTGGGATATCAGGTCATCATCCTGGTGGCCTGGTCTCCCAGTGGGGCAGCACTATAAAAGATGCCATGAGGGTGCACTGTCACAAGTCGGCACCCATCCTTATATGACCTTAGATGTTGCTAGGATGTAAAACAACAATAAACAAACAAATGCTGTGAGATATCACATTGTGGAATTTATCATCAATTTGATGAACATCACTTCCGAGATTCCTGTAACCAGGAGACTATTGCAGATAACAGGGACACTTAGCGAGTGTAGTGGTCTGCACTGACCTCTGAGGCAAGTAGCCACATAGACAGGTAGGCGTGGGTAGTGTGGTGATATCAGGAAGCCTAGGTGGTGAAATGGTTCGCACAGTGGCCCGGAATGCAAGAGATGTGGGTTCGATTCCCGCTCTAGGTGCAATATTTACCATTTTCATCACCCTCCATGACACTATTATAACCAGGCAGTGTTAACATCGGTTGTTATATTCAAATTACTCTTTTTTTAAAGTTTGTTTTATTTAACGACGCCTCGAGAGCACATTGATTTTTATCATCGGCTATTGGACGTCAAACATTTGGTCATTCTGAGACATTTCTTTAGAGGAAAACTGCCACCGCCACATAGGCTACTCTTTCCAATAAGTATCAAGGGGTGTCTTTTATATGCACTTTCCCAAAGACAGGACAGCACATACCACAACCTTTGATGAACCAGTTATGGACCACTGGTTGGAATGGAAAATAGCTCAAACTGTAAATGGGTCCACTGAGCAGGATCGATCGGATGACCCACACCTACACAGCTGGACACGCTACTGTCTGAACTAAGTCCCGCTCATAGTATTGCATGATAAAAAGATGAACATGTTGTATAAATATGCAGTATAATTTATTATGCAAATATAAATATTATGGGAATATATTATCATGTCCACCCGGCATGGATGCCAGACCACTATTAATAATAGTATTATGCAGGGGTGTAGCTTCCATAAACGCAGGTACGCAATTGCATACCACGTGGGATTACAAATATTTGCTTTTTATTCAAATATATAATAGTTTATTGCGTTTTATTCTATCCCCTTTTATTCCAATAGTGTTTTATTCCATCTGTTTACCACATGGAATCCCAAACTAGGCCCCTGCTATGTATCTACTGCAGGTTTGCCTTTGACCCTGCAGTCTAACCCCGACACTAGCGCCGCCAGCGGCAGATTCCGACACTCCTCACTAATACTGGTCGCACTCGCCATCTGAAAAAATATATATCTATGTAGTGGTCTGCACTGACCTCTGAGGCAAGTAGCCATATAGACAGGAAGGCGTGGGTTACATCAGGGAGCCTAGGTGGTGTAATGGTTAGCACACTAGCCCGGAATGCAAGAGGTGTGTGTTCGATTACTGCTCTAGGTACAATATTTCCCATTTTCATCACCCCAACGACACTTGCAGCATACCCAGGATCCTGTACAAGCTACATGCTGTATGGTTATTTAACCTACCCTGTGTATGTATATGAGACTGTCTCAAAAGGTGCTAAGCAATATCGGACAAAACTTTGTCCATTGTAACGATCAACATACTATCTGCTTATGCATTTGCTCAGGATAAACTGATTTGTTTTTTACATGGTGTTTCATAATCCCAATAGAATACATATTGATTTGAAGCAAATGTCCTTGTGTTTTCAGTGTAACTGTTTCTGTGCTGTTTTGTGTCAATCGTTACAATAGACACAAAAAGAAGAGTTATCACCTTTTGAGACAGGCTCATATATGTAAGTGCATTGCATGTAAGTATGTAATTGTAAGCATTAAAACAACTTATTGATCCAAATCATTGAAAAGACTTACAATTCCAGGGGTTCGAGTGTAGTGGTCTGCACTGACCTCTCAGGCAAGGAGCCGCATAGAGAGGCAGATGTGGATAAGATGATGACATCAGGGAGCCTAGTTGGTTTAATGGTTAGCATACCAATCTCAAATGCAGGAGGTGTGGGTTCGAATCCTTCTCTACGTGCAATATTTCCCATTTTCATTATCGCTACGACAGTATGTAATGGTATGAGGAGCTTTGACTATAGTATGATAGGAAGACTTTAACTCTGATCGGTTCACTTCTCATAATTCCAGAAGGGGAAGCTGAAGTATTACTATTAGTGTTTAGTCATCCTCATCATCCTCATCAATTCCTTATGCTAGGTACACGCCTACCGTTTATGACTCACGCACTAAAACTCGTGAACCGACCCGACCTGCTTAAAACTGAAAACGGGCCGATTCATTTTTTGAATCGCGAATCATAATCGTATGGAGGCACTTTTAGCCCTAAAATTGAGTTTTAAGTCGCGAATCGCAATCGGTAGGTGTGCTAGGGGAGTGCACACCTCAAGACTTTTGGGCAATTTTTGATCGAATACGGTAGGTGGGTGCAGAAAAACGGTAGGTGTGTACCTAGCATTAGCCGTGAGGGTCGTTGGGACACCACAGATGACTTTGCAACCAGGATTCTCCCGTTTCCCGCTGTTCTCCACTGCCCTCTGGGACTTGCCAAACTCCAGGCCTGTCCATTCCCTGATGTCGTCTTCCCACCTCTTCCTTTGTCCGCCTTATCTTCCGTCCCCCTCTCACTGTGCTGTGTGCGATCGTTTTAGCCAGACCAGATGAATGTGAAATATGGCCGCACCACTGCAGTTTGCGTCTCCTTTTATGATCATCAGATCTTTATGCGGTCTAATTGCCTATTGGATCGTGGCATGGACTTCCTCATTGATAACATGGTCGTTGTATGAGATGGAGCATCTTGTGGTAGCACCCTATTTACATGATTTGTATTCTTCTTTGGTACCCTAACTGCAATACTATGAAGTGTGCCATGATATCCTACTCAGTAGCAGTATTTGGATACTCAGCCCAAACAGTTACTGGTTGCCCTATTCTTCTAAGGTCAAGTGTAATATACTCAGGGATGAAAGTGATCTCTAGCAAAAATCGCGGAAAACAAGCCGAGATTATTACACCGTCAGGGAATTTCCGCGATAAAGCGGATCTTCTCCCATAGACTTAGCACTGTTAGGGAATCACGGAAAAATACCGGAAGTCGGGTTTCAACTAGCCTTGTTGTGACTGTATTATCGCCCACACCTAACACTTTCTTGTTTGGGTTTCGTGTTCTAGCTACTTTTCAGCATATGAGAACAGATTTCGAACCACCCAACTGTTGTCATATACAATATACATGTCATATTTTCTGGAATTTAATATTAATCGGTGAATATAAAAAATCCAGGAAATCCGCGAAACCGCGGAGATCTTTCATCCCTGTATACTAGTGAGCAACACATGCTCTTTCTCCCCTGTCTAAAATGTGTGGTTTATCTGCAGATGAGGGTTGATAAAACAAAAAGCGGATATTCTAGTTTCGACACCCTCTAATCCTGTTGTGGTATTCTACACGGAATGCTGATAACATGGTATATTCACGTGTGGGAAATTTCCTGTTTCAAATCGAGGCTGGCAATGATATCAGAAAAAGATCGCGACTTGGTTGCTTAGTAACTAGTTTAAATTTCAGACCAATTCCTGTTTGTTTCATTCCAATTGATTCAGTGGTGAAAAACAATGAACCTCATGAATGGATTTCGTTAGCAAAGGAAATGAACTGTCCCCATTGGTCAAAAGTAAAGATATTACACAAAAATCAGGGTGTACTCTTCATATGGGAAATCCCGTCCTTATGGCCATAATCGATTAACACGACCCGGGCGACTCGGGTCACCCGAGTCGTCAGAATTTCAAATAGAACACCGCGAGTGGAGTCGACAAATACACGTGCCGTGTGCAAAACAACCCGACCCCAGTAACCCACCTCTTGGCTGGGGTTTGCAAGGAGTGATGACGTCACATTTGCGCTGGAACCGTCCTGCATCGTAACAGCCACCGGTACCAGTCACACATATTTTTTTTTTGTAATAACATAGATTAATTAAATGGAAATATCACTAAACTATGCCATCATAAAAATAGTTAAATCATATTTTGCTGTAATTATATCGGCTACTAAAAAAATTAATAAAACGGCGACCATTTTTGTCACCCGAGCACGGAGAAGCTTATTCGATTATTCGACCCGAGTCTGCAGGATGTGCACATGCGCCAAAAAGTGGCTCGGGTGACCAGAGTCGATTAATCGATTACGCCCTATATGACCTTAGATGTTGCCAAACATGTGGGAAAGTATAACACAACCTAGGTATATATATTAAAATTGCATAGTCCGATGGTTTTGAGTTTGTCATTTTCCGAGATAAATATATTAGATTAATCGTTATAGTCTACCATACTTTAGCTTGAAGTAGCTTTTATTTTAAATCGTTAACTTTTGAGACATTTGAAGTGCAAATATACTAAATTAATTTTGCCAAGCCCGCCAAAACTCTGACACTATAGGCTTCTGCAGTAACAGGTTCTATTAAATGGACTCAGTATTCCCTTCTATGTAGTGATAAATGTTCAATAAATTCATCAGTATCTGAGTCAGGTATTTAGAATCAAATCTAGAACACTATTTTGGTTTGGGAAATTTGATGTTTTCATCGGACTATGCAGCTTTAATAAAACAATTTTTAGTGATCGAAACAAAAGCCATGATATATTCTGTAATAAGGCATTGTCACAATTAAAACAAACACAGACATAATTCTCTTTATATATAATCTCATTTTAATTCAACAGTTTTTTAAAAAGAATAAAACAATAATAAGACTTCCAAAAAACACTTGGTTTTGCACCTGGTGCTTTGGGTCTGAATGCTTTGGTTGCATTCTGCAGATACATAAATATGCAGATTTTATGTACAAAGGTCAACAAGGTTCATCGCTGTATTTAACAGTTCACAAATAGCTTTCATTTCAAGTGTCACATGAACAGTAATCTATTCATTTAGTCGTGAATATAATGGCGGATTTATAAGATGAATTGATATGTGTGGATTTGAAAGGTGAGGGGAGAGGAAAGAGAGAGGAGATGGAGGATAGAGAACCAGGAACAGGAAGGGGAGCCAAAAGGGGTGGTTGGAATAAGATGGGTGGAAGGGGGTGGGGGGGGAGATGACCAAAGTAAGGGGGGGGGGGGAGAGGGAAGAAGGGGGGAGAGGGAAGAAGGGGAGAGGGAAGAAGGGGGAAGAGGGTAGAGGGGGAAGAAGAGGGTAGAGGGGGAAGAAGGGGGAAGGGGGAAGGAGGGGGGAGAGGGAAGGGGAAAGAAGGGGGAAGAGGGAAGAAGGGGGAAGAGGGTAGAGGGGGAAGAAAGGGGAAGTGGGAGGAAGGGGGAAGAGAGAAGGGTAAAGAAGAGGGAAGAGGGAAGAGGGGGAAGAAGGGGGAAGGGGGAAGAAGGGGAAGAGAGAAGGGGAAAGAAGAGGGAAGAGGGAAGAAGGGGAAGAGGGAAGAAGGGGAAAGAAGGAAGAGAAGGAAGAGGGAAGAAAGGGGAGATGAGTTAGCTGTTTATTGATTGGTGATGGGTGGTGTGTTATTATACTAATTTCATTTTTCCAATTTATTTATGGAATCATTTGATTATTAGGAAGAGGAGAAAAACCAAGTGAAGAAAGTGGAAAGCAGAAGTGGAAATGGGAATGGAAGGTTGTAGAAGGGAAATAGAGGAGGGAAGGGGAAGAGGAGAACGAGGAGAACGAGAAGAGATAGTGAGTGGGTGAGTGGGGGGAGAAATGTGAAAGGATGCGGAGAGAAGATGGGGGAGGAGAGGATGGTAAGAAGAGGCAGGGAGAAGAAAAGGGAGAGGAGAGAAAGAAGAGGAGAGGAGAGAAAGAAGGGGAGAGGGGTAGAGGGGTAGAGGGAAGAGAAGGGGTGGCATCGAAGGGAAATAGACAACAAATGGAATCTCACATCAGACCGTGTTCACTGTTTACGCGTCTGCTCGAATTTAGATGAGTAGATCCCTGAACTGTAAGTTTAGTGAAAATGGACATCACGCGCAAACCCACATTCTATAATAATTGTGTGAGCAATTTCCAGACGGGTTGGCTGAATGAGTTGAGCGTCCGCCTCCCAGTTTGGTAGGTCAGAAGATTCGAAATGCCAGGTTCGGACCCTAGTCGAGTAATTAAAATTTATACTTGTCGCTACTTAGCCGGGCATTTGGCATTACTAGGATATGGTCAGGAGCAGCGGAATGACGAAGACCAATTGTCCGTGATTGAAATTTCCCCAGCTTAATCAACTCATGTACAAAATATTGCAAAATTCTTATCTTTAGGGGCGAGTAATGCTTTACGGGTTACACTTGCTATCACCAACCCGACCCGCCCTCTGACGACAATGGGAAGAACTAATGTGTATCATGTTCCATGAAAAAGGTCTAATAGAGGATTTCCACCACCAACCCGCCCTCTGACGGCAGTGGCAAGAACTACTGTTGTGAGTAGCACCTCACTGTGCAGCATGCTATCAGGGAAAGGTCTATTATGGTTCCCAACATGGTTTTTACATTTATCCACAAAATATTGCCTTTACATATATCCCAACTCATTAATCACAGTTGTGCACTTTTTATAAAAGAAATATTGACACGTTACCTGTTAAGGCATTGTCTTATTTGTGGTTCTCAAAAATAGTTATACTTCTAATAATTCCACTTTGGTGAGTTGTGTTGCTATTTGTATTTCTAAGTGATTGATGCTTGCATGAAGCATGATGGTCTATACAGAATAATGATCTCGACATTAAACATGAAATGTGGTGAAGAGCTTCGAGATTTATAAACTGAATAAATCCAAGAAAATGATTTGATTAGGCTGAACACTTTGAAATACAATATATATATAGTGATACATAGTTATATATAGTGATCTATTATATAAAAATATATTTATATATATTCATAGAGACAAATATCAATAATTATATAGAAATAACAATATGTATAAGTGTATATAATTATATATAACTATATATCTAACTATATATAATTATGTCTATATATAACTATATATAATGATGTATAACTAAATATAACTATGCTTAGTTATGTGTAACTATGCATAACTACATATAACTATTTATAACTATTGATATAAATATATATATATATAACTATATATGTATATAAATATATACATATAAAAATATACATATATCTGTATATACACAGCTAATTTCTGATTTTGTTCTTGCTCTATGTGTTCTATGTTCAACCATTGAATAGCCCAGAACCAGTCTTAGATGAAACTTACTCCGAAATGAATAGGTTGTGACGTCATTCCTACATCAGACCTGCTCTGGGGAATCCGATACAACACGTTTGGATATTTATTTGCTATTTGGACCAAAGATATTCAAATATGGTTGAATACAATTTGTGCAATTATTTAAAAGATCATCTTGTCGATATCAATCACTAGGATCCCGCAAAGGAATAAAGCAGCAATATTCACAAAAAAACATAAGACTTTGGCCATTTTAAATGAACTGTACACTATACACCCTGAACTTTGTATATTTTTCGAATAATTGTACATTATATATATATAAGACTGTCTCAAAAGGTGATACATAATTTCTTTGTTCATGCAAAGATTTACACAAAACAGCACAGAAACACAAGACAACGGCATTTGCTTCAAATCAATGTATTCTATTAAGAGTATGAAACACTGTGCAAAATGATCAATCAGGTTATCCTGAGTAAATGCATATTTGTGTCATAAACAGATAGTATGTTGATCGCTACAGTTCAAAGATACCATCAAGAGAAACCTGAAGCTGAGAGACATTAAGACCGACTCATGGACACAACTCTCACAGCAGAGAGCTAAATGGAGAGCAGCAGTCAAGTAATGAAAGCAGTCTTTGTCGTATCGCGACCAACAGCATGATGATGATGATGACAGCGGACAAAGTTTCGTCCTGTATTAGTCATCAAAAGAGATAGTAAGTTGATCGCTACAATGGACAAAGTTTTGTTCCTGATTAGTTACCACCTTTTGAGACAGCCGTATATATGTTTCGTATATATAAATATATGCATGTAGACGGAATAATTTATTATTCTTTTGGTTCACTGAAGAATCCAGAAGTACATAATAGGCTGCTTGTCCGTTACCATGGGAACCATCTTTTTCTATATACAAATAATAATATTTCTACATTCAACAAACAACAAAATACATAACAAATACCTGGAAAGCTCTACTCCACACATGCTGCCAGAAAGAAACAGGATATATAGAATGCACCACACACACACACAAATACCACTGTTATTTTCATGATCTGTGTTTGTAGCAGTGCATCAGATGAAAACTAAAAAAACCTCAGACATATGTATATTAAAAATAGAAATACACCAACTCCCCCATTAATGTAATTTCATCCAACGTCCTTTCATTATAACACCATTGAAGGGACATAAAGATATACAATAATATAAAATATTCGGTAATTGTGTCGATGGTAAGGTTGATTTCACTTAGCGTTGTTTCAGTTAAAAGTTGTGGTTTCTCGGGAACTTAATGGCGACGTTAAAGTTTCATAGTCTGATGGTTTTGAGTTTCTGTCATTTTCTGAGATAAATACATTACGTTGATCGTTATAATGTACCTTACTTTAGCTTGAAGTAACGTTTATCTTAAGTGGCTAACTTTTGAGATATTTGAAGTGCAAACATGCCAAAAGCTCTGACACCATAGGCGTCTGCAGTAAGAGGTTCTATTAAATTGCCTCCGTATTCCCTTTTATATCACAACAAATGCTTAATAAGCGCACATGTATCTAAGTTAGATATGTAAAATAAAATTTAGATAATTGTTTTCAGGTTCTATTCAATTGCCTCAGTATTCCCTTTTATATGGCGACAAATGTTTAATAAGTGCAGCCATATCTAAGCTTAGATATGTAGAATCAAATTTAGATAACCGCTCTGGTTTTGAAAAATTGATGTTTTCATCGGACGATGTAGCTTTAAATGGCGGGGTAAAATCTAGGTCATTGCTTTGGTTTTTAAACAAAAATGATGTTTTCATCGGATTATGCAACTTTAATGGCGGAGTTGGTGTACTATTCCTTACAGGTGGTGCCTGGAGGTGGGGGGGGGGGCGGGGGAGGTGGGAGGAAGGGGAGGGGGGGGGGGTCACACAAGCGTTTCAAGTATAGGTGGCGCTTCGTCGCTGTGTAGCGAACTAAGGCCTGTGTCTGAGTTGGAGTCATCTGAGAGCGTTTTGGTGGTGGTGGGCTGGTTGAGGTAGGTGTCCCTGTAAGACGAAGGGGGTGGGTAGTACGCCCTAGTCACATAGTACTCCTCACCGCCGCTAGGGGTCGGCTGTCGGCCACAGTCGGCGCTGTGTACGCCCGACTCACCCGCCTCCTCCCGCAGCCGCTGAAGGAGGCGCTGCGAGGCGTGTAGCGGAAGTGGCGGCTGATCTTGACCATGACCTTGGCCGTGACCTTGGCCGTGACCTTGGCCGGCCATCGCGCCGCCTCGCTCGCGCGTTATAGTCGTATTACAGAAGGTCACTCTGGAGGGTCTGTCATCCGCCCTCGCTCCGCCAAGGTCATTCAGAGCGGGCATGGACCCGTAGCGCCCCCAGGCGGCGTTCCGGCCCCGGTCACGTGACGAGTCACGTGACCGCGTCGCGTCGGGTCGCCGGCCGTCGGGACTGGAACTTCTGCCGTTGCTGTTGCTGCCGCCGCCGGCGCGATCGCGGCGTGAGCGGCTGGTGCTGCGATCGCTGCCCTCCAACTCGGACACCTCGGAGACACCGGAAGTGCTGGAGGAGTGGCGGTCTGCCGGGAAGTCGCCCGGGTAGAGGCCTGCGGTGGTGGCCGGTAGGGGGGGCGGCGGGGCAACCGTGGCATGTTCGGCGATGTTGAACTCGTAGAGCATGCGGTTAATGAAGTCGCCCTTCTGAGAGATCTGCGCCTCAAGCTCTGCCATGGTCATCTCGACCAGCTGCAGCTGGTGCTGCTGCGCATGCGTCAGGCACGCGCTTCGCTGGAGCTCACTGCGCAGCCGCTCAACTTCTTCCTGCATGACGTCCTCTTGGACCGGGGTTAGAGGACCACCGCCCGCACCCTCCCGGCATTCGACTGGGGGTGGTGGCGGTGGCAACCGGGGAGGTGTTGGTGGTGCTTCGAGGATGGACTCTTCTTGGATCTGATGTGATATGTCGAGGATGTTGGATTGTTCGCCACTGATGCGGTCCTCCAAGTGGAGGATATTTTCACAGATGTGCATATAGGCTTCCAAGTCTTTCGCTTTGATAGCTGGGAATAGTTCTTCACCACCGCTGCTGCTGTCCTCACCACCGCGCTCACGGAGGTAGGCTTCTTGAACGTAGTTCTCGCCGTTCTCTCGCATCCGCAACTCATGCATCTTTGTCTCATAGTTCTCAATTTGTGTGTCGGTTTCGCGAATGCGCGAGAACTGCTCTTGGATTTTCTTCTCCTGCTCGATGACCACTTGGACGAGCTCATGGAAGGCCTGTGCCTTGCAGCGGTCATTAATGAAGCCGTTGCCATCAATAAGTCCGTAGTCCTTATGCCGGATGCCTGGTCCATTCGTCATTGGCCGACTCCGTGTCTTCTCCCGGCTTCGTCGCTCTCGAGCCGAAGTGTGCTTCCGAGAACGACGTGACCGCGAGATCTCACTACTGGTGTCGAGTGGCAGATCGACCTTTCGAACACTAAACCGCACATTACTGCATTCATCTCCCCAAGCACGCCACACCTTCATTATCTTTGTACGCCCACTTAACGGTCGCTCGACATCTCGCCACCGCTCGAATATGCAGAAGCAGGAGATGTCCACATCCTCATCGTTCGGGTTCCCGGAATGCTTCACCAGCGCGTAGATGACATCATCACAGGTGGTGCGCTTAGTTAAACCCGTGACCCACTTCTCGCATCCGCCCAGCCAGATGGGAAGTTCGAGGCCTTCGCTGCCTTCACTCATGCTGCCAGAACTCTGGAAGACAGCAAACAGAATAGCAGGGTGAGTCTAAATAGAATCTACTGATGGATTGTGAATAATGGCAGATACTACCACAACAATGGCCGATCATTTGCTGCTATTCTTCAAAGCGGAAGCAGTAAGTAAATGTACTAGAACAAGACTATATGGGCGATGGTACCTACATCGGTAACAAACAATTGCATATTCACGGAAATAAATGAGTAAATACCATTTCATCTCACAATACGACAGCAAGCCAGTATTGAATTTGTTAGTAGTTTGTTCTTTTTGTATTTTTTAGTTTTTTTCCCACACAAATATCGCCAACATAACGGTGTTCCAACAACAATGGTATTCCTCTCCAAGAATATAGGGCATCTCTGCGAGCGGAGGTAGGTATATACAGCTATATGTTTGTCGGTAATGGCTATTTTCCTGCCAGTTCAACAGCCGTGTCTGCTGCCTCACACGCACATGCGCAAAAAGAAAATCACTATAGAACTTTTCCACAACGCATAATATTGATCTACTTTAATCATAATCTACTTTAGGCATGACCTACTTTAAATGACCTACTTTAAGCACACCATACTTTAATTGTGACCTATTTTAATAATAACCTACTTCGTGTATGACCTACTTTAATTTAAGCATGACCTATTTTAACCTGACATGCATTAATTATGACCTAGTTGAATTGTGACCTACTCTAAATATGACCAACTTTAATTGTGATTTATTTCATTTGTGACTACTTTAATCATTACCTACTTTAATCATGATCTACTTTAATCGCGCATACTTAGTAATGACCTACTTTAATCATGATCTTGCCATACTTTAGCCATGACTTATTTTAATTGTGACAACTTAATATTCAAATATGACATACCTTATTTGAGACCTACTTTAAATATGACCTACTTTAATTACGACCCACTTTAATTGTAGCATACTTTAAATGCGACCTACTTTAACTGTGACCTACTTTAAATGCGACCCCCCCATTTAACCATGAAAGCCTTCCTTTTATTATCCTACCTAAAATGCCACATATTTACTAAATGAAGCCTACAATGTGTCCATGCCGCTGGCAGTGCGTGAGGTGGTAGTGCGTGAGGTGGCAGTGTGTGAGGTGGCAGTGCGTGAGGGGGCAGTGTGTGAGGTGGCAGTGTGTGAGGTGGCAGTGTGTGAGGTGGCAGTGCATGAGGTGGCAGTGCGTGAGGTGGCAGTGTGTGAGGTGGCAGTGCGTGAGGTGGCAGTGTGTGAGGTGGCAGTGTGTGCGGTGGCAGTACATGAGGTGGCAGTGTGTGAGGTGGCAGTGCATGAGGTGCAGTGCGTGAGGTGGCAGTGTGTGAGGTGGCAGTGTGTGAGGTGGTAGTGGGTGAGGTGGCAGTGGGTGAGGTGGCAGTGCATGAGGTGGCAGTGTGTGACGTGGTAGTGCATGAGGTGGTAGTGCATGAGGTGGTAGTGCATGAGGTGGTAGTGCATGAGGTGGCAGTGGGTGAGGTGGCAGTGTGTGAGGTGGCAGTGCATGAGGTGGCAGTGCATGAGGTGGTAGTGCATGAGGTGGCAGTGCGTGAGGTGGTAGTGTGTGAGGTGGCAGTGTGTGAGGTGGCAGTGTGTGAAGTGGTAGTGCGTGAGGTGGTAGTGCATGAGGTGGCAGTGTGTGAGGTGGCAGTGTGTGAGGTGGCAGTGTGTGAGGTGACAGTGCGTGAGGTGGCAGTGTGTGAGGTGGCAGTGTGTGAGGTGGCAGTATGTGAGGTGGTAGTGCGTGAGGTGGTAGTGCATGAGGTGGCAGTGTGTGAGGTGGCAGTGTGTGAGGTGGCAGTGCATGAGGTGGCAGTGTGTGAGGTGGCAGTGTGTGAGGTGGCAGTGTGTGAGGTGGCAGTGTGTGAGGTGGCAGTGTGTGAGGTGGCAGTGCATGAGGTGGCAGTGCATGAGGTGGCAGTGCGTGAGGTGGCAGTGCATGAGGTGGCAGTGCATGAGGTGGCAGTGCATGAGGTGGCAGTGGGTGAGGTGGCAGTGCGTGAGGTGGCAGTGCGTGAGGTGGCAGTGCGTGAGGTGGCAGTGTGTGAGGTGGTAGTGCATGAGGTGGCAGTGCGTGAGGTGGCAGTGTGTGAGGTGGCAGTGTGTGAGGTGGCAGTGTGTGAGGTGGCAGTGCATGAGGTGGCAGTGCGTGAGGTGGCAGTGCGTGAGGTGGCAGTGCATGAGGTGGCAGTGCATGAGGTGGCTGTGTGTGAGGTGGCAGTGCATGAGGTGTAGTGCATGAGGTGGCAGTGCATGAGGTGGCAGTGCGTGAGGTGGCAGTGTGATGTCCCTCCACATTCCTCATACACAACCACAAACGAAAACACCCGTTTCCAAGTTTCTGTGATTTGTGTCAAATGACTGCTTTCAATAAAGTGTGCATTAAAAAAAAGTAATTGTGTCATTCAAATAAAAGCACAAAAATGCCCCCACGGAGCCTCCTAAGAAACCAATCACAACGAGTCCATTAGATGAAAGGGCAGCACACCCATAGCGACATCAATGACATCAGAGGACATTTAAATAACGACAGCAAATGACGCAGCACCAATCAAACTGCTTGAGTGGGGCTTTATGTCCTAGTCAATTATAAGGTCATTTCAGGACGGACACCAAATTTGTGACAGCGCGCATTCTTGGTGACTTCACAGTGCTGCCTCACTGTGATGTTGTTGTTCATTGTTGTTTTACGTCCTAGCAACATCTAAGGTTAAATAAGGATGAGTACTGACTGGTGACACTGACAGTGTGCATTCATGGTGACTTCATAGTGCTGCCTCACTGGGAGACCAGGCTGCAGGCCCCATGACCTGATATCCTACCCAGTCACATTATCCTGATACTGTGCTAACCAGTTCTTGTCCTATCCCATTAATGCCGAGTGTGCCAGGCTCGGTAGAGACAAGTATCAATTTTGTAAGTCATTGATTTGACTCGGCTGGGATTCAAACTCCCGACCTTCCGAACGGAAGCCAGCGCTCTGCCGGCTGGTTTGCATACAGGTACATGGCTACCTACCTGCATGCACAACACTTACACGTAACCTACCCATTATCACTACTAATTCGATGGTACCGTAATATTACGACTACACGCCAAGTACCTACTGAGGACCAGTGCCGCCGGGAGGGGGGAGGGGGAGAGGGGAGGGGGGGGAGGGGGGGGGGGGGGGGGGTAGGGGGGTGATGTGGAGAGGGAGGGGAGGGAAGGAATGGAAGGGAATGGAAGGGAGGGGAAGGAGTGAAGGGAGGGACGAGTGGGAGTGAGGGGCGAGCGGGGGATGGGAGGAAGGGTGGAGAGGAGGGAGGAGAGGGAGGGAGGAGAGGGAGGGAGGAGAGGGAGGGAGGAGAGGGAGGGAGGAGAGGGAGGTAGGAGAGGGAGGGAGGAGGGAGGTACGGGAGGAAGCTGAGGAAGGGGAGGAAGCTGAGGGAGGGGAGGAAGGGTGGGGGAGGGGGGAGGGGGGGAGGGGGGGGGGTGGTAGGGTTGCAGGAAGGGAGGAGTGGGAGCGAGGATTGGGAGAGGGAGGGGGAGATTAATTAATTAGAAAGACACCACAGTACACACATCCAAACCCACGCAATAAGCTATTCTACAATGCCTGTGCCCCCGGCAACACGGGGTCACCCATATCCTCATAAACTACAAAAGGGGGGATTTGTTTGCAGGTTCAGACAGTTGTTGTTTCCCCCGTGTCCCGCTGCGCGTCCCGTGGCGCGCTCCGCGTCTGTCTGTTTGTCCCTGGGCGCTCAAAGGTTGTCGCTGTTGTTGATGTTTGTTGTTTTACGATCTAGCAACATCTAAGGTCATATCAGAATGGGTTCTGACTTGTGACAGCGCATACTCATGATGATTGTATAGTGTTGCCGCACTGGGAGACCAGGCTGCCGGCACCATGACCCAATATCCCACTCCGTCGCACCATCCTGATACTGTGCAAACCAATCCTTGAGCTATCCTATTAATGCCGAGGGACAGGCTAAGTAGCGACAAGTATCAATTTTATAAGTCATTGGTTTGACTCGCTGGGACCCCCCCCCCCCCGAGCTTCCGCATGGGAAGTCTGCGCTCTACCGATTCGGCCACCGAGTCCGGTCCCGGGGTTGTCCGGGGACGCTAGGGGGCGCGGCTTTATCTAAGGGTAGGCGTCTTCTTTGAAGTAAGACTTGACAGAGACGCCGGCCCTGGAGGGACTCCCTACAGCTCACCGACTTGCTGGTATCAGCGCGCAGAATGCAGTCACAGTCACGTGGTCGACGTGTCAACACCCAGATCAAAGATTCACCAATACCTACCCGGAGAAGGGGCGAACTGAATGACAACCCCGCCTAAATGATTAAATAAATCCAAGCAAAAAAAAAAAAAAAAAAAAATGGAATTAACTGCGGAAGTAGCGGTTCCCATGGGGAGTACAGTAAAACCTCCCTAACTGACCACCTCCACAGATCGACCACTCCCCTATATGGATCGCTTTACTTGGGTCCCAACAATACCATTGTAAACATATTCTAACTCCCTAATCTGGCCACCTCCCAAAATGGACCATTTAAAGTCGGTCCCAGGGTCGGTCGATTTAAAGAGGTGTTACTGTATTATATATATAATACCAAACGGTGGTTAAGTTTTAGGGTCGTTCTGATCACTCACTACTCTGTTAATCAGCACTGCCAATGCGCATCATCGTACTCCACTGATGCTTCGCCATGTATCGGTTGTTAATAATAATACCATGTTTTTTTGTGTCTACCGTACATATTTCATATTAATTTTGATGTTTTTTTACTAACATTTTGGTCACTTTGAAGTTTGAAAATAGCGCGTAAATATAAAGAGGTCTGTGACCAATATATTTTCCTTCTTATATCAGGAATTTATGTGCTAATTTCCTTTACCCTGCCTTCCGACACTTTTACTTTCTGTAAGTCTTCGGTTAGACCCCGTCGGGGATTGAACCCATGGTCTCCCACACGGGAAGCACGTGTTACTATATACTATTACTGTGCATTGGTATAATTAGGTCAATATAATTAGGTCAAGGAAACAGCGGTCTGTCCATTGCTTCAATTGTTTTAATGCGGCCAACGAGCGAGGCAGTGTGGGTGGGTGTGTGGGTGTGTGGGTGAGGGTGTGGGTGTGTGCTGGTGATCTATCCTCCCACTATGTACGCATCTGGGGACGCGGGGTGGTGTGGGGGGTAGTGTGGGGGGGGGGAGGTGTTGTGGAGGTGGTGACGTGGTGTTATGGTGGTGTAGATGTGGTGGAAGTGTGGTGTCGTGGTGTGGAAGTGGTGATGGTGTGGGGATGGTCGTGTTGTGGTTGTGTGGATGTGGTGACGTGGTGGTGTGGGGGTGTAGTCGTGTGGAGTGGTGGTGTGGTGTAGTGGTGGTGGTAGTGCTGTGAGGGCACGGTGTGTAGTGTGTGTGTGTTTGTAGTGGGTGTTGTCATGTACGTGTGGGCACTGTGTACCTATATGAGTGGAGGTGGTGTATGTGTGGTGGAGGTGCGGTGTGGTGTGGGCGTGTGTGTGTGTTTGTAGTGGGCGTTGTCATGTATGTGTGGGCACTGTGTGCCTATGAGTGGAGGTGGTGTATGTGTGGTGGAGGTGCGGTGTGGGTGTAGGCGTGGGCGTGTGTTTGTAGTGGGTGTTGTCATGTACATGTGGGTACTGTGTGCCTATATGAGTGGAGGTGATGATGTATGTGTGGGGGAGGTGTGGTGTGGGTGTGGGCATGGGCGTGTGTGTGTGTTTGTAGTGGGTGTTGTCATGTACATGTGGGCACTGTGTGCCTATATGAGTGGAGGTGATGATGTATGTGTGGGGGAGGTGCGGTGTGGGTGTGGGCGTGGGCGTGGGCGTGGGCGTGTGTTTGTAGTGGGTGTTGTCATGTATGTGTGGGCACTGTGTGCCTATATGAGTGGAGGTGATGATGTATGTGTGGTGGAGGTGCGGTGTGGGTGTGGGCGTGTGTGTGTGTGTGTTTGTAGTGGGCGTTGTCATGTATGTGTGGGCACTGTGTGCCTATATGAGGGGAGGTGATGATGTATGCGTCGTGGAGGTGCGGTGTGGGCGTGGGCGTGGGCGTGTGTTTGTAGTGGGCGTTGTCATGTATGTGTGGGCACTGTGTGCCTATATGAGTGGAGGTGATGATGTATGTGTGGTGGAGGTGCGGTGTGGGTGTGGGCGTGGGCGTGGGCGTGGGCGTGTGTGTGTGTTTGTAGTGGGCGTTGTCATGTATGTGTGGGCACTGTGTGCCTATATGAGTGGAGGTGATGATGAAGGTGTGGGGGGGGGGGGTGCGGTGTGGGTGTGGGCGTGGGCGTGTGTGTGTGTGTGTTTGTAGTGGGCGTTGTCATGTATGTGTGGGCACTGTGTGCCTATATGAGTGGAGGTGATGATGTATGTGTGGTGGAGGTGCGGTGTGGGTGTGGGCGTGGGCGTGGGCGTGTGTGTGTGTGTGTTTGTAGTGGGCGTTGTCATGTATGTGTGGGCACTGTGTGCCTATATGCACAACACAGAGGCCCTCAATTTAACCACAATAACAGCTTGGGCCTGAATCAGCTGCGTTAAGTAATGGATGACTATTTACACAAAGGGCCCCCCCACACCCACACCCCACCCCACACCACGACAAGTATCCCACGCAGCGTACGTGAGCAAACCTCACGTGGGAGCCCGTTTGAGGATCACTCGCGCAAACCTTACACCAACAACTAAACACAAAACACACATACACAATAGGATTTCTCACTAACAAATCCCTACCGTAAAATCGCCCCAAAAAATAGTAATCCCACCAAAGAAATATGTTTGAAATTGCATACAGAAAAAATCCTCTCTAAATCGACCGACCATGGGACCGACTTTAAATGGGCCATTTATTAGGGAGGTGGTCGGCTTAGGGAGTTAAAAAAAAAATTGTTACAACGGTATTGCATGGGCGATCGTTTAGGACCCAAATAAAGTGATCGATATAGGGGAGTGGTCGATCTGTGGAGGTGATCCGTTCGAGAGGTTTTACGGTATGTAGTTATGAGTCCAAAATGAGGTTAAAGCTATCTGGTCCGATGAAAGCGTCAAAGGTTGGAACCCAAAGCACTTAGCTCTAGATTTGAGCTTATATATACAACTTACTTGCGGATGCACTTATTAAGCACTTGTTGTTGCATTGAAGGGTACACTAAATCAATTTAATTGAACCATTTAATATTGAAACTTATGATGGCCAGCATTTTGTATGCTTTTAGTTCATATATCCCCAAAGTTATGCATTTATAATAAGGAAGTGTTCGAAATAAGAGCGTGTCCACTTGTCCGGGACAAGTGTGAATTCAGATGGACAAGTAAAATTCACACCAGACTTGTTCGATTGACAAGTATTTTAATATAAGCATAAATGGCTTCAATAATGCTTCATTTACTTTGCTTTAAAATATTCCTCTGAATAATACAATATTTTTGATTGGTCTCATAGCACACTAGCTGAATCTGTAAGAGCACTGGCTTCACATGTGAAAGGTTGGGTGTTTGAATCCTATTTGAGTCAAACCAATGACTTATCAAATTTATACTTGTCACTCACTACCTACCCTGGCGCTCGACATTAATAGGATAGGGAAGTCTGGTTAGCACAGTGTCAGGATAATGTGAGTGAGTGGGTCATGGTGCTGGTGGGCTGGTCACTCAGTGGGGCAGCACTATCAAGTTCTGCTATGTCATGCTCCGTATCAAGCCTCACATGATCTTAATTGCTATATATCAAACATAACATCGTTCTTTCTATAAAACCTCATATATTGTGATATATATTAAACCTCATATATTGTCCTATATAACAAACCCTATATCATGCTTTATAACCTTGACAAGAGGTTTTTTTTTATATATCAAGCCCAAAATCATATCAAACTCCATATCATGCTATATATAAAATGCACAAAATGCTATAACACGTCATATACCATGCCATGCCGGCATACAAGGAAACGAACGAGCTGATCGGTCTGCGGTGAAGGCCCTGAACTGTGTCTGATCCCTCACTCTGATCTGAAACCACTAATAGCCACCCACATAAAATCCAAATGGCAACATGAGTGGGATGAAAACATTAATAAACTTTAAGAAATTGAACCATCTGTGGGAAAACCACCACATGCTCATGCGGGAAGTCGGCGGGACCAAGTGGTCCTTAGCCGCTGCCGTATTGGGCACTCGTGGCTTACACGCTTTTCTGCACAAAGGGGAACCTCCCCCTGAATGTATTGGGTGTCCGACCCCCCCTGACACTCAAAGACATTTGACTAAGTTGTGTTGATTTTTTGGGCCTGTGCAAACAATTTTACACTGCAGACAGTATGCATGACCTTTTTACTCAAGTAAAATAAGAAAACATTTGAGCTTTTTTGAGGGCAGCTGGTCTGTACCACCTCATATAGTTTACTAAATAAATTCTAACAATTATTAATCAAACTTTTCTTTTTTTACAGGAATCTGTTTCCCACAAATATATAATTGTGAGCTTTTTAATTTAATGAGTGTCTATTGGCACATAATTGATTGTCTGCTTTTACATGTAAAATCCATGGTTTGAACAAAAAACAAACATTTCTTGCCGTGAATATGGCCTATGCTGCCGACATGGTGTAAAGCAACCACCAATCAATCAATCAACCATGCTATATATCGAACCCTATATTGTGCTATATCAAATCAAACTCCAGATAATGCTATATACCCGCATCATGCATCATTCCCTACATGCTATCAAACCCCATATTGTACTATATATCAAATTCCATGTATAAAAAACCCTCAATATCATGCTATATATCAAACTCCATATTATGCTATATATCAATCTCCATAATGTACCATATTGTCGTGGGGGTGATGAAAATGGGAAATATTGTGCCTAGAGCGGGACTCGAACCCACATCTCTTATTGTACTATATATCAAATTCCATGTATAAAAAAACCTCAATATCATGCTATATATCAAACTCCATATTATGCTATATATCAATCTCCATAATGTACCATATTGTCGTGGGGGTGATGAAAATGGGAAATATTGTGCCTAGAGCGGGACTCGAACCCACATCTCTTATTGTACTATATATCAAATTCCATGTATAAAAAAACCTCAATATCATGCTATATATCAAACTCCATATTATGCTATATATCAATCTCCATAATGTACCATATTGTCGTGGGGGTGATGAAAATGGGAAATATTGTGCCTAGAGCGGGACTCGAACCCACATCTCTTTGCATTCCAGGCCAGTGTGCTAACCATTACACCACCTAGGCTCCCTGATGTCAGCACCCTACCCACACCTACCTGTTTATGTGGTTACTTGCCTGAGAGGTCAGTGCAGACTACTACACTCATCCCCCGGAAATTGTAAATCTTTTAATGCTTACAATTACATACATACAGGCAATACATAACACATACATACACATGGTTGGTTCAACAACCATACATCTCATACCTTGTACAGGATCCTGGTCACGGAAACCAGTGTCATGGGGGTGATGAAAATGGGAAATATTGTGCCTAGAGCGGGACTCAAACCTACATCTCTTTTCCACCGGGCTAGTGTGCTAACCATTACAGCACCTAGGCTCCCTGATATCACCAACCTACCCACACCTACCTCTCTATGTGGTTACTTGCCTGAGAGGTTAGTGCAGCCTACTACAGTATCAATCATCACATCATGCCATTTATCAAACCCCTCATGGTGCCATTTATCAAACCTCCTATATTGTGTTAAATATCAAACCCTATTCCGTGCTATATATCAAACCTATATTATATCGAACCTCACATGTCGTGCTATCTATCGAACCTCATATATTATTCTATATATCAAACATTAAATGATGCTATATATGAACCCCCACATCGTGCTATATATCAACCCATATTGTGCTATATATCGAACCTCATATATCGTCCTATATATCAAACCCTATACCATGCCACATATATATCAAACCTCACACCATGCTATATATATCAAGCCCCACAATGTCCCATATCAATCCTCACATCATGCTATATATCAAACTCCACATCGTGCTATATAAGGTTGACACGCACATAAACACATAATTGGATCATCAACCGCACAAATAAGGCTCGTACAACAACCTTTTGTTAATTGCGTAGTTATTGAAATATTTGAAGAATAAAAACCCCCAAAAATGAATGAACAAAAAAATAAGGAAGATCTGTGCAGCGAATAGGTAGCGGTCTAGAATTCGCACATAACTCATGGACGACCCTTGGAGCGCGACGCTCTGGGCCGGAGAGTGTCTGAATAGGGGTCTTTTGTAAACACGGGCCATAATATACAGGTGTGAGTGTGGGTGGGGGAGGGGTGTAGAGGGAATGTGGGGGGGGGGGGTCCTAGGGTGGCGGCGTGAGTGGGGTGGGGTCCGTGTGAATAACTTGGATTGAGTCTAGAGTCAGCCATAGAGGGCGCCACACGTGTGTCATATATCCCATCATTAACCGAGGGGTCACAGACTGTGAGTGTCACTGTGAGTGTGGTTAGTCTGTGTAAGTGACTGACTCTGGGCGGTCAGTGGAGGGATATTTTGTTTGTTTGTTGTTGTTGTTTTACGCCCTAGCAACATTTCTATGGTCATATCAGGATGGGTACTGACTTGTGACAGTGTGACTGTCACAAGTTGGTATGAATTCTGATCTGACCTTTCTGATCTGGATTCAAAACCCCAACAATCCCACACACCTCTCTGGAAAAAGGGTATCCAGGAGTCTGAAGGCTGACATAATTTCATGAATTCATAGCAGCTAATTCATGATTTACCCAACAGCCTACACACAAAAAGTAAAGTAAAGCTTGTTTTATTTAACGACACATTGATTTTCCTATCATCGGCTATTGGACCTCAAACATATGGTCATTCTGACATATTTCTTTGGAGGAAACCCGCTCCCGCCACATAGGCTACTCATTCCGATAAGCAGCAAGGGGTCTTTTACATGCACTTTCCCACCGACAGGACAGCACATACCACAGCCTTTGATGAGCCATTTGTGGACTACTGGTTGGAACGGAAAATAACACAAACTGCAAATGGGTCCACAGAGCAGGATCAATAGGATGATCGACAAACAGCCCGCACACAGACAAACACCACCTTCTACTGCATCGCTCTCATAGAGAGATTCCTACTAATCCACCTAATGCCTGGTACACACCTACCATTTGTGCGCACACACCTCCCATATACGATCGAAAACTGCCTGTTTCGCGCACAAAAATCGCTAGGTGTGCGCTCCCCGCGCACACCTAGCGATTGCGATTCGCGTATAAAACTCAGTTTTTAGGGCTAAAACGGGCCGATTACGATTGCGATTCGCGATTCGAAAAATGAATCGGCCCGTTTTCAGTTTTAAGCGGGTCGGGTCGAGTCGTGAGTCTTAGTGCGCGAATCGTAAACGGGAGGTGTGTACTAGGCATAAGGCTCCGTGAAATGTAAATACCAATATTAGGTCACCTCATATTAGGCGGGGTCAAATCATGTTATGCAAATATGCTATTGATAGAAGACCATCATTCCAGGTGTGGAGAAAAGAAAATGTTTCAAGTGAATAAAACTAAATGGGCAAACAGTTGTACATATATTCATGCCTCAAGGATAGAACTACTGCTAGGAAACAACAGCAGACGTCTGGGGAAAGCTGGTTCCTGGCTGGCGGAGAATTTAGTAGTTTTTTTTTTTTCATTCCCATATAATATTTAAAGCCGCATAGTCTGATGAAAACATCAAATTTTCAAAACATAAACAATTACCTAGATTGGATTCTACATATCTAACTTATATACTCGAGCACGTATTAGACATTTATCACCACATAAAAGGGAATATTGGGTATATTTAATAGAACTTGTTACTGCAGAAGCATATGATGTCTGAGTTTTGGTGTGCTTTCGAAAGTTAATTTTGCATGCTTACAAGTTACATTTCAAATATCTCAAAAGTTACCCATTTAAAATAAAAGTTACTTCAAACTAAAGTAAGGTAGATTAAAACGATCGACCTAATATATTTATCTCAGAAAATGTCAGGAACTCCCGTTTTGGTAGGTTGTGGTCATTGGTGTGACTCAATTGGGAATCAAACTCCCTACTTTCCAACTGGGCACGGTGGTGGCCGAATCTGTCGTGCGCAGCCCTTGCGTGTGGAAGGTCGGATGTTCGGTTCCCAGTCGAGTCAAACCAATGACTGATAAAATTGATACATGTCGCTTCCTAGCCTGGCATTCGGCTTTAATACGATAGGACAAGGACTGGTTTAGCTCAATGTCATGATAATGTGACCGAGTGGGATATCGGGTCATGGTCCTGATTTCCGAGTGGGGCATCACTATAAAATCACTATCGCCACACACTGTCACAAGTTGGTACCATTCCTGATATGACCTTAGACGTTGCCAGGACGTAAAACTCAAACAACCAACCAACCATTAGCGACAGTCCGAGGCCCGAGGCGACAGCAGAGTGAATGCAAATGACCACCGGACAGTAGGCCAGTAGGGGTCAACCAACCAACCACCAATCAATCCTACCTTCCGCACGGGAAGCCTGCGCTATACCGATTCGGCCAAGGCGTCCGGTGCTTACATAACGCCTCCTGGTGGTGATTCCCGTCATTACTGCGCTGAATAAACAGGGCGAGTCACACGCTGTTGCCGACACGTCACAGGGTCTCCCTGATAAGGTGACATCTGTTATCTGCCACTAATCGCGCCCCCCCCCCACCTCTCGCCCCCCCCCACCCACCTCCACCCCCATGAGGAGCGAACCCATCTATTGTACCCCCCACCCCACACACACACACACCTCTAATTGCACCCCGCGTCGGTCCACCCACGCTTTAATATAGCGCGTCGTGTTAATAATCACACACAGTGTTCGGCTAATACCGCCATCACACCAAAGTAGTTCTTACTACGTTCTTGAAAATGTTGCCGAACAGGCTCAAACTGTGTTGAACGTAGTGAACATAGTAGCAACGTTTTACAAACTTTTTATGAACTGCATGGACGGGCAAGGACGGAAGGGTGCTCCACAACTTTGAGCATGTTCAACATTTTCGGCGGCCACGTTCTACCCCATTTTAGAACGGGGTCGGACGTTTTGAGAACTACTTTGGTGTGTTTGGGGGTATTAATAATGCCTACATGTCTGTGAGCATGTTCGTCTGAGAACTAAGGTGTTAGAGAGTTGTTGCATGAGACCCACTTTCAAGATTTCGAAGCTATATCAACAGATATATATCTGTAGAAATATCTACATATGTTTATGTATATCTACATATTGTCTACACATATCTACTCGTCGTGAATATGGCCTACGCTGCCGACAAGGCGTGAAGCAACCACCAATCAATCAATCATTCACGTGTCTACACATATCTACACATGTGTAACATGTGTAGATATGTGTATATATGTGTAGAAATCTGTAGACATGAATAGATGTGTAGACATGTGCACGTATGTGCATACATATTTAAATATTTGTGTATGTTTGTGAGTGTACCTATGTAGATGATTGTTTCTTTTATAAATGTGATGTATAATGCATTATTCAAGTATAAATGCAAGGGTAACATGATCATCCTGTATTTCCCCGTGCGCTTTGGTGGAGCGCCCCCCCTCCCAGCTGTCGGGTATTGCCGGGCGGGTGTCCCGTCGCGTCACACTCTGGAGGAAAATTTCACATGTGTGTTTATGTATGTCTGTATATGTGTGTTTGTACGCTTGTGACTGAGCGGTTTTGTATATGTGTGTTTCTGAATGTCTACGTATGTGTGTGTGTGTTTATATGTGTTTGCACATGTGTATGTGTATGTGTGTGCATTTCTGGTTCTGGGTGTGTCTATGTATGTGTTTATCATAGGTGTGTGTATGTACAGGTCTACACCTTCATCAATACACAAACAAAGATGTGGCACCCCCATCCCCACCCCCCACTCCACACACATCACAGGAATCAAGAGGCGAGATGTGTGTGTATGGGTGTGTGTGTATGTGTGTGTATGTATGTGTGCGTATGTGTGTGTATGTGTGTGTATGTGTGTGTATGTGTGAGTGTAGGCCACCACGTGGACGATGAACATCGCGATGTAATAATGGTCTTAGAGTGCACATTCGTAGAGAGTGAGAGGGAGAGGGAGAGGGAGAGGGAAAAGGAGAGGGATAGGGAGAGGGAGAGGAAGAGGGATAGGGAGAGGGAGAGGAAGAGGGAGAGGGCGGAGGAGGGAGGGGAGGGAGAGGGAGAGGGAGGGGGGGGGCAGAGTGAGGGGGAGAAGGAGAGTGAGGGGGAGAGGGAGAGGGAGAGAGAGTGGGAGGGGGAAAGGGAGAGTGCGGGGGAGGGGGAGAGGGAGAGAGAGTGGGAGAGGGAGAGCTAGAGGGAGAGGGAGAGCTAGAGGGAGAGGGAGAAGGAGAGGGAGAGGGAGAGGGAGAAGGGGAGGTGGAGGTGGAGGGTGCATGGTATGGGGATGAGGGGGTCGGGGTGCAGAGAGGAGAGAGGTTGGTTTGGTTTGGTTGCTGGAGTTTTACATCCTGGCAACATCTAAGGTCATATCAGGATGAGTACTGACTTATGACTGTGCACTCATGGCGACTTTATACCGCTGCCTCACTGAAAAATCAGGCCACCAACACCATGACCCAATATCCCACTCAGTCACATTATCCTGACACCGAGCCAACCAGTCCATTGCCTTATCCTATTATTAATGCTGAGCGCCTGCCTCCGAAGCGACAAGTATCAATTTTGTATGTCATTGGTTTGACTCGACCGAATCGAACTCCCGATCTTCCGGCAGCGGAGGGCGAGGGGATGGCGGAGCGGTGATAGTGGTCGGGGGGATGGGGCTGTCGGGGGCGGTGACGGGGGCGGGGGAGGTGATGGGGGGGGGGGGGGGAGACAACAAGGAGCCAACAAGGAGACGGCGGGATTAATTAGGAACACAGAGTGTGACAAGACACAGGAACAAGCCGCTCCCAAAGCCTGCCGGTCACAGCTGCAGGTGTCACCCGCCACCCGCAGCCTGTCGTCCGGCACCAGCCGGGTACGTGTGCGGGTAAGTGTGTGGGTAGGTGTGCGAATAGGTGTGCGGGTAAGTGTGTGGGTAAGTGTGTGGGTAAGTGTGTGGGTAGGTGTACGGGTAAGTGCGTGAGTAAGTGTGTGGGTAGGTGTGTGAGTAAGTGTGCGGTAAGTGTTCAGGCGTGTGGGTAAGTGTGCAGATAAGTGTGTGGGTAAATGTGTGGGTAAGTGTGTGGGTAGGTGTGTGGGTCAGTGTATGGGTAAATGTGCAGGTAAGTGTGTGGGTAGGTGTGCGGGTAAGTCTGCGGGTAAGTGTATGGATAAGTGTGTGGGTAGGTGTGTGGGTAAGTGTGTGGGTAAGTGTGTGGATAGGTGTGTGGGTAAGTGTGCGGGTAAGTGTGTGGGTAAGTGTGTGGGTAAGTGTGCGGGTAAGTGTGTGGGTCGGTGTGTGGGTAACTGTACAGGTAAGTGTGTGGGTAGGTGTGCGGGTAAGTGTGCGGGTAAGTGTGTGGATAAGTGTGCGGGTAAGTGTGTGGGTAGGTGTGTGGGTAAGTGTGTGCATAAGTGTGTGGGTAAGTGTGCGGGTAAGTGTGTGGGTAGGTGTGTGGGTCAGTGTATGGGTAAGTGTGCAGGTAAGTGTGTGGGTAGGTGTGCGGGTAAGTCTGCGGGTAAGTGTGTGGATAAGTGTGTGGGTAAGTGTGTGGGTAGGTGTGTGGGTAAGTGTGCGGGTAAGTGTGTGGGTAGGTGTGCGGGTAAGTGTGCGGGTAAGTGTGTGGGTAAGTGTGTGGGTAAGTGTGCGGGTAAGTGTGTGGGTAGGTGTGTGGATAAGTGTGCGCATAAGTGTGTGGGTAAGTGTGCGGGTAAGTGTGTGGGTAAGTGTGTGGGTAAGTGTGCGGGTAAGTGTGCGGGTAAGTGTGCGGGTAAGTGTGTGGGTAAGTGTGTGGGTAAGTGTGTGGGTAGGTGTGTGGGTAACTGTACGGGTAAGTGTGCGGGTAAGTGTGTGGGTAGGTGTGTGGGTAAGTGTGTGCGTAAGTGTGTGGGTAAGTGTGTGGGTAAGTGTGTGGGTAAGTGTGTGGGTAAGTGTGCGGGTAAGTGTGCGGGTAAGTGTGCGGGTAAGTGTGTGGGTAAGTGTGTGTGGGTAAGTGTGTGTGGGTAAGTGTGTGTGGGTAACTGTACGGGTAAGTGTGCGGGTAAGTGTGTGGGTAGGTGTGTGGGTAAGTGTGTGCGTAAGTGTGCGGGTAAGTGTGTGGGTAAGTGTGCGGGTAAGTGTGTGCGTAAGTGTGTGGGTAAGTGTGTGGGTAAGTGTGTGGGTAAGTGTGTGGGTAAGTGTGCGGGTAAGTGTGTGGGTAGGAAGTGTGTGCGGATAAGTGTGCGGGTAGGGTTAAATATGTTAAATATATATTGTATTCTTGTTTTGGGATACATGTATTTACCCTGTCCATTATGGCATTATGGGAATATAAACAAGGCCATGCTCTGCTCTCAGTTCAGCTTCACCACTAACCGGGGGATTCCCGCCAAACCCCGGTTTGGAGCGCTAACACCGCGTCATGCATACGGCCCCAATACATATGTTGATGTTCAAGGTTATGTAATTTCATCTAAATCATACACATACAGAAATAGTTACAAGCATGTGAATATTGATGAAAAAAGCACCATTCCTGGACTTTTAATGGACGCTGCCGGTACCTACCAATAGTCTACATTATTTTGACTAACTCCATTACGCGATCAGATGCACATGGGACACCGTGGGGCCACCCACGTGACATGAGCGGGGGGGGGGGCGCTGCGGGGAGGTGTCGGGGGTTTGTCCTTGCGCATGTACACGGTGTTTTGAAGTTAGCTGGATAAGGGTGATCCCCCCCCCCCCCCCCCCCCCAAAAAGAACCGACAAAATTCATGACCTCCCCCCCCCCCAACCTCTGGATAAAGCTCTGCAAGTGGCTGTTGGCGCCGAAGTACTCAGACATGCTTAGCCCCGTGGGGGGGGGGGGGGTCGGGGGGAGCTATGGGGGAGCAGGGGGCTGTGGGGGGGAGCAGGGGGCTATGGGGGGAGCAGGGGGCCTGTAGGGGGGGGACGGGGTGTGGGGGGAGAGGGGAGGGGGCTGGGGGAGCCGGGGCTGTTGGGGGAGGGGATATGGGGGGCAGGGTAGGCTGGGGGGCAGGGGGATAGGAGGCTGGGGGAGCAGGGGGCTGTGGGGGCAGGGGGTAGGGGGCTGGGGGAGCAGGGGGCTGTGGGGGTTCGCCTGTAGGGGGCTGGCGAGCAGGGGGCTGTGGGGGTTCGCCTGTAGGGGGCTGGCGAGCAGGGGGGGCTGTGGGGGTTCGCCTGTAGGGGGCTGGCGAGCAGGGGGCTTTGGGGGTTCGCCTGTAGGGGGCTGACGAACAGGGGGCTGTGGGGGTTCGCCTGTAGGGGGCTGGCGAGCAGGGACTGTGGGGGTTCGCGGGTATGGGAGGCAGGGGTGGGGGACTGGGGGAGCAGGGGGCTGTGGGGGTTCGCCTGTAGGGGGCTGGCGAGCAGGGGACTGTGGGGGTTCGCGGGTATGGGAGGCAGGGGTGGGGGACTGGGGGAGCAGGGGGCTGTGGGGGTTCGGGGTGTCGGTAGATGGTGTATTTATAGCAGGCTAACTAACAATGAATGAGTAAACACTCCGGCGACTATATGAAGAAACAAAATACAGATAATGATAATTAGCTTATTATCACCTGTAATAAGTAGTTAAGCATGGGCATGTCGTCTCCGAGATGCCCCCCCCCCCCCCGTGTCAGTACTGGCGTCAGGTGGCGCCACTAGTCAGACACCTACTTCCACTGGACAGTTTGTTTGTTTGTTGTTTTACGTCCTAGCAAAATCTAAGATCATATCAGGGCGGGTACCGACTTGTGACAATGCGCACTCATGGCGACCTTATAGTGCTGTACCACTGGGAAACCAGGCCGCCGGCACCATGACCTGATATCCCACTCAGTCACATTATCCTGACACTGAGCTAACCAGTCCTCCACTGGACAGACTTGTTTCTGTATTCATGCATGGTAATTGAGGAAGTAAGTTAGTGGGGTTTGTACCCTATCAACATCTGAGGTCATATCAAGGGCTATGTGTGTATATATTACATGTAATATATTATATATATATATATATATATATGTAGTCTGTGTGCACTCATGACGATCATTCAAGACCTAACTCCTGACAATTCTTCAAATGACCTCATACCCCGGCCGTACAAAGTCACAGCGTAAACTGAGTATCCCTACTATTACATACATTAGCGCAGGGGGTAGGTATATACCAAAATGTTGCAAATGTGGCACCAAAAAAACTGACGTAATTACTAACAGCTAAGATGACAAGGCAACTACCAAATTGTGACTATTGCCATTCAGCGATGAAAACAAGCCGCAGTGTGACTTACTCGTTATGGACAGGGTAAATAAATCATCACACACACAAATATTATTATAATATTATATATAACATGGTATATATAACATAATCTATATAATAATATGAAACATAATATATATATATCATAAGCTACATATTATATATAACATTGCATATACCATAGTGTATATAGCATAAATATCTGGTCTGCATATGTTGGAAGAATCAGAGTATATATATATATTAGATCAAGGCGTTAATCCAAGTACCCATAAAAATAGCTGGTATCAGCTGAGCCATCCAGAAATGTTCCTTCAATATAGCGGGTGGTGCATCTGCGGGTGTGTACATGACACCCACACCAGGGGCCGTATGCATGAATCAGTGTTAGGGCCATAACCGCGTCTAGGCTAGCTCCACTCGGCTAAATGTGAAAAATCGGTATGCACCAATCGGTGCTAGCGCTAACCGCAAAATTTAGTCTAGGCTAAGGTAAACCACTTTCTGAGTTGGGGTTACGGGCTATCCGGTGTGGTTAGTGTGCGTGGGTGGCTCTCAATCTATTCAATGCTGTCATATTTAACAGAGCTACATAGTCAAATAGTGAAATTTTATTAAATTAACCCTAAAATCGAAGCGAGATTAACGCTGCTGCCGCAAAGGCGGCGATATTAATATTTTCGAATTAACGAATGTAAAGTAAACAAATTGCCACCACCGCTTCGACGTCGATATCCATACTGTCGCGCCGCCGCCGCCGCCCAATCAGCGGCAATATTTTATCCCAAATCTATTCAATGCTATCATAGTTAACAGAATTACATACTCAATAAGTGAAGTTTTATCAATTTAACCCTAAATTCGAACCAATATTAACGCCGCCGACGCATTGTTGGCGTTATGCATATTTTCGAATCGACGACTGCATGTACAGTAAACAAATCGCCGCCACCGCCGCAGCGACGTCGATATCCATACCGTCCAATGTCAACTAAAAATGGCCGCCGCCGCCGAATCGGCGGGAATATATTAGGCCCAAATCTATTCATTGCTGTCATATTTAACAGAATTACATTCGCAATAAGTGAAATTTATTCAAATTAACCATAAAATCGAACCGTTATTAACGCTCCCGCCGCATTGGCGGCATTATTCATATTGTCAAATCGAGGGAATTCCCAAATCTATAAATAACTTCACGGTTAGCTATCCGCACCGGCTGGTACATTGGTGCATACCGATTCACACACCTCTCCAACCTGCCGCTACCCCGAGGTAGCTAACCGGTGCTAGCGCCTTAGCTCTGGCTAAGCCTATCACCGATTGGTGCATACGGCCCCTGGTGGGCGTCAACAGGTGTCAAGTGTCAACTGTCACAAACCTGACCACCCTGACACCAAAGACTACATGTGCTCATCTCAAGAAGCGGCACGATCGGTCACATAGCGCATAGCCGCGTGGTGTCCGTGCTTCAGATTTACTGTTGGAAGGTGCAGTTCTGCTCAGCTGAATGGCACTAGTGCCATATGAAATCACGAAGATACAGGTTGGTTGTTGGAATTTTACATTCTGGCAACATCTAAGGTCATATCAGGACGGGTACTGACATGTGACAGTCCACACTCATGCCGACTTTATAGTGCTGCCCCACTGGGAAACCAGGCCACCAGCACTGTGGCCTGATTGATATTCCACTCAGTCACATTATCCTGACACTGTGCTAACAAGTCCTTGCTGTATCCTATTCATGCTGAGCGCCATACTAGGAAGCAACAAGTATCAATTTAGTTACTCATTGGACTCCCGATCTCCCGCAGAGGAGGCCTGCGCTCTACCGATTCGGCCACTGCGTCCAGTTCCAAGATATAGGTCAATGGCGAATAACTAAATAGCGCTGTATATGAGCAATACAAAGAAAAGAGCGAAACACATTATAGACCTTTTCTACAAAGCATAATGCACAGCAAACCACTACCCACAATATTTGTTCCTGCCCCTGCGATCAGAGGGCGCGTTAGTGGTGGAAATCATCTATATGAGACCGCTTCCGCATAGTATGCTGTACAGGAAATTGCTACTCAAAACATTAGTTCTTGCCACTGCCGTCAGAGGCATCGTTGATGGTGGAAATCATCTATAATACCCTTTCTGCAGAGCGTTCTCTGTGGCGGAGTGGTTAGAGTGCCTACACTTTTACAGACCCAAGGGATTTTTAACCTCCCACACCACATAGACATGGTATGAGAGCAACTGGCCTTTGATGTCACTGTAAGTTATACACAGGGGTGGAAATCCAAATTGGCAGAGATGGGGGCATGGGGAATCGAACCACCGACCTTCAGATTAGGAGTGCGACCTAGAAAAAAACAAGACACTCTAACCACTCCACCACAGAGAACACCACAAGTACTCTGCTTTAACTTCTCAGGCGAGGAGCCAGCGTGGATAGGGTGATTGCATAAGGGAGCTTATGTAGTGTAGTGGTTAGCATGCTGGCACTGGAATGGGAATAAATGTGGGTTCGAATCCTGCTCAAGGCACTTTATTTCCCAGCGTTCGAAATAAGAGCTTGTCTGCTTGTTATATATATATATATATATTTATATGTGCCAGGAGCGAGACGGACATGGCGGACCAACGCCAAACGCGGGCGGCAAGTGGCGGCTAGGCCCCGCGCAGGAGGCGGCGCGGTGCATGATGGGTGGTCCCACCCCCCAGCGAGGACAGGGGGGGGGGGTGCCAGACACCACAGGCATTATTACACGCGATAAAGGGTTTATCACTATCCATATAAGAAGTATAAACTGTTAAGGGCGCATTCCATATACGCGTAATGCGTTACGCGTTATGCGTTATGCGAATGCCAGCATTCCATATACGCGTAAAGGGCGCATTCCATATACCCGTTATGCGTTACGCGTTATGCGTTATGCGAATGCCAGCATTCCATATATGCGTAATGCGTATTGCGCTATGCGTTATGCGTTATGCAGTGAAGTATATAAAAAGTACACACACACAGAAACAGGACAGAGACACACACAGAGACACACACACACAGACACAGATCCACACACAGATCCACACACACTGACACACACAGAGACATACACACAGACACACACACACAGACACACACACAGACACAGAGACACACACAGACACACACACACAGAAACACACACAGAGACACAGAGATACACACACAGACACACACACAGCAACAGAGACACAAAGACACAGACACACACAGAGACACAACACAGAGACACACACAGACACAGAGACACACACACACAGACACAGAGATACACACACAGACACACACACAGCAACAGAGACACAAAGACACAGACACACACAGACACAGACACACACACAGAAACACACACACAGACACACACACAGACACAGAGACACACACACAGAGACACACACACACAGAGACACACACAGACACAGAGACACACACACAGAAGCATAGAAATGAGAAATATGAAGAATGGGACGGTGCAAACATGTAGGTTTATGCGGCGGACCTGTTAGGAAGCAGTCTTCAATGAGAAATATGAAGAATGGGACGGTGCAAACATGTAGGTTTATGCGGCGGACCTGTTAGGAAGCAGTCTTCATGAGAAATATGAAGAATGGGATGGTGCAAACATGGCTCAGTTTAGCTTGCTTAGAGGGATGTTAGGACCGTCCCAAATATGAAGACTGCTTCCTAACAGGTCCGCCGCATAAACCTACATAAAAATAAACAATTATTCTCCATACTGCTCTATATATGACCAAATATTGCATTTATATCTATGTACCTTTTTGTATGTCACATGGGGGTTCCTACCTTTATTATAACCAAATTATAGATAAGTATTCATATTTCTGTGCATATGGTAGCATTTTTAGCTTTCCCATAACCGGTCAGCAAAATCTGGGACGGTCCTAACATCCCTCAGAGCAAGCTAAACTGAGCCATGTTAGGACCGTCCCATATTACGAGTGTAGCTTTCTATCAGTCGCCTCCTCCAGCCTTATATCCACTTGCTATCCGGACCGCACCTCGTCCACACCTCTCTCTATCACCTCTCCGCCGGCCGGACACCTCCTTGATATGTCTGAAAAGAGTTCCAGGAGGGGGTGCCTGCCGGCATTTTCACTTTCTACCCTTACTCTGTCCGTGTCTATGGCTCGCCGGTTGGTCACCATAGGGCAGATAGGCACGGGCCTTTGACTCAACTCTCCTCATTTCTCTTTCCTAGATCTGCCCACTCGATTTCTCCCAGGCTCACTTCTTCCCCTAACCAGGGTTGTTGTGTTCTTGGGTGGGGCTCTTGACCTTTTACCATTTCTCTGTCTGGTTCTTGTTGCTGGAACGACCGCTGCTCCCACCTTTGCCCGCCTTCCTCGAACCCCTGCTGACCGGATGCAAGTGCCACACTACAGACACCATACAGATTTACTACAAACAGACGGCACGGAGAGATCCGCTGCCACCCGGCGCCCCGCCGCCACTACGTCTTGAAGGATGTCCCAGCCTTCACAACACTTCCTCTGAGACCACTTCACCCGCAGAAGACATGTCTTAACCAAAGACTGGGCCGATTTATCGGAGCCTCTCTATAAATGTTGCAGTTCTGCAACCGGTAACCGTCGTAAGGTTACGAACACCCCATACCATACCATACCCTTATATCAATGGACAATGCGACTGATGATTTTCTATTTGCACCACCTTGTCCCGGCTGTCCGTAATTATCAGTCGCCTCCTCCAGCCTTATATCAATGGACAAATGCGACTGATACTTTTCTATTCGCACCACCTTTACGCATTACGCATTACGCACCGATCGCTACATGGAGCGATCGGGATAATGAATTTCTGACGCATTCGCATTCGCATTACGCATTACGCATGTATGGAATGTAGCTCATAGGTTTCAAGGCGTTTCGATTTTTTATCGCATTTGCATTCGCATTCGCATTAAGCATTACGCGTATATGGAATGCGCCCTTTATGCGTAATGCGTTATGTGGCGCACGACTGGCTATATTTAAAAAATATAAATAAACAATTATTCTCCATACTGCTCTGTATGTGACCAAATATTGCATGTATATCTATGTAACTTTTTGTATGTCACATGGGGGTTCCTACCTTTATTATAACCAAATTATAGATAAGTATTCATATTTCTGTGCATATGGTAGCATTTTTAGCTTTCCCCTAACCCTATGTCTCCCTGGTGCCCAGCTCACCATGTGTTTCCAATTAGCACCCCTCTGTGAGGCTGTCCCGTAATGCTCAGTCGCCTCTCCTGGTGTTAAACTAATGGAGACATCAGACTCAGGTTTCTATTCACATCCAGCTTGACGCATAAAGGGCGCATTCCATATACGCGTAATGCGTAATGCGTTATGCGTTATGCGTTACGCGTTATGCGTTATGCGAATGCCAGCATTCCATATACGCGTAATGCGTATTGCGTTATGCGTTATGCGCTATGCAGTGAAGTATATCAAAAGTATATAAAAAGTGTGTGTGACTCTGTGTCTCTGTGTGTGTCTCTATGTGTGTGTCTGTGTCTCTGTGTCTCTGTGTGTGTCTCTGTCTGTGAGACACACACACACAGACACACACAGAGACACACACAGACACAGAGACATACACACACAGACACACACACAGAGACACAGAGATACACACAGACACAGACACAGCAACAGGGACCCAAAGACACAGAGGCACAGACACACAGAGACACAACACAGAGACACACACAGAGACACACACACAGAGACATAGAGACACACACACAGACACACACACACAGACACACACAGAGACACACACACAGAGACACACACACAGACACACACACACAGACACAGATACACACACACACAGACACACACACACAGAATGGGACGGTCCAAACATGGCTCAGTTTAGCTTGCTTTGAGGGATGTTAGGAGCGTCCCAAATATGAAGACTGCTTCCTAACAGGTCCGCCGCATAAACCTACACGGATGTCCGTAATTATCAGTCGCCTCCTCCAGCCTTATATCAATGGACAAATGCGACTGATGCTTTTCTGCTCGCAGACACAGAGACACAACACAGAGACACACACAGAGACACACACACACAGAGACACACACATAGACACACACATAGACACACACATAGACACACAGAGACACAGAGACACACACACAGAGACACACACACAGACACACACACAGACACACACACAGAGACACACACACCGAGACACACACACAGACACAGACACACACAGACAGACACACAGACACAGAGACACACACACAGACACAGATACACACACAGAGAGACACACACACAGAGGGATGTTAGGACCGTCCCAAATATGAAGACTGCTTCCTAACAGGTCCGCCGCATAAACCTACACGGATGTCCGTAATTATCAGTCGCCTCCTCCAGCCTTATATCAATGGACAAATGCGACTGATGCTTTTCTGCTCGCAGACACAGAGACACAACACAGAGACACACACACAGAGACACACACATAGACACACACAGAGACACACACAGAGACACAGAGACACAACACAGAGACACACACACACAGACACACACAGAGACACACACACACACAGACACACACACAGACACACACACAGACACAGAGACACACACACAGACACACACACAGACACAGACACACACAGACAGACAGACACACACACAGACACAGATACACACACAGAGACACACACACACAGAGGGATGTTAGGACCGTCCCAAATATGAAGACTGCTTCCTAACAGGTCCGCCGCATAAACCTACATGGCTGTCCGTAATTATCAGTCGCCTCCTCTAGCCTTATATCAATGGACAAATGCGACTGATGCTTTTCTATTCGCCGCACCTTTACGCATTACGCATTACGCACCGATCGCTACATGGAGCGATCGGGATAATGGATTTTATTCGCATTCGCATTCGCATTACGCGTATATGGAATGTAGCTCATAGGTTTCAAGGCGTTTCGATTTTTTGTCGCATTCGCATTCGCATTCGCATTACGCATTACGCATATATGGAATGCGCCCTTAACGCATTACGCACCGATCGCTACAGGGACCGATCGGGATAATGAATTTCTGACGCATTCGCATTACGCATTACGCGTGTATGGAATGTAGCTCATAGGTTTCAAGGCGTTTCGATTTTTTGTCGCATTCGCATTCGCATTACGCATTACGCGTATATGGAATGCGCCCTTTATACAAGAATAGGTAGGTGGAAAGAACATTCCAGCGTTCAAAATAAGAGCTTATCCGCCTGTCTGGGACAAGTGAACATTCAGGCGGACAAGTGAAAAATCACACCAGACTTGTCCGGTGGACAAGTGAAAAATGTTGTTTATTTCTATCAGTATCACTGTTTCCCATTTTCACCCCCATCTCCTTCCCGTGACATTCTTATGTTGTGAATGGCGGGCAGTGTGTGCCTGCCATTCCTGATAGGGCGGACATTGGGGGGGGGGGGTGAGTTAGGTGATGCAGTGTGCGCCTGCCATTTGTGAATGGCGGGCAGTGTGCGTCTGCCATTCCTGGTAGTGCGGACATTGGGGGGGGGGGGTGAGTTAGGTGATGCAGTGTGCGCCTGCCATTTGTGAATGGCGGGCAGTGTGCGTCTGCCATTCCTGGTAGTGCGGACATTGGGGGGGGGGGTGAGTTAGGTGATGCAGTGTGTGCCTGTCATTTGTGAATGGCGGGCAGTGTGCGTCTGCCATTCCGGTTAGTGCGGACATTGGGGGGGGGGGGTGAGTTAGGTGATGCAGTGTGCGCCTGCCATTTGTGAATGGCGGGCAGTGTGCGTCTGCCATTCCTGGTAGTGCGGACATTGGGGGGGGGGTGAGTTAGGTGATGCAGTGTGTGCCTGCCATTTGTGAATGGCTGGCAGTGTGCGTCTGCCATTCCGGTTAGTGCGGACATTGGGGGGGGGGGTGAGTTAGGTGATGCAGTGTGCGCCTGCCATTTGTGAATGGCAGGCAGTGTGTGCCTGCCATTCCTGGTAGTGCGGACATTGGGGGGGGGGGGGTGAGTTAGGTGATGCAGTGTGCGCCTGCCATTTGTGAATGGCGGGCAGTGTGTGCCTGCCATTCCTGGTAGTGCGGACATTGGGGGGGGGGGGGTGAGTTAGGTGATGCAGTGTGCGCCTGCCATTTGTGAATGGCGGGCAGTGTGCGTCTGCCATTCCTGGTAGTGCGGACATTGAGGGGGGGGGAGGGGAGGGAGGTGGTGCAGTGTGCGCCTGCCATTACTGGTAGTGCGGACATTGAGGGGGGGGGGAGGGGAGGGGGGGGTGCAGTGTGCGCCAGCCATTACGGTAGTGCGGACATTGGAAGGGGGGGGGGTGATGAGGAGGGGAGGTGGTGCAGTGTGCGCCTGCCATTACTGGTAGTGCGGACATTGAGGGGGGGGGTGGGGGGGAAGGGAGGGAGGTGGTGCAGTGTGCGCCTGCCATTACTGGTAGTGCGGACATTGAGGGGGGGGGGGGGAGGGGAGGGAGGTGGTGCAGTGTGCGCCTGTCATTCCTGGTAGTGCGGACATTGGGGTGGGGGAGGGAAGTGGTGCAGTGTGCGCCTGCCATTATTGGTAGTGCGGACATTGGGAGGGGGGGGGGGAGGTGGTGCAGTGTGCGCCTGCCATTACGGGTAGTGCGGACATTGGGGGGAGGGGAGGGAGGTGGTGCAGTGTGCGGCTGTCATTACGGGTAGTGCGGACATTGAGGGGGGGGGGGGGGGGGATGAGGAGGGAAGTGGTGCAGTGTGCGCCTGCCATTACGGGTAGTGCGGACATTGGGGGAGAGGGAGGGGGAGGGGAGAGGTGAGGGGGAGGGGGAGGGAGGTGGTGCAGTGTGAGAACATAAAGGTGAGAACCGTGGGAACTGCAGACATCATACATTGAGTGTTGAACAAGAAATAAAAGAAGGAAGGCAAGATGTGGCAAATACATAACTTGTCCGCACTCCTCAGTCCCCACATGGCGGCGCCACCGTGCTGGTTTTATGTTGCCATAAGATTAGTTTGTTTGTTTGTTGGGGTTTGGAACCCGGTTGGATCAAACCAATGACTTACACAATTTATACTTGTCAGTACCTAGCCACCAATGACTTACACAATTTATACTTGTCACTACCTAGCCACCAATGACTTACACAATTTATACTTGTCACTACCTAGCCACCAATGACTTACACAATTTATACTTGTCACTACCTAGCCACCAATGACTTACACAATTTATACTTGTCACTACCTAGCCACCAATGACTCACACAATTTATACTTGTCACTACCTAGCCAACAATGACTTACACAATTTATACTTGTCACTACCTAGCCACCAATGACTTACACAATTTATACTTGTCACTACCTAGCCACCAATGACTTATACAATTTATACTAGGATAGGGCAAAGACTGGTGGGCTCATTGTTAGGATAATATGAGTGAATGGGAAATCGGGTCATCGTGCTGTCGGCCTGGTCGCCCAGTGGGGCAAGACTGTGAAGTCACCATGAGTGTGCATTGTCACAAGTCGGTACCTATCCTGGTATGACCTTAGATGTTGCCAGTATGCAAAACTCCAACAACCTACCTGTAAAGTCGCGGTGGGTGTGCATTGTCACAAGATGACACCCATCCTGATATGACCTTAGATGTTGACAGGAACTAAGCCCTCAATAAATTAACTTCAAAATTCCTTCATACTTGAAGCATACTTTGTGTGCAATATTAATATTATATATACAGTAAAACCTCTGTGGCCGACTTTAAGTTGTCAATTTAGGGAGGTGGTCGGTTTAGGGAGTTAGCATATGGTTGCAATGGTATTGTTGTGATCTAAATAAAGCGATCGATATAGGGGAGTGACCGATCTGTGGAGGTGGTCGGTTAGAGAGGTTTTACTGTACAAGTCCAGCAGCACTTCAGCACTTTTGCAAGCAGCTTTCATGAAATATGAGAGACATTAAGACCGACTCATGGATGCAACTCTCACAGCAGAGAGCTAAATAGAGAGCGGCAGTCAAGTAATGAAAGCAGTCTTTGTCGCATTGCGACCGACAGCATGATGATGATGACTGTACAAGGGTCATATATAAGGGTCATATAACTAACCCGAGTGCTTTTAAAATTAACTTACAGATTAACTTACAGATCCTCGTCTGGCTGATCTAGGCCCTATTGGGCCTCTAATGCTAGCTCATTATGGTTTAAAAAAAACTAATATTCTTTTGCACATGTATGGAGGTGGACGGAGCCTTGAAGTCATATAATTGTGGGTGTCCTCTCCAATGTCTATCCAGCCTTCTTTCAAATGCTTCTACCGTTGGTGCTTCAACCACTTGAATCTGTCACTCAAATTTAACTTGATCGTTTGTTGTTTTACAAAGTTTGGGACATTTTCAGATATTATTGCTTTAACATTTCGCTGTTCCACGGTTTTTTTTCTGTTTGCATGTTTCCCTGTTGTGTGATTTATTTTTAATGTATGCCATATGATTTTCACAAAATCTATTCTTTTTTTCTTATAGTGGGTGTGTGTGTGGTGTTGGTATGCAGGTATTGCAGGTATAGCAATACCTCAGGGAGTTTGACGCCCCCTGCCTTGCAGAGTTGTAAACCACTGCCTTGTGGTACAGGTTCTTGACAGAACCGAAGGCTAAGGGAGCAAACCCTAAACAAAAAACCATGTCACTGTGGCAGCATTAAGGGCGGTTGTTGTATGGAACTCCCAACATCTCCCGACCAGCCACTGCAGGGACAAATAGTTTTGCGCCTGTCTTGACATGTTCTTGCCGGTTCGAAACCTCTATTTGCGCCCTGAGAGAGTGCCGCTGGTAACTTGCAAAAGCCAGCAGCACTTCAACACTTTTGCAGGCAGCTTTCATGAAATGTACAACCGTACAAAACACTATTGAGAGCAGCAGTCAAGTAATGAAAGCAGTCTTTGTCGCATAGCGACCGACAGCATGATGATGATGATGACTGTACAAGACAAAATGCTCCTACGCGAGTGACGATTTCCGGGCATACTGGTACCGGGGAGCGCCGCAGGTGGTGCCACCAGTCATGACACATGAAGGAGGCAGTACAGTAAATACTGTAATAGTAATAATAAGGACATAATTCCCTTCCGAGCCTTTATACTTGCATAATGTGTTATGCATCACATATAGGCTGGCTACAATATAAATGAGATACAAACAATGAAGGTGGGTTGAGATAAATATATTCTCTGGCACCGAGAATACAGATGCCCTAGCCTAATAAAAGAACAAATCCACGGCGCGAGTGAACAGTTGGGCAGGATGAAGAGGGGCAGTGGTGGCGCTACGGGTCACATAGTGTGACAGGCTGCAGGTATCAGTAGCAAATATACAGTAATAATAATAATAAAATAATAGAATTCCCTTCTGCGCCTTTATACTCGCATAATACTTATACATCACATATATTATGTATGTATTAAATCATGTCAACTTTGTCCCTAAAGGTGGGAGGGGGGCACTATTTGGCTTGTGAAGCCATAGCCCTGCGGGGACCCAAACTTGGCAGTCGCAACCCCAGCAGTCCATGTTGTTGGGCTGTAATGAGTTGGATGTGAGTTTAAATCATACGGTAATAAAACAGAGGCGGCCCATTATGATGGATTTGCCTTCAGCTGCATGGCAAGCAGATGCCAGCGAGCTGAGATGAGGCAGTTTGTTAAAAACACCTGGCAAAGCTAGGCAGGACCTTTCACCATAAAGTCAGAGGGGTTCACTCACAAGGGCTTCGTTTGAAGGCCACCAACATTGATTCATTGGAAGCCTTTTTTCTTTTTTTCCTCCTTTTACCAGGCGCGGTGGGCGAATCGGTAGAGCACAGGCCTCCATGTGGGAGATCAGGATATTAACCCGCATTCGAGTCAAACCAATGCCTTGAAAATTTATACTTGTCGCTTCCTAGCTTGGCATTAATAGGATAGGACAAGGACTGGTCAGCTCAGTGTCAGGATAATGTGACTGCGTGGGATATCAGGTCATGGTGCTGGCAACCTGAGTTCCTAGTGGGGAAGCACTATAAAGTTGCCATGAGTGTGTACTGTCACAAGTTGGTACCCGTCCTGATATGACCTTAGATGTTGCCACATTGTCACAAGTCGATACTTTGTGCACATTTTCACAAGTCGATACCTGTCTTGATGACCTGAGATGTTGCCAGGATACAAACCCCTAACAACAAAATAAACAAGTGAACCCCAAAATAAAACTACAGCAATGTTTGGATTCGGCAATTTGTTCTTCTTTCTTTAAGGACCATCGCAATTTCTTTATGTTTTACTTTGACCCACTAGGTGGCAGCACTGTTCACTGGTGTCCCCTAACAGACGCGACTGCACTCACGAGTAGCTCCTCGCGCTGTCAACCCACGTGGCACCACCTAGTGGCAAACAAGGTTGGTCGTCGTCTTATAGCGCGCAATCCGCCAGGTGGCAGTATGAAAGGGTTAACGGCTTCTCTCACACATGCCTGCGTTATGCCGAACACACTCTAACCAACAAGCCGTGTTTACACTCGGTCAAGTAACCATTGATGTAACCAGAGTTGGGTGCTCTCACATTCCCTCTTTTTCTCTCTTAATCTTTTTCTCTCACATTCCCTCTTTGTATCTCTTTCTCTCACATTCCGTGATTTTCTTTTTCTCTTTTTCTCTCACATTCCCTCTTTTCCCTCTTTCTCTCACATTCCCTCCTTTTCTCGTTCTCTTTTTTTCTCTCACATTCCCTCTTTTTCTCTCTTTCTCTCACATTTCCGCTTTTTCTCTCGTTCTCTCACATTCCCTCTTTTTCTCTTTCTCTCTCACATTCCCTCTTTTTCTCTCACATTCCCTCTTTCTCTCACATTCCCTCAGACTTTCTCTTTTTCTATCTCTATATATAAATGAAGTGCACAAATAAGAAAAAGATGGCAATAGGTATCGCTCCCTATGTTGGACACGATTCAACTTGGATCTCTTTGGTTGTACATGTAACGCTGGCGTTCTGAGGTAGGTTTAAAGAAAAAAAAAGATGGATATGAATATCAAACCGCCCTTAATGCTGCCACAGTGACATGGTTTTCTGCTTAGGGTTTGCTCCCATAGCCTTCGGTTCTGTCAAGAACCCGGACCACAAGGCAGTGGTTTACAACTCTGCAGGGCAGGGGCGTCAAACTCCCTGAGGTATTGCTATACCTGCTATACCTGCATACCATATATAAGTATACACACATATAATATATGTAATACCGATAATATAATCACTGTTTAATATAATTATATATGGATGTTTATGGATAGAATTATACATATACTGATATATGGGTCATTCTCTAAAACTGGGCACCAAAGTGTGACATGGAAACCAAAAGTAAAAACCTTCCAAATAATAGCAAAATTCCTTCCAAATAATAGCCTAATCCAAGGTCCTATGAAGGTATGCACGTTGTGCATATGTCAGAGTTGAAAAAAATGAATTTCACTTTTTGAATTAGATCTTATACAAATTGAGCAATACATTAATATCACTCGTGTAACATGAAAATCAAAGACACACCCAGAATCTCATTTTAACATATACAACATAGTCAAACAAGATTTTCTTGATTACTGTTAAGCAGACAAGGTTATGACTTACAAGAAAAAAAGTTGAAAAATAAGTTGAAAAAGGTTTGGCTACATGTATGGTGTAAATGTGTAAATTTTCACATTTACACTCTAGCGCAAAATCATACAATTATAATTTTGATATCTCATGTGGGATAAATTCAATACATGTAGAACTGCTAACATACCTGATGGACAGAGGTTGCAATACTTATTTGACTTGTTATCAATAAAAACAAAGACTTAATTATCAGCATCGTAACGTGGAAACCAAATATGTGGTGCCCAGTTTTGGAGAATAACCCATATCTACAAATAATAACCGCATAATATGCATCTATGGACACCATTGACATAATTACATATTACACCTGGTTAATAATAATTGGATCTAAATTATAAAATAAACCCAGTGCCTTTATATATATAAACTAAATACTTCTATATCTACAAATTATAAAGTGCTGTATAATATGCATGTGTAGACACCAATAAAGTCCCTGTCACACTACGACGTAATGATGTCAACATAGGGAGAACGTGAAAAACGTCGAACTTCTCGGCGTAGTATGCAAATTTGGGCACAAGTTGAACGTGGATGCAGCGTAGTGGACAAGAGAGTAACGGCGGTAAAGCGTAGTGATAGCGTCATTCAACGAGAGAGGACAACATAATTACGCTCAGGGAACGTTATGTATGTTATTCCATCGCCAGAACTACGTTGCTTTACGTTACCTTACATTACTTACATCATGAAACGGTGGCAAAACGGTATACGTACGTTGGACGTCCGTTAGGCGTCTGTTTTCCCAATGTTTTCACGACGCGGACTGCACGTTCCCACCACCTTTAATGTGGGTCAACGCAATGCAACGTAATGCAACGTAGTGACCAGCATTTCATTGATGTTTGCTGAACGTGTACAGAACGTACGGCAAACGTAAACCCTTATGTTCTAGTTATGTCGAAAGTTTTGAACAGGTTCAAAACTTTGAGGCGCGCCGACATAACACGACGTAACGTGACGTAGCTCGACGTCAGTAATGAGGAAAAATCACCACGTCAGGCTTACGTTGGCTCGTTACGTCATAGTGTGACAGGGGTATTACATAAGTACATATTACACATAAGGATTTATTGTATGAGTAGGTCCAGTGATTTTATGTATAATTATATAATAAAGCATTGTCTAATGTACATGCATAAACAACATTAATAGAATTATATATTACGCATGAGTTGTAATTACAAGAAAGCAAACCCAATACCTATATATATAATACAATATGTGTGTATATATAATATACACATAATATATGTGCATATATAATATATATATAATATATAATATATATAATATATATAATATATATAATATATATAACACATATAATATATATATAATATATATAATAATACATATAATATATATATTTATATACACATGCATAATATATACACATGTATGTATATATATACACACATACAGTGGTACCTGTCTAATGGTGCTGTCACATTATGACGCTTCTCGCCAACGCGCGTCGACGTATGTGATTTTTTGGGGCAACGTCGGGATATGCCAGGAAGCGTTATGCGCACTTTGCTATTTGTTGATGGACGGCGACGGTCGACGAGGGTCGGCAGCGCGCATCATCGCATGTCAAAAGTTTTGTGCTTGCCCAAAACTTTCGACGTGCGATGACGCGTGGGTGCCAACATTATGGTGATGTTAGGCGCAAATATTATATATGTACATACCGATATTATTCACTACACAAACCAAATACAAATACCAATATGGGCCTCAGCTCTGTGGCTGGTCAAACCAACCACTCCACTCATCTTTTATTAAAAGGAAAATTCAGTGGGATCATGCGCCTCACGGCTGTGGAGTGGGAGGAGGGGTCAGCAGCTTATAAACCCCTGATAGACGAGATCACCGTTCCGAATGTGCATGCGCTGAAAACAGCGTTGGCAGCAAAGCAAATGCATATGGCCATTGAGTTTACCGATACACGTAGGGCAAGACTTCGATTTTATTCAAAATTAATAGAAATACATAACAATTTGGCATAAACATGTATGCACGCATGCAGTATAATGATCTGGTGAATATAACTAACACAAAACTAGCCATAGTTAAACATTTTGAGCTTAGAAACATACAATTCCACACAAAACAATCAGTCACTTTATCCACATCACTATTATTAATTCTTGTTCTAAATATTAAAATGCCAAATGTGTCAACATACAATATCTGATTAACCCTACTCATGTTCTAGTTCTACATATGTCATTAACAATAGGATATAAATAAAAACATGAATAAAATAAGTAAAACTGACTGGCTATGGCTCTAACACTAGTCTGAGTGCCCAGATTTGTCTAAATCTAAATGCACATGGCATAAGATGTGCTGATTATATTGATGTAAATCCAATGCTAGATAAAAGATTAACATCTTAATTTATTATATATATATGTATTTAGTTGGTATTCTATGTTTCAAACAGGGGCTGAGATGAGCTGAAACTAGCACATTTCATAGCTGCACCCAGTGTCTTAGCATTGGCCATGTGCTTCGCCGGGGTTTGTTTATCTTCCATGCATCCCACAATGCACCGCGTGGCTGGAATGGCGACGTAGTCTATACCCACTAACCCTACCTGCCAGCATGCACAACCGCTCTCCATACTGCTCAAGCTACCTGTCCATATAACTCCCACAGGCCTTGATAACCTTATAAGTTATATACCAATCCAGTTTCATTCGTATAATATTTATATCAAACTATTTTATATTACATAAAGATATTAACCCATGCATAATTTAACCACCAGGCGGAATGACCGAATGAGTTGAGCGTCCGTCCCCCACTTTGGTATATCGTTGGATCCTAGCTCATTGGTTCAAACCCTGGTTGAGTCAAACTAGTGACTTAAAAACTGATACTTGTCACTTCCTAGCCAGGCACTCGGCATTATTAGGATAGCGCAAGGATGGTTGGCTCAGTGTCAGGATAATGTGACTGAATGGGATATCAGGTCATGGAGCTGGCGGCCTGAATTTCCAGTGGGGCAGCACTACATAGTCACAATGAGTTCGCACTGTCACAAGTCAGTATATGTCCTGATATGACCTTAGATATTGCCAGGACGTAAAACTCCAACAACCAACCAATCAACATAATTTAACCCATTGTTTCCAAAGTAAAAAAAAACACTATCATATTATCTGTAAGAAGCTTCCATTTTTATACCTTTCCCGACGGAGTGTACTCAACATAATACCGTTAACCAAATATTTGAAAATGTGAGTGTGCACACAAATAGCGTGTGTGGATATACATATGTAGTGGTCTGCACTGACCTCTCAGGCAAATAACCACATAGACAGGTAGGCGTGGGGAGTGTATTGATATCAGGGAGCCTAGGTGGTGTAATGGTTAGCACACTGGCCCGGAATGCAAAGAGATGTGGGTTTGAGTCCCGCTCTAGGCGCAGTATTTCCCATTTTCATCACCCCCATGACACTGATTGCTGTGATCAGGATCCTGTACAAGCTTTGCGCTGTATGGTTGTTGAACCTACCCTGTGTATGTATGTGTTAGTGCATTGCCTGTATGTATGTAATTGTAAGCATTACAAGACTTACAATTCCAGGGGGACGAGTGTAGTGGTCTGCACTGACCTCTCAGGCAAGTAACCACATAGACAGGTAGGCGTGGGGAGTGTATTGATATCAGGGAGCCTAGGTGGTGTAATGGTTAGCACACTGGCCCGGAATGCAAAGAGATGTGGGTTCGAGTCCCGCTCTAGGCGCAGTATTTCCCATTTTCATCACCCCCATGACACATATATATATATATACTTCGTTTTTTCTGTTGTTAAGCCGGCTTCTGCCAGACCGGAAATCCACTAGTGCTCAACTTGCGCATGCCCATGGTAATAACTCTGAGGACGCAAACACAAAGGTGGAGCTTTAACTTTATGGGCAAAACTTAAATTGGGGGGAACTGACTATAAAAGTAACATGCACAACTGACTGGACATTAAACTGTGGGGAACTGACTATAAGCATAACATGTACAATTGACTGGACATTCAACTATGGGAAACTGACTATAAAAGTAACATGTACAATTGACTGGACATTAAAGTACAGGGAATTGACTATAAACATAACTTACCCAACTGATGGACATTCAACTATGGGGAACTGACTATAAACATAACATGCACAACTGACTGGACATTAAACTATGGGGAACTGACTATAAACATAACATGCACAATTGACTGGACATTAAACTATGGGGAACTGACTATAAACATAACATGCACAACTGACTGGACATTCAACTATGGGGAACTGACTATAACCATAACATGCTAGACTGACTGGACATTCAACTATGGGGAACTGACTATAAACATAACATGCACAACTGATGGACATTTAACTATGACTATAAAAGTAACATGCACAACTGACTGGACATTCAACTATGGGGAACTGACTATAAACATAACATGCACAACTGACTGGACATTCAACTATGGGGAACTGACTATAAACATAACATGCACAACTGACTGGACATTAAACTATGGGGAACTGACTATAAACATAACATGCACAACTGACTGGACATTAAACTATGGGGAACTGACTATAAACATAACATGCACAACTGACTGGACATTCAACTATGGGGAACTGACTATAAACATAACATGCACAACTGACTGGACATTCAACTATGGGGAACTGACTATAAACATAACATGCACAACTGACTGGACATTAAACTATGGGGAACTGACTATAAACATAACATGCACAATTGACTGGATATTAAACTATGGGGAACTGACTATAAACATAACATGCACAACTGACTGGACATTCAACTATGGGGAACTGACTATAACCATAACATGCTAGACTGACTGGACATTCAACTATGGGGAACTGACTATAAACATAACATGCACAACTGATGGACATTTAACTATGACTATAAAAGTAACATGCACAACTGACTGGACATTCAACTATGGGGAACTGACTATAAACATAGCATGCACAACTGACTGGACATTAAACTATGGGGAACTGACTATAAACATAACATGCACAACTGACTGGACATTAAACTATGGGGAACTGACTATAAACATAACATGCACAACTGACTGGACATTAAACTATGGGGAACTGACTATAAACATAACATGCACAATTGACTGGACATTAAACTATGGGGAACTGACTATAAACATAACATGCACAACTGACTGGACATTCAACTATGGGGAACTGACTATAACCATAACATGCTAGACTGACTGGACATTCAACTATGGGGAACTGACTATAAACATAACATGCACAACTGATGGACATTTAACTATGACTATAAAAGTAACATGTACAATTGACTGGACATTCAACTACGGAGAACTGACTATAAAAGTAACATGTACAGCTGACTGGACATTCAACTACTGGCTGATGGAGACTGGGGGGGGGGGGGGGGGGTACACAGGACCCATTCCTAAGCATGGTGAGAGCGCCACAATAGGCCGCTGAAGGCAATAAACCTTGTACACAAGAGCATCCGCAGTGATCTGCTACCCACATCAGTTCTTGTTACTGCCACCAGAGGGCAGAATGGTGGTGGAAATCCCCAATAAAACTTGTTTCACAGAGTATACTACTAATACTATCCACTATGCTGCTACCCTCATTAGTTCATTCCACTGCCATCAGAGGGCAGATCGGTGATGGAAAGCCTTATTAGACCTTTTTCACAGAGCATGATGCACGGTACACAGTACTACTCACAATATTAGTTCTTCTCAGAGGGCGGGTTGGTGACGGAAATCATCTGTTCAGTCATCCCAATCTCAAGAGACCTCTCACTCTCCATACACATATTGTGTTTAGAGAACTCTCACTTTCCCTACACATATTTGGTTCAGAGACGCTCTCATTCTCCCTACACATATTTGGTTCAGATACCGTTCACTCTCCCCACATATATTTGGTTCAGAGACCTCTCACTCTCCCAACACATTTGCTTCAGAGACCTTTCACTCTCCCTACACATATGTGATTCATAGACATCTGACACTCCCTACACTAACTATATCAAAGACCTTTCAATCTCTCTACACATATTAAAAGCACTTACTGAGAGATCTGCTCAACGGAGTTCCTTTGTTGGAGTCCATAGTTCTAGTCTATAACCGTACCCTTTTAAAGGTATGCAGTAGATGGGTGTTGCATGTGTTGCCATGACTACACTCCACCTATCGGCGCCCTGCCGAACTAGTGTATTCATGGGCGTCTGTCCGCGTAGCTGGTTAAGGCGCCAGTCTATGGGCTCGGAGGGTCAGGGGTCAGGGGTCGGTGGGAGGGGGGAGTGTGTGTGAGTTTAGAGGAGGGTGTGGATGTTTGGTTGGGTGGAAGTGGAAATGTGTAGGAGCGGGAGTAGGGTGGCGGTGTGTGAGTATGAGGTTGTTGTGGAAATTGGTGAGTGTGGCTGCAGGTGTGGGGATTGTAGGTGGGTGTGGGTGCGGGTGTGGGTGGTGGAAGTGGGAGTGTAGGTGGGTGGGGTTTAGGGTGTGACTGTGGGTGTAGGCGTGTATGTGGGTGTGGTGTGTGGGTGGGATGGTGGGTGTGACTGTGGGTGTGGTGTGTGGGTGGGATGGTGGGTGTGACTGTGTGGGTAGGTGTAGGTGTGTATGTGACTGTCGGTGTGGGTGGGATGGTGGGTGTAACTGTGTGGGTGGGTGTAGGTGTGTATGTGACTGTGGGCGTGGGTGTAGATGTGTATGTGGGTGTGGTGTGTGGGTGGGATGGTGGGTGTGACTGTGTGGGTAGGTGTAGGTGTGTATGTGACTGTCGGTGTGGGTGTGGGTGTAGATGTGTATGTGACTGTGTGGGTGGGTGTAGGTGTGTATGTGACTGTGGGTGTGTATGTGGGTGTGGTGTGTGGGTGTATGGGTGCGGGTGTTGGTGTGACTGTGGATGGTGGGTGTAGGTGTGTATGTCAGTATGGTGTGTGGGTGTATGGGTGAGGGTGTTGGTGTGACTGTGGGTGTAGGTGTGTATGTGGGTGTGATGGTGGGTGTGACTGTGTGGGTGGGTGTAGGTGTGTATGTGACTGTGGGTGTAGGTGTGTATGTGGGTATGGTGTGTGGGTGTATGGGTGCGGGTGTTGGTGTGACTGTGGGTGTAGGTGTGTATGTGGGTATGGTGTGTGGGTGTATGGGTGCGGGTGTTGGTGTGACTGTGGATGGTGGCTGTGCGTGTTGGTGTGACTGTGGATGGTTGGTGTAGGTGCGGGTGTGACTGTGGCTCTGAATGTGGGTGTGTCTGTGGGCGGCCACATCTCCAGCTGGGATCCGTAGATACCTTCACACCGCCCCACCACACCATCACGACCCTCTATATCCATCATGTATTCACACCCGATCAGCCCTTAGCCACACCACCATTCATTCACCAATCACACCGCACCCTTATAACTTACCCCACCCGAGTGTGCGCAATGCACGCCCCCCCCCCCCCCCACACACACACACAACATACCTCGGCCATGAACAGGGCTGTGAGGCCCGGGACCAGGACCCACCAGGAGGAAGGAAGGGGGGGGGGGGGGGGGTACTGGGGGAGGCGGATGTGGGGAGAGGAGGGATGGGAGTGAGAGAGAGAAGGGGATGGGGAACGGGAGAGGAAGGAAACGGAGAGGAAGGGAAAGGATGGGAGGGGAGAGAGGACAGGTGAAATGAAGAGGGGAGGGGAGAGGAGGGGGAGGAAAGTGAGGCTAAGGAAGAGAAGAGGGGGAGAAGAATGGAGGTGAGAGGAGAGGGAAGGGGAGAGAAAAGGTAGGGGTGGGAGAGGGGAGAAGGGGGACGGGGGGAGGGGAAGGATGTGAAGGGGCGGTGGAGGTTAGAGGAGGCGGGGAGAGGAGTGGAGGTTAGCGGATGTGGGGGGAGGGGACGTGAGGGGACTGGAGGTTAGCGGATGTGGGGGAGGGGAGGGGAATGGAAGGGTAGTGTGGTGAGGGGAGTGTGGTGAGGGGAGGGGAGGGTGTTGAGGGGAGGGTAGTAAGGGGAGGGGAGGGTAGTGTGGTGAGGGCGGTGAGGGGAGGGGGAGGGTAGTAAGGGGAGGGGAGGGTAGTAAGGGGAGGGGAGGGTAGTGAGGGGAGGGGAGTGTCGTGGGGGGAGGGGGGAGGGGAGGGGGTAAGGGGAGGGGAGGGTAGGGTAGTGAGGGGAGGGGAGGGTAGTAAGGTGAGGGGAGGATACTGAGGGGAGGGTAGTAAGGTGAGGGAAGGGTAGTGAGGGGAGTGTGGTGGAGGGAGGATGGTGAGGTGAGGGGAGGGTAGTAAGGGGAGGGGAGGGCGGTGAGGGGAGGGGAGGATGGTGAGGGGAGGGGAGGGCGGTGAAGGGAGGGCGGTGAGGGGAGGGGAGGGGAGGGCGGTGAGGGGAGGGGAGGGCGGTGAGGGGAGGGGAGGGGAGTAAGGGGAGGGGATGGTTGTGAGGGGAGGGGAGTGTGGTGAGGGGAGGGCGGTGAGGGGAGGTGAGGGTAGTAAGGGGAGGGGAGGGGAGTGTAGAGATGACAGGATCTGGTTACACTGAGCGGCACCAACCAATCACAGGCCGCCATTCACCTGCGTCCTTAAGCACTAAACTGAGGACACCTAGCGGTGGAAATGTGCGATGTGGGAGGGAGATATGACTATGGATATGACAGGATGTGGTTGTATGTCACATAGGAACACAACTATAAACATGAAGGGATTGTGTGTGTTTGTGTGATACATTAACGGTTTGGTGATATTACAAAAGATGGTGAGCACTCAATGGAACGCAAAAGAAATGCCCCACTATGGCATTATGCCCTCACAAAAAAAAACACCAACAAAACCTTCTAAGCTTATCGAAACAACATGACAAACAAAGTTGTTCCCCCAGCCTCCTAAAAATCATTCCATATTTCCGATTTAAGTACAATAAATAAATCAAATGCATAAATAAATAAATAGTTTTAGAAAGGCGTTTCAACACACATATCCCGTATATGTCCCAATAGAAGCACGCTACCCAATAGAAGCACACCCCCCATTTCAAGATTGAAAGCATGCAAACATTTATGATCATATTCAGACTGAATGCACATAAAATAAAAGAATTCCACTTCCTTTCAGAGGCACAACAAAAACAAATCCATGAAATTCTTTAACTTTGAATAGACGCGCATCCATGTGTCTCCACTCACGCAGTGCGCATCTATTAGGACATATACAGTGTATATATATATATATATATATATATATATATATATATATATATATATATATATATATTCTATGTATGAATACACGCTGAAGCCTTTTAATTTCTCTTTTCTTTAAATCCGAAAAGAGAAAATAAAAAGCTTCAACAAATATGTTTGTATCTATACGATGTATATATCCATCCTCCGATATATATATATGAGTCAGCCTCACGAAAATGGGCCAATAGACTACATCACGGTTCCAGCGGCGCGGTGCATTGTGGGATGTGTCAGAGCAAAACAACCCCCCCAAAAGCACATGGCACATGCTAATACACTGGGTGCAGCAATGAAATGTGCTAGTTTAAGCTCATCTCAGCTCTTCTTTGAAACATAGAATACTAACTAAAACTATATATATAATAAATTAAGATATTAATCTTTTATCCAGCATTGCATTTACATCAATATAATCAGCACATCTTATGCCATGTGCATTTAGATTTAGAAAGATCTAGGCACTCAGACTAGTGTTAGAGCCACATCCAGAGTACTCAATGCATTGTCAATGGCAGTGAGTAATCTCCATACAGAAAAAGTAAAATATTGCTAAAACCACACCACCTAGACACAAACCACTTGGAACACATATAGAAAACAGGTTTAACAAAAGGATTATATTAAATTGATAAGGTTAGGGTTTGGGATTTCTATTAATTCTGAATAAAAGTGACGTTTTTCAATGTGCGTATAGGCAAACTCAATGGCCGTACGCCTTTGCTTTGCTCCCAAGGCCATTTTCGGCGCATGCGCAGTCGGAACCGTGATGTAGTCTATCGGTGGTCAATTGAAGATGTTGGCTTCGCAATTCTTAAAAGTGTAGTGCATTTCTTTGTTTCATATTAAATTATCCTAGAAACAAATAAGGTTGTTGTATTTTCTCAACCTTTACATTCAGGATAAATTTAAGGACTTTCCAACACCTCTGCCAATGCTAAATTATAATTATACCGATCGATGCCGACATCCATGCTCGACACCAACAACTTTCCCCAATTGGCCTCTTTTCGTGATCCTGACTCATATACATTACATATGTATATATAGTTCCACCTACAATCCACTCGCATCACCACCTCCACTGTATGTATGTATGTATGTATGTATGTATGTATGTATGTATGTATGTATGTATGTAACCTTTCAAGTATTGTTCTGACTACAAATGAAAATTCACTTTAAAAACGAAAACGGTAAGCCATGAAAATTGGAGAAAAGAAATTGGAAAAAAAAGTACAATATTGCATCGTATTGCCACTGGGACCAATGTTCTCCCATAACAATTGAATGGTAAATAAAATAAAAATAAAAATAAATCTTTTCTTTTTTTTAAAGAAGTCACGAACTGCGTAAATACATAATTAATGGCCTCCATCGGTCCTCCATGTCAAATAAAGTAGACGGGTAACCAGCCCCCCCCCCCCCCCCCCTGCCTAGCAACCGCGACGCGCAGCGTGTGGTCAGGTGGGGGAGAGGGGAGGGGGGAGAGGGAGGGGGGAAGCAGGCGATGGGAGAAGGGGAAGGGAGGGGGGGGGGGGGAGAATGAGAAGGAGGAGGGGGGAGGGGGAGGGTAGCCAACTTATCCTAGACCTACCCTAGCAACCACAGAGCACAGTGTGTGGAGGGGGTGGGGAGGGGAGAGGATTGGATGGGAAGGGGGAGGAAGGGGGGGGGGGGGTGTTGTAGAGGGAGGCGACGGTGGAAGAGAATGGGGGAGGGGAGGGAGAGGGAGAATGGGGAGGAGAGGAAGAAAAGGAAGGGGAGCGGGAGGAGAGGGGAAAGGGGGAAGGGGGCGAGAGAAGAGGGGGAAGGGGGAGACATGGGTGGTTGGGGTGGAAGATGTGGGAGAGGAGGAGGCAATGGAGGGAGGCGAGAGGGGAGGGAGAAGGGGGGGATGTGAGGTGATGGGGGGATGAGGGATGTGGGAGGGGAGAGGAGGAGGGGGAGGCGATGGTGGGAGGGAGATGTGAGGCGATTGTTGGGGGGTGGTGGATGGAGGAGAGATGGGGGAGAGATGGGGGAGAGATGGTCACCGCACGACACCCTATCATCCCCACTTCACCCACCCAACCGGGCGTGGTGGCTGAATCGGTAGAGCGCGGGCCTCGCGTGCGGGAGATCGGCAGTACGGTTCCCGGTCGAGTCAAACCAATGACTTATAAAACTGATACTTGTCACTTCCTAGCATGGCACTTGGCAGGGATAGGGCCAGGACTGGTTAGCTCAGGATAATGTGACCGGATAGGGATATCGGGTCATGGTGCCGGTGGTCTGATTTCCCAGTGCGGCAGCACTATAGAAGTCGCCATGAGCGCGCACTGTCACAAGTCGGTACCCGTCCTGATATGACCGTAGATGTTGCCAGGACGTAAAACTCCAACAACCAACCAACTTCACCCAGCCGGGACGCGGTCCCCCCTCCCTTTCCGCCCAGGCCCAATATAACTGGCGCGGTGCGCATGCGTGACAGGTGACTTTTAATCACTCCGCAGGTAGGTTCAGAGTCGGCAGGTGAGCGGGCAGGTGGGGTGGAGTGATGAGGTGTGCCGAGCCCTATAAGCACTCACACAACTGGGCACTGAACCCCCACTCACCCACCCACCCACCCTACATTCCCATCTCCCCCAGCCCTCCCCCCCCCCCTCCCCTCCACTCAGAGCTGAACCCAAACTTAAAGCTGCATACATAGTACGATGAAAGCATACAATTTTCAAACCCGAAACGCTTAAACCTGCCTAGTCCGATGAAATATCAAATTTTCAAAACCAAAGCAATTATCTAGATTTGAGTTGACATATCTAACTTAGATACTGATGCACTTATTCAGCATTTGTTTCTGAGTAGAAAGCAATACTGAGTCAATTTAACAGAACCTGTTACTGCAGAAGTCTATGGTGTCAGAATTTTGGCAAGCTTGCCAAAACTAATTTTCCATGTTTGCACTCAAACTATCTCAAAAGTTTACCATTTAATATAAAAGTAACTTTGAACTAATGTAAAGTAGATACTAGTGATCGATCTAATATATTTATCTCAGAAAAAATACAGAAATTCAAAACCATCGGACAATGCAACTTTAAGCTAAGATTCCATATACATGGTATACAGCATAGATCTATGCCGGCCCCAATAGCCGGATGTCTACTGTTTGTGCTGGGGGGTCGTTGAACAAACAAACAAACAAACAAAAACAAAAGAGATACCCACGCCATTTTGGTTTTTTTTTGCTCCAAATTTGTGAAGGAAAGTCAAAGTTAATGTTGTTTTCTATGGCAAACACATTCGCATTCGCACCAATCGGTACATGGTTCGATCCATTTGCCGCATTCGAATTCACATTCGCAATTGTGTTCGGATGTATGGACGCACTGCTATGCCGTTACATGCTTTTCGATTTTTTTTGCTGCATTCGCATACCACATATATGGAATCTTAGCTTTACTTAGATTTTATTCTACATCCAATTAATTCTATATCCAATGGAGATACTGGTGTGGGTATTTAAAGCTGCATAGTCTGATAAAAGTATACTTTTCAAAATGAAAACACTGACCTATTTGATTCTACATATCTAACTTAGATACTGATGTACTTATTAAGCATTTATTCCAACATAGAAGGGAATACTGAGTCAATTTAATAGAACCTGTTACTGCAGAAGCTGTCACTAGTGTCAGGGTTTTGGTGTGTTTGCTAAAAAATAATTTGGCTTGTTTGCACTTCAAATATCTCAAAAGTTAGCCATTTAAAATAAAAGTTACTTCAAACTAAAGTAGGATAGATTATAACGATGAACCTAAAATATTTATCTAAGAATATGACAGAAACTCAAAACCATTGGACTATGCACCTTTAAGTTAAATTGAGTTTAAAGTTGCATAGTCCGGTAGTTTTGAGTTTCTCTCATTATCTGAGAGAAACATATTAGGTTGTTCATTATAATCTACCTTACTTTACTTTGAAGTAACTTTTATTTTAAATCGCTAACTTTTGAGATATTTGAAATGGAAACATGCTAAATTAATTTTGCCAAGCTTGCCAAAACTGTATCACCATAGGCTTCTGCAGTAACAGGTTCTATTAATTGACTCAGTATCCCCTTATATGTGCTTACAAATGTTTAATAAGTGCACCAGCATCTAAGTTAGATATGTAGAATCAAATCTAGATAATTGTTTTGGTTTCGACAATTTTATGTTTTCATCGGACTATGCAGCTTTAAGTGATTGTTGCTGTATAAAGCTTAAAATGCTAAGTCAATGTATTAGGACCTCTTACTGATGAATTTAACGTGTATGCAAACTGTATGTATCGTGTGTTTTTACTTCAAGACGTGAGTGAAGATTGTTTGTTTGTTTGTTGTTGCTTTACGTCCTAGCAACATCTCAGGTCATACCAGGACAGGAGTGAGTGAAGAATATATTTTGCTTCTTAAAATAAGAATGTGTCTGGTCATTTCCTTCACGCAGCCTGCTGACACTTTTTCTTTCTAACGGGTTGTTCGCTCAGATTGTGTGCCAAATTGCGCTAATTTCGAATGGATACAACAAGCTGGATGGGGTCACACTGTACTCGCGGTGAATTGGAACACTGGGAGACAGTTGTTGGCTTCAGGTGTTGGCACATATCATAAAGCACGGCGAGAGGCCCAGCAAACAGGTCTGCTTCCAACTTGGAACTGCTTTATTTAGTTTCCTAGATGCACACACTTATATATTGAATTATAACTGTGATAGATCCAAATACACCCATATATCCAAATACACCATAAATTCATATACACCCTAGATTCAAATACATCTAGATTCAAATACATCCTAGATTCAAATACAACCTAGATATCCAAATACACCCATGATCCAAATACACCCATATATCCAAATACAGCTTAGATCCAAATGGACCCTAGATCCAAATACAGTTTATATCCAAATACACCATAGATCCAAATACATCCTAGATACAAATACAGCTTAGATCCAAATGCATCCTAGATCGAAATACACCTAGATCGAAATACATCCATGATTCAAATACAGGTTGGATCCAAATAACCCTATGTAAAATATTTCGATATTCAGCATAGGGGGGAATGCAAATGTTCTATTACTGATCGGTGTATGTGTCCAGGCGCATGTATGTAAATATATATATATATATATATATATATATATATATATATATATATATATATATGGGTTGGGGGTGCCTGAGTGGGATGTAAATAGACATAGTGGTGCTGGCAGGTCTGGGTGTGATTGCACTCAGGGCGGACTCCCTCTGCTGGGATAGGGATCACCACACTCAAAGGTCAAGGTCGGTGGTGGCCATGGGGCCATACAGCTTGTGGTGGTGGGCAGACCACTGGTATCCATGGGGACCAGGATTGCTGGATCCCTATTGGTAGGGTGAAGAATGCTTGTTTCCCATTGGGGGAAAGGGGTGGGGGTGATACTCTACAATGAACCCATGTAACCATATAAATAATAAACGAGAGGGCTGGACTCTCTCTTCTTCACTTTATACTTTTTCTTTCTCTTTGTCTGTATTGATTTCACCATAGCCTGCCTACACAGCCACAGATTCGAGCATTGGACTTTACATCTAGATCTAAATACACTAAATAACCCTATGTCATGATACAAATACACCTATAGATCCAAATAAATCCTAGATACAAATATACCCTAGATCCAAATACACCCTAGATCCAAATACACCTAGATCTAAATACTCCCTAGATATCCAACTACACCCATGATCCAAATACAACCATGATCCAAATACACCTACAGATCTAAATAGACCCTGGATTCAAATATACCCTAGACCCAATACACCCTAGATCTGAATACACCCATGATCCAAATACATGTACACTGATTTTTTTAAAAAGAGTCAAACTTAGGAGGTTGATTGAGATCATTCTGGGCCCACCATATTGCATGTTTGCATCCTCTGCCCGTTGACCAACTTTACTCCAATATAGGTCAACACTGCGCATTGGAACCACTACCTGCACCGTTAATTCATGCATTGGATATTGAAACCGGACTCGGTGGCCGAATTTGTAGAGCACAGGTTCCCGATGCGGAAGGTCGGGAGTTCAATTCCCGGTCGAGTAAAACCAATGATTTCCAAAATTGACACTTGTCGCTTCTGACTACTAGCCAGGGCCCATATGCATGGAGCGGTGTTAGCGAGGCAAACCGCGGTTAGGGAGGGATTTCTGGTTTAGCGCCGAAAAGTCGGTATGCATGGAGCAGTGTTAGACAAACACCATGCGTTTAAAGTCGGAGATTCTAACACCTGCTCATAGCAGGTTTACAGCGGTGTTAGTGTTAGGTTAGTGTCAGGATGGAGACCAAACTATTCAATGCTATCATATTTGACAGAATTAAATACGCAATAAGTGAAATTTCATCAAATTAACCCTAAAAACGAAGCGATATTAACGCTGCCGCCACATTGGCGGCGATAGCAATATTGTCGAATCAACGAATGTAAAGTAAACAAATCGCCGACGTCGATATCCATACCATCGCACATCGACAAATCGCCGCCGCCGCTTTGACGTCAATATCCATACTGTCGCATATCAACAAAACACACATCGCCGCCGCCGCCAAATCGGCGGCTATATATTAGGCCCAAATCTATTCAATGCTATCATATTTAACAGAGTTACATAGTCAAATAGTGAAATTTGATTAAATTAACCCTAAAATCGAAGCGAGATTAATGCTGCCGCCACAACGGCGACGATATTAATATTGTCGAATCGATGATTGCAAGCAACCCCCGCCGCCACCACTGCCGCCACCACCGCCTCGGTAACAAGCGCGCTGGTTCCCGGTGGGTAGAGAAGGCAATATATTAATCCCAACCAGGTGCTCACCGGCAACAGGCTCAGAGAAATTTCCATAATGAATCAATTAATTCACAAATAGCTAACACGCACCGTTTAGGCCACCATGCATACGGCTTGACATACTTCGTGACGCCCCTGATAAACAGTGATAGCTACCCTGTGTTAGACAGTTAACACCACACGCCGCTAACACTGCTCCATGCATATCAGCCCTGGTGCTTGGCATTATTAGGATAGGGCAAGGACTGGTTTGGTTGGCTCAGTGTCGCTGTCAGGATAATGTGACTGAGTGGGATACCAGGTCATGGTGCTGGTGGCCTGGTTTCCCAGTAGTACAGCACTATAAAGTTGCCATGAGTGCGCACTAGCATAAGTCGGCACCCGTCCTGATACGATTGTAGATGTTGCCAGGACGTAAAACCCCAACAAGCAACCAACTATAAAGTCGCCATGAGTACGCACTGTCACACAAGTCTGCACCCGTTCCTGATATGACCTTAGATTTTGCCAGGATGTAAAACTCCAACAACAAAACAAAACTGTTGATGTTGGGATGACATCGAAATGACATCACACAGCGGGCTGGGATGATATGACCTTAGATGTTGCCAGGACGTAAAACTCAACCAACAAAGACAAAACTGTTGATGTTGGGATGACATGGGAATGACATCACACAGAGGGCTTGGATGATATGACATTAGATGTTGCTAGGACGTAAAACTCCAACAACCCACCAATCACAGCGCGCTGGGTGGTGGCTCCGTCAGTTTGGTCTGGTGAATAAATAATCTTCGGTTTCATATTTAGTTCGCTGCTCAGTCACCCCGCCCTACGGCAACTCGATGTTCACCTGACTGAGCTCTGCTTGAGACTTGGATGAATAACCCTGCTCACCCGGCCGTGTGAGGGCCTGCTTCCCCGACCACCCGATAGGTGGCGCCCGGGGTGCTACCGTTAGGCCAGGCACGAAGGTGGGCTTTACAAACTTAAATTGTGGCTGACTAAAGGTGCTGTCACATTACGACGCATCGTGCCAATGTACTCTGACGTATGTGATTTTTGCCAGCTATGTCGGGATACGTTGTTATGCGTTACGCGTGCGTCAGTATGGCATCACGCGTCACAGGGTTGGAAAAGTTTTGTGCATGCACAAAACTTTCGATGTACAACAACGTTCGACGCGTGGATACTATGTCGGTCGTACGTTATGTATACATTAGGCATACGTCGATGTATGTTAGAGGTATGTTAGACAAACGTTGTTCACTACGTTGCACTATGTTGACCTAAAGGCAGTGGGAAAGTACAGTCTGCATACTGACAACGTAGTTTAACGTATGTCGAACATACGTCTAACATACATCTAACATATGCTTAGCATACGTCTAACATACGTTTAGCATTTCTCCAGCGTGTCTTGTCGTATGTAATGTATGAGGCATAGTTCTGGTGATCGAATAACATATATAACCTTCACCGCGTTCTACAAATATACCGTGAGCGTAATTCAAGCGATTTTCGCCCAGGAGCACGTTAGCCATACGTTGGCCATACGCTATGTATATGGTATGTATATGTCCAACTTTGCCCCCCCGCACCAAAAAGTTTGATGCTTCTCGACATAAAAAAGTGATTTTAATGCGTTGGCAGCGCGCTTGCGAGATGCGTCGTAATGTGACAGCGCCATAAACAGGCCAACAAATGTTGCAAATCAATTCCTTTAATATGTATTTCAATATAAATACATTTTTTGGGGGGTAGAATTAGTTGATGAGGCAGGGGATATTTCAATCTCGGATAATTGGTTGGTTGTTAGAGTCTTATGTCCTGGCGACAGCTAAGGTCATACCAGGATAGGTACCGATTGGTGACAGTGCGCTCTCATGGGGACTTTATAGTAATGCACCACTGGGAAACCAGGCCGCCACCACCATCACCTTTTACCTGATAGGAAATTTCAATCTCGGACAATTGGTCTTACTCATTCCACTGCTCCTTGCCCTATCCTAGTAATGGCGAGGGCCAGCGATAAGTATGAATTTTTAAGTCATTGGTTTGACACGGCCAAGGTTCGAATCACAGGACCTACTCATTTGGCCATCGTGTCTGGTTGGAGAAATGGCCGTGGTCACCACAAATGATGATGATTGTATGTTTGTTGGAGTTTGACGTTCTTGAAACATAGAGGGTCATATCAGGATGGATGCTGACTTTTGACAGTGAGCACATGTTGACTTTATAGTGCTGCCCCACTGGGACACCAGGCTGCCAGCACCCAGACCCGATTTTCCACTCAGTCACATTATCCTGATACTGAGCTAACCAGTACTTGCCCTATCCTATTAATGCAGAGGACCAGGCTAGGTAATGACAAGTATCAATTTAGTACGTCATTGGTTTGACTCGCTCAGTGTTCAAACGGCTGACCTTCTACATGGGAAGCCAGCGAGCGCTTTTTCTGATTCTGACATTCCGTCCAGTCGCATTACGCTATGGAGGGTGCGTCTCCTGATGCTTTTTGGCTTATTTCCGTTCAGGGTGCGTCTCCGAGACGTCTCCCTTTTCAGATAGGAGACAAAAAGCGCCTCGAAAATGGCCACCAAATTCAGTGGTTTCAGCCAATCACAGCACAGCTTTTCCATTGCAACTGGCCGCCGCCATTTTCGAGGCGACAAACTGCTTTTGCCATTCTGACTAGCGTGACGTCAGGGATTTCCCCGAGACGTCTCGGAGGCACACCCTGAATGCAGCCCTGATGTTCTTGGGATCATGCATACCCCATACCTGCACATTACAGGACCGCGACAGGGCCAGGGCAGGAAACCCGATCCGGGGTGCGGGGTGCAGGTGGAGGGTCGTCCCGGGGAGGTGGCAAGGATGGGGCCGCAGTAGGACTGCTGATTGAATAGAGGATACAGGTAGAGGAAACCAACCAAGGGTGGCTATGGCGTCGTAAAGCCTAGGTCACACCTATCCGGATAAGGGGCCGGATGAGCCCCGACCCATGATCCGGCATGGTCCATGGCTGGTCCTTGGTGATCTGTGGTGATCCATAACTGGTCCTTGGTGATCCGGCATCATCCAGGGTCGGCCCCAGATGTTTTAAAATGTTTAAAACATCCAGGGTGATCCGGGAAATATTGCAATCTTGGGTTAACTGGCATCATCCGTGTGTGATCCATGACTCATCCGGGTAGTCCGTGGGTTGTCCATGTCTCGACCGGGGGAGTCCGGGTCATTTTATACTCCGGGCTATCCGGGAGTCGTCCGGGGTTGATCCGGGACTAATCCGTGGTTGTAGACCATGGCTCCTCCGGGTAGGTGTGAGAGCGAGGTAAAAACAACCCAAAATAGTGATTTTATCTGGGGCGGCCCGGCTTAAAATCCGGGGCTAGTCTGGGTAGGTGTGACTTGGGATTAAGCACCTGTACCGGACCTGCTGGCCGAATCGGTAGAGCGCAGGCTTCCCACGCGGAAGGTCAGGAGTTGGAAAACATAGTCGCGTCAAAGGATTGACTTACAAAATTGATACTTGTCACTACGTAACCTGGTGCTCGGCATGACTAAGATTAAAATTCTAAGGACTGGTTAGACTTACCTTGATTTGGTCCTATATATCCAATTTATATACAAGTGTGTATCCATATATCTATGTATCTAGAGCTACCTGTATGTATCTATATAGATACACGCATTATCTATATACGTATGTACACACATGCAATAACATATGTACAGCTATATATAGTGTAGGTATATAAGTGTGTATCTATATATCTATGTATCTATATCTACCTGAATATTCATGATTCTAAATAACAGAATTAGATCGTAGCTTGTTTGTTTGTTTGTTGTTGTTTTACGTCCTAGCAACATCTAAGGTCATATCAGGACGGGCAGTGAATAGATGTGTGCTTTTTGTTTTGTTTACATTCGACAATATCGCCGCCGGCATGACGGCGGCTTAAATTATATTAACATCGCTTGGATTTTGGGCAAATTTCACTTATTGAGTATGTTATTCTGTTAAATAAACATTATTTCAACCCCCCAGTGATTATTCATGGTTCTAAATAACAGAATTAGATCATAGCAGTGAATAGATTTCTGCTTTTTGTTTTATTTACATACACTTGATAGTAGACGGAACTGCTTCTGTCCAACCACGAAGCAGGAGTAGAGTGATGCCTACGTCACACGCAAATCCTCAATAGTGGCTCTACATTCAGTAATTACCTGTGAGTATATATCTATATATATCTATAGATAGATACACACACTATATATACCTATGTATGTACACACATGTACTTACCTTGTACAGCTACTATATATAGTGTAGGTACACAACGTCACAAGGCAATTACTTCCCTGTGAATATTTAATTATATATCTATATTTATATATAGGAAGACACAGATAGTGACATATATGTAACTACCACCAAACAAAGATATATGCAAATTAAGATGCCTACATTTGATCAATAAGATCAGTCAGACCATTTCAAAATCAAAGAGCTCGCCCGACATTGCCCTTTAATTCAAGTAGTATCAATCCTTATGTATTACACCAAGGTCAAGGCCAAGTGGCGTGTACATACATGTCGAGTCCTGTATTATCGCCCAGTGAACACTCGTTGAGTGGGCGCGGGGCGGGCCACTTTGATGTGAGCGTTTCATGACATGCGCATTTGATATTATTACACTTGTGGGGCTGCCTTCATAAAGTATGGCATGCAATATTGAAACACTTCACTCTGGTTGAATTCATCAAGAACAAAGGCACATATGATAACTATAATGCATGTCCATAGTGATGTACATAATGCACAGTATATATATGTGTGTAATATATATATAATTATGTACATAATGCCGCAGAAATAATGTATATATAGATCCATAAATACATATAATATATGCAGTAAAACCTCTCTAAATCTATGACCATGGGACCGATTTTAAATGGTCCATTTAGGGCGGTGGGCGGTTTAGGGAGTTTTTCATTCCATTACAATGGTATTGTATGTGCGATCGTTTCGGACCCAAATAAAGTAATCGATGTAGGGGACTGGTCGATCTGTGGAGGTGGTCGGTTAGTGAGGATTTACTGTATATGTGCTTGCCATTCTTATCTTCGTTTATTATAAATGTGAAGTCTTTGTAAGCGCGGATTAAGTCTGTCAAAGATGAGCCTTGTCTGTGCAAGCGCGGATTAAGTCTGTCAAGCTAAGCATGAATAACTGTTCAGTGCAAGTCCTGAACTCAGTGTTTGGAATTTAGGAGTCTGCCCCGTACATGTAACAAATAATAGACCTGGTTAAAGCTGCATAAACCGATGAAGACCTGAAATTGTCTGAACCAAAGTACTCAACTAGATTCATCGAACTTAGACACTGAATGTAAAGCTTGCTTTATTTAACGACACCTCTAGAGCACATAGAGTTTCCGTGTCATCGGCTATTGGACATCAAACATATGATCATTCTGATATATTTCTTTGGAGGAAACCTGCTGCCGCCACATAGGCTAGTCTTTCCGATAAGCAGCAAGGGGTCTTTTATATGAACTTTCCAACAGACAGGACAGCACATACCACAGCATTTGATGAAGCAGTTGTGGACCACTGGTTGGAATGGAAAATAGCCCAAACTGCAAATGGATCCACTGAGAAGGATCGATCTGATGAACGACAGCTTCAAAGGTAGACACTCTACCGCCTGAGCTACGTCCCACTCTAGACCATGGGATCGTGGGTTCGAACCTTGGTCGAGTCAAACCAATTACTTCAAATTGGTACTTGTCGCTTCCTAGCCAGGCACTCGGCAATATTAGGATAGGGCAAGGACTGGTTGGCTCAGTGTCCGGATAATGTGACTGAGTGGGATATCAGGTCATGGTGCTGGCGGCCTGGTCTCCCAGTGGGACAGCACTATAAAGTCGCCATGAGTGTCACAAGTCGGTACCCGTCCTGATATGACCATAGATGTTGTTAGGAAGTAAAACAAGAACAACAAACAAACCCTAATCCATTGGACTTTGCAAATTTCAAGCTGCCTCGTTAGATAAAAGCATACATTTCCTAAACCAAAACATGTATCTTGATTTGATTCCCCATATCCAAATTAGATACTGTTTAACTTATGAAGCAGGTGTCGCTGCATAGAAGGGAATACTAATAGATATAACAGAACCTATTACCGTGCCGCCATGCGAGAGAAAGGGAACTAAAACCCTGTGTTTAAGCCTAATGCTAGGTACACACATAGCGTATAGGATTCGCGCACTAAAACTCCCGATCAGCTTAAAACTGAAGTCGGGCCGATTCATTTTTCGAATCGGGAATCGCAATCGTAGTGCTAGCGCACACCTACCGTCTTAGCCCTAAAAATTAGTTTTTAGTCGTGAATCGCAATCGGTAGGTGTGCTAGGGGAGTGCACACCTCACGATTTTTGGGCAGTTTTAGATCGTATACGCTGGGTGGGTGCGGGAAAACGATCGTATACGCTAGGTGTGTACCGGGCATAAGTCACACCTACCCGGACTATCCCCGGATTTTTACCCAGACCACCCCAAGACTGTCCTGGATAAAATCGCTATTTTGGTCATTTTTGGGCTCGCTCTCACACCTACCCGGACGAGCCACGGTCTACCCATGGTGTAGCCACAGATTAGTCCCGGATCAACTCTGGACAACCCACGGACAACTCCCGGATAGCCCGGAGTATAAAATGACCCGGACTGCCCTGGACGAGACACCGACAACACACGGACTACCCGGATAAGTCAAGGATCACACCCGGATGATGCCAGTTAACCCGGGATTGCAATATTCCTCGGATCCCCGCGGATGTTTTAAACATTAAAAAATATCTGGGGCCGACCCCGGATGATGCTAGATCACCAAGGAGTAGCCACGTACCACACCAGATCAGTGGTTGGGGCTCGTCCGGCCCCTGATCCGGGTAGGTGTGACTTAGGATTTAATAATGTATAGCGAGATATTATATCAGTGGTTCGAGAGCAGAGGTGAACTGAGATGACATTGTTCTTGTTATACTCAGAGATGTCTATGACGTGTTATAGATCACATATTATATATACACACAAATTCCAGTGCGCGAGTGACAGTATTCGCGGCACTGGTAGCGGTAGCGGGTGATGGCGTAACCTGTCCCACCAGGGGTCACCCATAAAGTAGTACACAACATATGGGTGATCAATTTACGGAACCTTCACATATATATATATTATATGGATACCTATCATATATATGGTGATATATATCGTATTTATTACCAATACCATATATATATGCGGATGACACTGGTCTACATCCGGTGGAGGCGAGGAGGCCGAAGGTCGAGCCACCGGTACAGTGTTGGTCTTACTGGGTATAATAATAATAATTATTATTCCCTTACGTATCTTTATACACGCATAATTCGTTATACATCACATATGGTTAGAAGTATCCTTATATTGTGAGATGTATCTATATGGTACATAATTTCTGAGAATGACCCATATGTAAATGATTATGTGAATATAAATAAAGAATAGTCCCTAATGTTTTCTGTGCTCCTTCTGGGCACCTCTCGCTTCCCAACACCCCTTATTCTCAGCAGCCCCCCCCCCCCCCCTCCCTGTAACCGGGCACTCTCTGCTTCCCCTTTCCTGGGAACCGACGCCAACGGTCTCCCTGCCCTCGCTTCAAATTTTGATAATTACCGGTATCATGGGTGACACGTACCCTTCCATGGGTAATATCGCAAGTGATGTTTTCAGGGTATGCAGGTACTGGAGTGTCAGGGGTGGCACCACCAGTCGCGAACATGGAGGAGGCAGTACAGTATATAGTCTAATACTATTAATAATTAGCACACGATAATAACAATAAGGGCTTAATTCCCTTCCGTGCCTTTATACTCGCATAATGCGTTATACATCACATATATATTCATATATATGATCAATTATTACATATGTATTGGTATATTTATATTACATATATTGGCATATATATATATAACATATATATATAACATATATAACATTGATTGATTGGTGGTTGCTTTACGCCGTGTCGGCAGCATAGGCCATATTCACGGCGAGAAATGTTTGTTTTGGTTCAAATCATCGCTTTTACATGTAAAAGCATACAAATTCAATTTTGTGTCAATGAACACTCAACATATATAACATTATATATATAATATATATATATACATACACTAGATTTATATTAGAATTCGCATATATACCAGCACACATGTTTGTTTGTTTGTTGTTGTTTTACGTCCTAGCAACATCTAAGGTCACATCAGCACACATGTAAATATACATGTACATCATATTTATAGAGACACAAATACAGTAAATTATCTACAGCTTCACACACTTGAGTTAAGGCGCTGAATATGTCTGACGGGTGCAGGTCCATGTCCGACGTGAACCTCTGTGTAACATATGGCACCCGGCCATGTTACCCGTCATGCAGCAGTTATTAATATGCACAGCAATGCGCTTAATATACGTGTACCATCGTCCATTACCCACCCGCCTTCGTGCCAACAACGGTACAGGTTCCATTGTACAAATAGCACAAGGTCTTAAGTTAAACCCGCTCTTAAATTATAACTCCAAATACATGCTGCAGCTGGGTTGTTTGTTGGAGTTTTACGTCCTTGCAACATCTAAGGTCATATCAGGACGGGTACCGACTTCTTTTGTTTGTCTGTTGGAGTTTTACATCCTGGCAACATCTAAGGTCATATCAGGACGGGTACCGACTTCTTTTGTTTGTATGTTGGAGTTTTACATCCTGGCAACATATAAGGTCATATCAGGACGGGTACCGACTTCTTTTGTTTGTGTGTTGGAGTTTTACATCCTGGTAACATCTAAGGTCATATCAGGATGGGTATCGGCTTCTTTAGTTTTTTTGTTGGAGTTTTACATCCTGGCAACATCTAAGATCATATCAGGACGGGTATCGACTTCTTTTGTTTGTCTGTTGGAGTTTTACATCCTGGCAACATCTAAGGTCATATCAGGACGGGTATCGACTTCTTTTGTTTGTCTGTTGGAGTTTTACATCCTGGCAACATCTAAGGTCATATCAGGACGGGTATCGGCTTCTTTAATTTTTGTTGTTGGAGTTTTACATCCTGGCAACATCTAAGATCATATCAGGATGGGTATCGACTTATTTTGTCTGTCTGTTGGAGTTTTACATCATGGCAACATCTAAGGTCATATCAGGATGGGTATCGACTTCTTTTGTTTGTTTGTTGGAGTTTTACATCCTGGCAACATCTAAGGTCATATCAGGACGGGTATCAACTTGTGACAGTGAGCACTTATGGTGGCGACTTTATAGTTCTGCCCTACTGGGAAATCAGGCCGGCAGCACCATGACTCGATATCCCACAGTCACGTTATCATGACACTGAGCTAACCAGTCCTTGCCCTATCCTATTAATGCCAAATGCCATGGTAGGAAATGACAAGTATCAGTTTGATAAGTCATCGGTTTGATTCGACCGCGAACCGAACTCCCGATCTCCCGCATGTGAGACTCACACTCTACCGATTTGGCCACTGCGTCCCTCTGCATTTTTAAATAGGATAGGGTAAGAACTGGTTACCTCAGTATCAGGATAAATGTGATTGAGTGGGAAATCGGGTCATGGTGCCAGCGGCCTGGTCTGCCAGTGGCGCAGCACTATAAAGTCACCATGAGTGCGCACTGTCACAAGTCGGTACCTGTCTTGATATTACCTTAGATGTTGGCAAGATGTAAAGCATAAAATAAACAAACCTAGTCTTTTATATTCTACAATCAACTTAACTAAATCACAAAAGGAAATATTTAGAAACAAAAGCCTAATTAATGGACTTATTGCAAAATATACCTTAGTAATACAGCCGACCGTGTAGATCCTATAATTAGTCACAGGTGGCACGTTTTAATCCCAGTACCCTTTCTTCTTTTTGGTTCCCGTTTGATGTATATTATACACATGATGCATTATATCAACAAACTTCAGCTAAATAATCAAAACAATCACCAAAGGATTAAGCTTGAATGGCAGCTTTTATAATTGGCTGAATGCATATGGCGGCATTATTATTTGATGAAACGCTGCCAGTCCAGCACCACCTACCGGCTTTAATGAGATTAATGCCTAATAAGTAATAATCCCCCCCCCCCTCCCCTCCCCCCAGGCACTGAGACTTAATCCAATCTCGGCCTTCAACTGGCCCACTCGACTCAGCGAGACGCGTTCGTTTACAATTACAGCACATCAGTGTATATAGTTTGTCGGAGTTTTACGTCCTGGCAGCATCTAAGGTCATATCAGGTTGGTTGGTTGTTGAAAGTTTAATGCTGCGTTCATATCGTCCTGGTGAATATGGTGAAGTTCACACTTACTGCCGGTGACCATGTAAACTGAGAGCGTTCATTTGACAATTCGCTGTAAACAACGACAATATCAACTTCAGAAGGCTTTTAGCTTTTTTACTATGGTTCTTACTAGGTGTATGTGGCATTGTACGAAAAGGCTATTGCCTATATCGTTTGTTCCAGACAAAACAAAAATAACTGGTAATCATACTAATCATAGGTTGTAGGTCTGGGTCTAGAACAAAAGACTGACATGACAAAATATCAAAATTGTTGTCAATTTATTATGGAGCTTACAACTTTTCTCCATTCGCCACCATTTTTTCACAAGTGGTGAACAACAAGCCGCTTAAAAAATCTCCAGTTTACATGTGGTGTTCACCAGTTGTGAAGTCAATTGAACGCAATTCACCAGCTGTGAAGTGGGAAACAACATATTTACCAGTTCATATGAATGCAGCATAAGTCCCAGCAACATCCAAGGTCATATCAGGACAGGTACCAACTTGTGACAGTGCGCACTCATGGCGACTTTTATAGCACTGCCCCACTGGGAGACCTAACCGCCAGCACCATGACCCGATATCCCACACAGTCACATTATCCTGATACTGTGCTAACCAGTCCTTGCCCTGTCCTATTACTAATGTCGAGCGCCAGGCTAGGAAGTATCAATTTTATAAGTCATTGGTTTGATTCGACCGGGAATCGAACCCCGATCTCCCGCACAGGAAGCCTGCGCTCTACCAATTCGTCCACCACGTCCGGTTACAGAACATCAGTGGCATTGTCGTGAGGGGGTGATGAAAATAGGAAATATTGCGCCTGGAGCGGGAATCGAACCCACACCTCTTGCATTCCAGGCCAGTGCGCTAACCATTACACCACTATGGCTCACTAATGTCACCACCCTATCCATGCCTAGCTGTCTATGTGGCTCCTTGCCTGAGAGGTCAGTGCAGACTACTACGCTCGTACCCCTGGAATTGTAAGTCGCTTAAATGGTTTAAATCCATAAGTCGTTTTAATGCTTACAATTCAAAATTTCCAATGGGAGTGATGACAATAGTGGTGCTCGTGCCAGCTCGGCGGCTGCTCGTGGTGGGTTTGCCTCACTGTGCGCAAACCCAAGTCGCCCAGACCGCTGCCATCAGTGGTTCGGGCGGTAGTAGCGTTCGGTGGATGAGACGCTACTGGCACTGTTAATAATATTAATATAATGTATATAGCACAAAAATCTCACTGAACTATATATATATATAACTTAGAGAGATTTTACTATATATAAGGAGTATAATAATAATATTATGCATATATATAGTGCCGGAGTAAACGTTAATAATAAATATATTCTCCGAGATCGTGTATATATATTTGTAATATCTAATAATGTCCAATCGCTGCCTGGTGCCTGCGAGCCCGGTGTGGCGGTTTGAGCATGTTCCCGTGCTCAGCCGTGTCCCATTGCTTCTGCGCATGCGCGGATTTCACATCAACTCAGGTCACCTGAGCCACTTATTGGCGCATGCGCACTTCCTACAAACTCGGGTCGAATAATCGAATATGCTTCTCCGCGCTCGGGTGGACAATTTTTTCTTTTTTTTTTAATAACCGATAAAACTACAGCAAAATAGGATTTAAAGTATTTTATGATGGCCTAGTTTAGCTATAGTTCCATTTCATTAATCTAAGTTATTCTTTTTTTGCACACGGCACATGTATTTGTCGACTCCACTCGCCGTGTTCTATTTGAAATTCTGATGACTCGGATGACCCGAGTCGCCCGGGTAGTGTTAATCGATTACGGCCATGCTTATTAGATTCTGACGCATGCGCAGAAGCGAGGTACACGCCTGAGCACTTGAACAGGCTGAAACCGCCACACCGGGACTACTCGATGGTGGTGCCAGCGCCGGCTTCCACCACTTGGCTGCCATATTTCACCAGTGTTGGTGAAATAGTCTAAGTTCTAACCGACCACCTCCACAGATCAATGATTTCCCTATATCGATCACTTTATTTGGGTCCCAAACGATCACCCATACAATACCATGGTAACGATAACAAAAATATTCCCTAAACTGACCACCTCCTTAAATGCACCATTTAAAGTTGGTCCCATGGTGGGTCGATTTAGAGAGGTTTTACTGTATACCTCAATGAGGAATGTAAATATACATTCACCAGAGAGGTACTATAAGTGATTAAATATTATATATAATAATACCGCTTAACAAAATAATAGCTTACAAGTCACGTGACATTTTATCTCCTTTGGTTTCTGGTCACAGCCTGAATTTTTTTTGTTTTGGTGTTGTTTTACGTCCTATCAACATCTAAGGTCATATCAGGACAGCAGCCTGAACTACAAACACACAAGAGACTCAGTGTGGGAGACCGGAAGTCAGGTGTGCTACCCAGACACCTGAGAGTGACAGCTCCGATTATCGGAAAAGTGGAACTTCGTAACTGAAGTAAGGACCCAGCCATGGCTCGATGAACGCCCTTCACCCCCCCCCCCCGCCCCACCCGCACACGCCCCCCCCCCCCCACCCACCCGCCAACAACAACAAAAACCCCAAAAACCCAGCTCAGGGATTCAAAGTGGTTTCTGACAACAACAGAAGTGGCAATGTACCCTGAGCGATAATAGGGTCCGAAAGCCAACAGCAAAACCTTCTACTAGCAGAGTATGTGCTTAGGTAGTGGCAGAGGTGAATTGATGTAGGATTGTGCTTGGTGAGTACAGTTTGAAATCTGACTCTGGCAATGCTTGGTACGTGCTGTTGGAAACCTGACTCTGACAATGCTAAGTACAACCTCCTCTGGGTCTCTGACAATGCTAAGTATAACCTGACTTTCCGTGATTTACCAGATGCAGTGGTCGAGTTGGTAGAGCGCAGGCTTCCCATGTGGAAGGTCGGGAGTTTAGTTGCTGGTCAAGTCAAACTAATGAACTTACAAAATTGATACTTGTCACGACCTAGCCTGGCGGTCAACATTATTTGGGTAGGGCAAGGACTGGTTAGCTCAGTATCAAGATAATGTGACTGGGTGGGAAATTGGGTTCTTCGACAGGTGGCATGGTCTCCTAGTGGGACAGCACTATAAAGTCACGATGAGTGTGCACTGTCACAAGTCGGTACCCATCCTGATATGACCTTAGATGTTGCCATGATGTAAAACTCAAACAAACAAATCTCTGTACTGAGACACCACTTTAGATTCTATATATATCATTTATGTTACATCTACACAAATATGCAAACAATCCATTTGTTAGTCCATTCCCATTAGCTACTTCTTCCTGACCTATAGGACATTGCTTTTCTTATTTAAAAAAAAAAGATAACAAGAAAAACAGGGATAAAAATAATACTAGAATTATAAAATAATTATTAAAAATAAAGACCGGCAGGTAGAGAAAGAAGAAAGGACAAATATTACCTGGGAGAGAGAAAAGCTTGCTGGGTGGCTCTTGGGTGTGGGACTAACTGTTTGTTGGCAACCCTCTTGTGGTTGCAGGACTTTGGCTTCTATAGGAATGCACTCAAGCAATGCCATTTAATAACGCATCAGGGGCAGACTCACTGTCACTAGTGACAGCACGATGCAGTCTACAGTCACTGGGATAGGAAGAGGCTGGTCCCCAGTGTGACACTTCACTGTCACTACCTGTGCGGTATCCACTGACACTGTCACTGAGCTATAAAGAAGCTTGTCCCCACTGTGACACCTTAGGTTTACTGTCACTAGTGACCGTATGGTGCTGGCCATTGTCACTGAGCTATGAAGATCCTGGTTCCCACTGTGACACCTCACTGTCACTAGTGTCAGCACATCACCCTGTGTGGTGTCCACCGTCAGTGAGCAATAAAGAGGCTGGTCTCCAGTGTGACACTTCACTGTCACTAGTGTCAGCACAGCACCATCCACTATCACTGAGCCATGATGTTGCTGGTTCCCACTGTGACACCTCACTGTCAATAGTGACAGTCACCATCACTGGTCTATAATAGAGAGGTTGGTCCACACTGTGACACCTCACTGTCACTAGTGACAGCATAGCGCCTTGTGCAGTGTCAATAGTCACTGGGCTATAAAAAAAGAGGATGGTCCCCAGTGTGACACTTCATCGTCACTAGTCCCCACTGTGACGCCACTCACTCACTGTGACACAGGCCTAGCCTCTCGGGATCACAACCTAGGGACCCCAAACCATAAACCTTCCAGTCAGCCCCCTACAACCCCCCCCCCCCCCCCCGCAACCACACAGACACCGGAAGTTGAACTACCGTAAAGAAAGCCCCGTCAAGTAGCGTTCATTCACTAATGCTACCAAGTTGGTTACAAAGCGCTCTAAAGCTGTCAGTAGATGCAAGGATTTTTGTACACCTGTAATTTGATATTTCAGTTCTCAGCTTCTAATAGGTGTCACGTGCAACCCCCCCCCCCCCCACCTCCGCACCCAGTTAAAAAAGCCGACGATGTTTCGACATTATCTTAAAGTTGCAATAGTCCAATAAAAGCATGAAGGGGGTCTATATCCCTTCTTTTGTATATTATTGATTGATTGTAGCTGCCATATTCCGATGAAAACATCAAATTTTCAAAAGCAAGACAATTATCTAGATTTTATTCTACATAGCTAACTTAGAAGTTAGATACTGGTGTACTTATCAAACATTTGTCACCACATACAGGGATGAAAGTGGTCTCCAGCAAAGACCACAGAAAACAAGCTGAAATTATTACACCGACAGCAAATTTCCGCGATAATGTGGATCTTCTCCCATAGACTTAGCAATGTCAGGGAATCGCGGAAAAATACCGGAAATTAAGTTTCAACTAGCCTTATTGTGACTGTATTATCACCCATATCTAACTTTCTTGCTTAGGTTTTATGTTCTAGCTACATCAGAGGTCATACAAAAACGGGATTCGAACCACCCAACTGTTGTCATTTACATCCCATTTAACAAAAATTTGCTTAACGTTAATCGGTGAATATAAGATATCCCGGAAATCTGCGAAACCGGTGAGATCTTTCATCCCTGCACATAGAAGGGAATACTGAAGCAATTTAATATTACCTGTTACTGCAGAAACCTATCCACTACAGTGTCTGAGTTTTGGCATGCTCTTTAAAATTAACTTGACATGTTTACACTTCAAATATCTCAAATGTTAGCCATTTAAAATAAAAGTTGGTTACAAAGTAGATTATAGCGATCAACCTAATGTATTTATCTCAGAAAATATCAGAAACTCAATATATATGTCCGACTCCCAGTTACATAATATAGGCTAGTATATCACTGTTATCAATTTACACATACATGAAATATACATATATAATATAATATACATGGAGTGGTTAGTGTCTGACTTTTTTCTAGGTCTAATTCCTAATCTGAAGGTCGGTTGTTCGATTCCCCATGCCCCACCCCCGACCCCTGCCAATTTGGATTTCCACTACTGTGTATAACTTACACCGTTATCAAATTCCAGTTGCTCTCATACCATGTCTATGTGTTGGTAAAAGAGTAGGCCCGGGCTTTCTATCGACAAATTGTCTACCAGCGAAAACAAGTCTATTCAGACTTATCTATGATAGCCAGTATAAATCTTCAAGAAGAAAAACATACTCTTGATTTATGATATATAACATACTATTTGAGTATAAAGCTATTATAAAGGCATGCAACATTGGAAGGGAACTAGTTGTATTTGATTATATATATTATTACCAGTCATTCTATGTACTGCCTCATGTTCGCTCACTTAACCAGTGGCGCCGCCACCGGCTCTTGCTGTCCCTACCAGACGTGCCAACCTTCACTCGCACAGGAGGAATTTCCACCTTTTTTAAAGGCTAGGGCCGATAATCCCCAAGCCAGAGATAATTATACTCAACTCACTCTATTTTATCTAGTGTTGTTTTATTATCTCCCTGACTGCGTGTGGTTGGTGTCCTTCCACTGTAACTGTAACACTAACATGGTAGGACAGTAACTTTTTTTCCCACTTGCCCAATCGGGTAAGTGACCGAATTTTCTACTTGCCTGAGTGGCAAAACTACTTCCCCAAACCCAAGTCGTCCAATTGAAACTGAAATCTGCTAAGTACTGCAGATCAGAAAAATAACGACTTGCCCGTTCAGGCAGGTCACCGAGAACTTCACCTGCCTGACTGAGTAAACTAGGTCAGTAGTAGTAGTAGGTGCCCCGGGCAACTGAGCAGTCATTATTGTTCTACCATGAATTATTATACATATAGAGGGGGTGTAATGACGTCACAAGACAACTTTTGGTGGCCATATTGGATTACATACAGAAGGCTTGCAACTCCCTACACTGTGCTTATTTACTGATTTGTTGGTTTATTTGTCACTGTTTTGAACAGTTTGGCATCAGAAGTTGTTGCTAAATTGCTGTAAGTAAACAAATTGGATGTAAACTGCCCAGAACCTCCCAGAACACAAGAAAACTCTGATTTACTGCATCTGCATGCATTCACAACCTGGCTAGGGAGGGTGCTCATAAGCCAAGATGGCTGGCTCTGACTACTGAGTGATGACGTCAAGTGCACTCCCTCCATACATTACTCTAGAATAGATACACGTATAAGATACAAACACATGTGTGTACATTGATATCTGCTAGTATATCTGATATCCCCTCAACATAGACCTAATACTAGTAATACTAATAGTAATATATATTATATATAGGAACCATTAAATGAAATAATGTGGAACGAGCAGGAAATGAATGGAACCGATTAGCAGCTGACCTAGTAAATGCTCCAAGCCTGAATGGATTCAAAAGCAGAATCGACAAGCACTGGTCGCAATACCGATACAGTCAGTCCTCGCCACATGAGAACTATACGTTTACCAGGTCTTATGTAGAGGGAGTGCATGTGACATCATCACTCAGCAATCAGCCATCTTGGATTACAAGCACCTTCCCTCACCATGTTGTGAAATGCATGCAGATGCAGTAAAACTGAGTTTTCTTGTGTTCTGGACAGTTTACATCCAATGTGTTTACTTACAGCACTTTAGCAACAACTTCTGAGGCCAAACTGCTCAAAACAGTGACAAATAAACCAACAAATCAGTAAATAAGCACAGTGTAGGCAGTTGCAAGCCTTCTGTATGTAATCCAATATGGCCACCAAAAGTTGTCTTTTCACATCATTACACCCCCTCTATAGGAACCATTAAATGAAATAATGTGGAACAAGTAGGAAATGCATGGAACCAATTACCAGCTGACGTAGTAAATGCTCCAAGCGTGAATGCATTCAAAAGCAGAATCGACAAGCACTGGTGGCAATACCGATACATCATACAGTCAGCGCTCGCCACATGAGAACTATACGTTTACCAGGTCTTATTATATAGACAGGACAAATCTGGGAACAGGCCTTAGTAGCCTAAATCAAATCAAGCAGAAGAGGATAAGTATAAGACTTATACTAATAAGTATAAGTATAAAAGAAAACCTACCCAGTCACGCCTCTGCGCCACCTTTCACAGTATCAGCATCAGACAGGTAAATCCAGGTGGTCCACACACCGTAGTGCCCCCCATCTCCGCCAGGGGCATCCGGGCAGGTAGATCTCCACTCCAGGGTGGATGGTGATGGAGACAAGACAGGTGGTTTGATGGTGGTATGTTTTGTTATACTTATACTCCACAGGTGAGAGGACCCCGGCAAACACTTCACTCCGCGGGATGTGTTGTTGTTACATCCGAAATTAGTACAACACGTCCGTAGTGAGAAGTGTGTGAGGTGTGTGTGTGGTGTACGTGGGTGTGGGGTTTCTTAAAGGCGCCCATGGCGGGTAAAGCTGGTACTCAATCAACATTCGCGGCAGTTGTAAACACAAGCCGGCTACAACACTCACCGCCACACTACACTACACTGACGCTGGTGTCAGGCACGCTGCCATTGTTACCGCCTAGTCCACCAGTAACCAGCACCAGCAGGCAGGGGAGAAGAAGAGAGGAAGAAAAAAAAAAACAAGTCCTCACCACTCCATGTGGCCAGTGACTGGGGGCCCGGCCTGTGAGTAATTAAGCCTTGGGTGCAAGGTGCTGTTGGTATGCACTGCACTGCACACATATCACCAGGAGGAGGTGGTGTGTGTGGGTGGTGTGGTGTAGTGTGTTCCCCTATGTTAGTATGTAGCTCCAGTGTGTTCTACTGTCAAAGGTAATCCAGTTCAAGTCCACCATAAAATAATGACAATCAGACTATCTAGTAAGTAGTTTCAGTTACTGAGGTGCCTCCCTAGTAATAGTAGTATTCCAAGATGCTGTTGGTCTATAGACTGTATTGCACTGCACACTGTAGATTGTACTGCACTCCACACACACCAGGTGTGAGGCGTGACTGTACTGTAGTTTTTCCTCCTGTGTAACTCCAGTGTGTTCTACTGTTTATTCCACCACAGTCACACAGTGCATAGTTCACTCACAAAACAATGCCAATCAGAGAGTAGTTTCTCCCTCCCTGGTACTCCAGTGTGCTAGGTGTTCTGTTGGTCTGCACCTCACTCAGTCACTGTACTGCACCCACACCACCCACCAGGAGGAAGCGTGAGGTGTGGCGTGTCTGTGTGTGTGACAGTGTGTGTGTGTAGTATGTCCTCCTATGGCTATGTAGTATGTAACTCCAGCTTGTTTTACTTACTGCAAAGGTAGTCCGTTGAATCACACTCCCCAACGTTTAGTTCACTCACAAAATAATGCCCATCAGTGAGTAGTGTCTCGGTCCAAATAAAAGTTAGTTGACACCAGAAAGTCAACGATCAAGACGACGCAGGTAGAGTAAGAACTAAGACTGAGACTGTAACTTAGTGTAAGTCAGTTCTAAATGTGCACTTTGGAACTTAGTCCCAAGTTAGTGTAAGACAGTTCTGAATGTGCACTTTGTAACTTAGTCACACGTTAGTGTAAGAGAGTTCTGGATGTGAACTTTGTAACTTAGTCACACATTAGTGTAAGACAGTTCTAGATGTGAACTTTGTAACTTAGTCACACGTTAGTGTAAGAGAGTTCTGAATGTGCACTTTGTAACTCAGTCACATGTTAGTGTAAGTCAGTTCTGAATGTGCACTTTGTAACTTAGTCACATGTTAGTGTAATACAGTTCTGAATGTGCACTTTGTAACTTAGTCACATGTTAGCGTAAGACAGTTCTGAATGTGCACTTTGTAACTTAGTCACACGTTAGTGTAAGACAGTTCTGGATGTGCACTTTGTAACTTAGTCACAAGTTAGTGTAAGTCAGTTCTAGATGTGAACTTTGTAACTTAGTCACACGTTAGTGTAAGAGAGTTCTGAATGTGCACTTTGTAACTCAGTCACAAGTTAGTGTAAGACAGTTCTGAATGTGCACTTTGTAACTTATTCACAAGTTAGTGTAAGACAGTTCTGGATGTGAACTATGAACTGTGAAGTACAGCGTGTCTGGTCAGTCAATGAATGAGTAGCCACGTCCGTCTGCAGTGAGTGTGTATCAAATATAAAGTTGAGGTGAGGTGAGGGCTGCTAGAGTGGGTCCTCCTCTTCATTCTGCTTCCCCCACAAACACACACTTGTATCGACAGTAAACAAGGCACACTTTGTTACTTGTATCCGTCCGTGTTGCCGCTGCCGTCCGCCCTCCCCGACACCCGGCTTCCTTCTGGTCCATCCCAGCAGACGACACTCCGCCACTTCGAACGTCAGCGCCGGGCACTGCACACTCTCCGCTGCGCATGCTCCGTCCGTCCGCGTTCCCCGCCTACTGACAGTGAGGGACTGAACCTCCGCTTGGAGAGCCGCGCCACGCATGGTTTTATTTGGGTGTTGTTTTGTTTGGTTAGTTCGCGCTCTTGACACTAGGCGGGCGGAGGGCGCCACCTACACGGGCGGAGAGCTGCTGGTTGCTGGTAGGCTGTCGCTGGTCACCGGGGTGGGAGTGGGTGGGTGGGTGGTGGTAGGGGGGGCGCGGATGGGGGAAGGGTGGAGGGAGGGGGAAGGCGGTGGATGAGGAGAGGGGTGGAGGGGGAGGGCGGGGAGGGGGGCTTTGATGTGGCGGGCAGAGTGGCGGGAGCAGGGCGGCCGGCACGCCGTACTAGAAGTTAATGAGATGTGATGGAGAATGCAGGTATGCAAGGAGTGTGGCATTTTGCCGCCACCAACTCGCCACGAAAGTTTGACGTCTGCCCGCACCACACCACAACAAAGCGCAACCAGCCTGCGTGCGGGGCCCGTATAAAAGTATATATATATATATATATAGTTATATATATATATATATGTATATATATATATATATATATATATATATATATATGTATATATGGCCAGATGGGGTGGCCAAATGAGTTGACCGTCCGTATCCCCTTTTGGTAGATCGTGGGATTCGAACCCCACGGTCAAGTCAAAACAATGACTTAAAAATTGATACTTATCGCTTCCTAGCCAGGCGCTCGGCATTATTAGGATACAACAACGACTGGTTGGCTCAGTGTCAGGATAATGTGACTGAGTCAGCGAGTGGGATATCACATTATCATGTCATGGTGCTGGCAGCCTGGCGTCCCAATGGGACAGCACTATAAAGTCGTCATGAGTGTGCACTTTCACAAGTCGGTACCTGTCCTGATATGACCTTAGATGTTACCAGGATGTAAAACTACAACAGCCACCAACCACCTATAATGTATATATATATATCATAATGTGTGGGAAGACCAGACGGGATGGCCGAATGAGTTAGAGCGTCCGTCTCCCGTGCTGGTAGATCGTGGGATCGTGGGTTCGAGTCCCGGTCGAGTCAAACCAATGACTTTAAAATTGATACTTGTTGCTTCCTAGCCAGGCGCTCGGCATTATTAGGATAGGGCAAGGACTGGTGTGCTCAGTGTCAGGATAATGTGACTGAGTGGGATACCAGGTCATGGTGCCGGCGGCCTGATTTCCCAGTGGGACAGCACTATAAAGTCGCCATGAGTGCGCACTGTCACAAGTCGGTACCCGTCCTGATATGACCTTAGATGTTGCTAGGATGTAAAACAACAACAAACAAACAAACAAACAAACATAATGTGTGGCATGGCGGTGATAGGGGCGCATATAACGAGGCGTTGGCACGCATAGAAGGTGTGTCACCACCGAGGGTTTGGTTGTTGGGGTTTTGCGTCCTGCCAACATCTGAGGTAATATTGGGATGGGCGCTGACTTGTGACAATGCACACTCATGGGTGACTGTATACTTTTAGTGTTGGCCCACCGGATCGGTTAGTTGGTTGTTGTCATTTTACACCCTGGCAACATCTAAGGTCATATCACGACGGGCACTGACTTGTGACAGTGCGCACTCATGGCAACATTTATAGTGCTGCCCCACCTGGAAATCAGGCCACCGGCACCATGACCCGATATCCCACTCAGTCACATTATCCTGACACTGAGCCAACCAGTCCTTTCCCTCTCCTATTTATGCCGAGCATCATGCTAGGTAGTGACGAGTATCAATTTTGGTAAGTCTTTGGTTTGACTCGGCTGGGGTTGGTATCCACAATCTCCGATATGGGAAACTAGCTAGCGCTCTGAACAAGTCGGCCATCCCATCTGCTGAGTGGCCACCATGGACGGTAGTAGTTAACACCAGTAGGCCATATTAACTATATATATATAGCAAGTGAAGCATATATAACACACCCAACATGTACAGTATAATAGTATTGATATATACATATATATATATATGATACATTATATATATATAATATTATTTATATTGTATATGTGTTATTTATGATATGTATGTTATTTATGATATGTAAGAATGCTAAAGATAAATCCGATATGTACTATATATTATATTAATAGTATATACATATACACATCATAATACATGCCGTCCCCAAATTCTGGTGATGGGCATGGTGCCATGATGTTTTTATGAGCAGAATTAATTAGGACGTCGCCTACGGCTCAGGGTATACCCATGTAGCAGGTAGATCGTCCCACCTCCTCACCCCATTCTCCCACCTCCTCTCCTGCACAACCCAGCCCTCCACCTCTAGATCCCCAACCACCACTTCACTCCCCCCTCACACCCCCAATCCCTCGGCCCTTCCCCACCCACATCTCGCACCCCTCCCCCAGCCCTCCTGCAAAACCAGGCCCTCAACCCACACGTCCCCAATCACCCCCCGTCCTCTGCAATTTCCCCCTTCCCCTCTCTCCCCCTCCCCCTTCGTCCCCACTCCCCTTCCCACCCCCACCTCATCCTCCCTAGCTCTTCCCCCTCCCTCTCACCCTTCGCCCTCCCCCTCTCGCCCCCCCTCCCACCTCACCCTTCCCTTGCCCCCTCCCCATCCCCCTCCTCCCCTCCCCTCCACCTATGCCCAAACAGTCCTGTCCGAATGCCGACCCCGCCCGGCATGCCCTCAGGTGATTTTCTCTTCAACCCCCCATGTTGTCCCCCCCCCCCCCCCGCACATCCCCTTGTCCCCCCCCCCCCCCCCCAACCCCATGATTTCTGTTTCTGGTAGCCAACTCCCTGCCGCATGGGACTGCCTTCCGTGGTGCCCATACAGTGCAGGATATTTGCAGCCATCAGCGCGCCAACGCGACTGAAAACTCCCTAAAAACAACAACAACAACAGGTGATGCCGGCTTGCAGGCCATTAGCGCCCCCTTGTGGGATGAAACGTGTCGTGCGCGCACATGCCACCAGGGGGCGCGGCGGTGCGTGAAAGCGTCGCGCCCGGAATGTGGGCCAGCTGTCGCGCTGCCAGCGGTCACAATGGCTGCTAGTAAAGAGGCAATCAGAGAGTCTGGCAGCACCAGTGTGAGCATGACCACAGCCAAGCCAGCCACCTCTCTAAGACTAGTAAGAGTCATGTCGGACATGTATGTGCCATGTAAAACATTAGGGGAGTATAAACAAAGAATTATAACTACTACTCATTCATGGGACAGCCACCTCTCTAGGACTAGTAAGAGCTGTGTTGAACATATATGTGCCGTGTAAGGCATTAGGGAAGGATAAACAAACAATTATAACTCCTACTCATTCATGGGACAGCCACCTGTCTACGACAAGTAAGAGCTGTGTTGTACATATATGTGCCGTGTAAGGCATTAGGGGAGTATAAACAAACAATTATAACTCCTACTCATTCAAGGGACATCCACCGTTTTATTTACCAAGACTAAGAGGCGGGTTGTGCATATATGTGCCATGTAAGGCATTATGGGAGTATAAACAAACAATTATAACTACTACTCATTCATATGACAGGCACCTCTCTATTTACCAACATCACAGGCTTAGTTAGAGCCATCTTGCATATATATGTGTATATATATATATATGCTGTACATATGCCCTACTCATTCAGGGGATAGCTGCTTCTCTATTTACCAACATCGCGAGCTGTGTTGTACGTATATGTACCGTGTAAGGCATTAGGGGAATATAAACAACCAATTATAACTACTACTCATTCACGGGCCAGCCACCTGGCTATTTACCAACATCACAGGCTTAGTGCCATATTGTATATATATATATATATATATATATATAAATATATGCTGTGTAGCGCATTGGGGATACATAAGCATTTCCAAACAATACACATATATTAGGAATATTTATATAATTGATATATATAATCGATATATAATTGATATATATAATTGATATATATATAATTGATATATATATATATACAAATGGCTGCATATATATATATGATATATAACGAATTATGCGGGTATAAAGATATGTAAGGGTAAATGATTACTATTATTTGTTATACTCCGTAAGACCAACACTGTACCGGTGGCTCCACCTACCCTCTTTGCCTCCACCGGATGTAGACCAGTGTCAGTCGCAACGGAGGATTTTCCTTATATATATATATATACATGTACATATATATATATATATATATATATACATATATATATATATATATATATATATATGGGTCGTTCTCAGAAGTTGTGTACCAATACTGTGACATCAGTACCACAAAATCAAAATGCTGTCCAAGTCTATATATACAAGCTACCTCAATGTGTATGTTCTTTTGCATCTGAATAATTGAAAATAAACATATTCTGACATTTTCAAGTAGGTCAAATGATGCTCACACCCAATAAATAGCAGTATAGCATGGAAACCAATCTGACTCCAAAATCAAATATTTTCCACACAAAGCTTTCACATAGCACTTGCTATATAAACAGTATTAATAATAATTTGAAACCTCATTGCTATGGTTTTGTGTTATTTGTGATGATTAAAGAGAAAAACAGAAAAATATTAACAACGTAACAATCCAAGTGGAAACAAGAATGTTAGACAAATGTTCGGCTCAAATTTCAATGTTTAGGGGAAATTTTAGGATTTATCTAGAGTGTCAAATGGTGAAAATAGTTCCTGTACTGTATCTGTACTCAGTGTTTCATGCAGAATTTCATAGTACTTGCAAGTGGAAACGAAATGTTACAATGTTAATGACTCCAGAAAAGATTAACTATTTCATCATTTTTATATTTTTTAAAGAAATAAATGTCTTCAACTTAATGAAGACATTGTATATGACCATTTGACGTGAAATGTGCTGTTGTTCAGAGGTTTCCATTAAGTTTGTGACACTTTATTTTCAATGCTGTTAACAATGTCACAAATTAGTGATGTAATTTTCTATTTATTTAGCTACATCCATCCCAATAAGATACATAATACACAATATTAACATTTACTTTTGATCTAAAATATCTCCCACATTATTGGCCTAAATGATGAAATCTAAATATTGACACTCCAATAATGGGTTTCTTTGAAATATGCATTTCAAGTAGACTACCTCAAGTGGTACACAGTTTCTGAGAATGACCCATATATATATATAACACCTGTATATAAATATATATATGAATGCTCAGATAACAATCTGATTCCCAAACAATAGCACAGGGTGCGACGATTACAAGCTACGAGTTTGCACAGATCACTTGTCAGTGGGTCATTAAACAGTGATGCGCAGACAGCTCACCAGCGCGACGTGCCCCGCGCAGGTAGGCGGGCCCTCGGCTATGACCCCCGTAGCTATGACCTCCACATGTAGGAGGAGCCACGTGCAATGACTGCAGCAGGCACTAGGTCAGCCAGTGTCCCACCAGCAAGAGGTGCGCCGTGCAACCCTGTGGGAATCGAACCCATTCGCTGTAGGCTTTTACTATCAGCCCACACCGGGTGCATGGGCTTCTGTGCCATGTGTATATATATATGATGTACAACGCATTATACGAGTATAAATATATATATATATATGAGCCGAGTGACAGTTGGCTCATGGTGTAGAGGAGGCGGGCAGGAGAGAATGCCTGCTCCGCAGTGAATAACATGGAGGTTAATAACGTGCTTGGAGAGAAGCATTAAGGACCTCTCGTTATGTATATCCAGATAATAAATTAAATAGTACATATATATATATATATATATATACCTAGACCGGATGTGGTTGCTGAATAAGTAAAATGCAGGATTCCCATGTGGAAGGTCGGGAGTTCGAATCACAGGTGTAATGGTTAGCACACTGGCCTGGAGGCTGGAATGCAAGAGATGTCTGTTCGATTCCCGCTCTAGGCGCAACATATCCCATTTTCATCACCTCACGACATCATCATCATCATCATCATGCTGTCGGTTGCGATGTGACAAAGACTGTTTCCATTACTTGACTGTCGCTCTCCATTTAGCTCTCTGCTGTGAGAGTGATGTCCATGAGTTAGTTTTAATGTCTCTCAGCTTCAGGTTTCTCTTGATGGTATCCTTCAACCGGGGACGAGGGCGCCCTCTCTTTCTGTAACCAGAAGACAGTTGAGAGTATAGGATCTGCTTTGGTAGCCTGTCTGATGACATCCTCATGAGGGCTCCAGTCCACCGCAGATTCTTTTTGATCAGAAGATCTTCCATAGAGGGGAGCCCTGTCCGTTTGAGTATTTCCTTATTTGTCACTTTATCCTTCCAGGTTAGCCTCATGATCGAACGCAGATGTCGCATCGTGAAGGCATGCAGCTTTTTCACCTGTAGTCTGTACACTGTCCAGTCCTCGGCTCCGTATAGTAGGGTGGATAGCACGATTGCACAGTAGATCTTGCCTTCGACCCGAATGGACACATGGTGGTTGTTCCAGAGTCTCTGGCGTAGTCAGCCGAAAGATGCGCTAGCCTTGGCCATACTCCTCTGTATTTCAGCATCAATGCGTCCATCACTTGATATAGTGCTTCTGAGGTAGGTGAAATCCGGAACAGAGTTCAGCTTGTTTCCATCAACCATGATATCCTCCTCTCAGGTTCTTGGAAAGTTGGGTTGGTACAGTACCTCCATCTTCTTGATGTTAATCTTCAGGCCAAACTTCTTTGATGCATCGGAGAATGCGTCCACTATTTTCTGGATCTCTTCGGCAGAGTGGGCAACCAGTGCACTGTCATCTGCGAATAGCAGCTCTCTCAGCAGTATCCGAGGAGTCTTGGTCTTTGCTCTGAAGTGTGCGATGTTGAATAGGTCAGCGCTCTGTCTGGACTGTATATAGACACCATCCCCCATGCCTCGGAAAGCCTAGTCGAGCATTGCTGATAGGAAGATGAAGAAGAGCGTGGGGGCCAGTACGCAACCTTGCTTGACCCCATTGGTAACCCCGAACGATTCCAAGACTTCCCCTCCAACACTAATATTCGCCATCATTCCCATATATATCATAGTTCTGAACTTCTCTGGGCATCCATACTTCCTCAGTAGCTGCCATAGCCCGGTCCTCCCGACGGTATCGAACGCCTTAGTGAACTCAACAAATACCATGTACAGTGGTTGGTCCTGCTCAATGCACTTTTCTTCTAGCTGTTGGAGACAAAATATCATATCCATGGTGCTCTGGTTACCTCTGAAGCCACACTGTGTCTCTGGAACTACATCAGGTGTTATGTGAATAGATAGTCTGTTGAGGAGGATCCTGGCGAAGATCTTGGCCATGACATACACAAATGTATATACATATATTCATACATATATATATAGGTCTATGTATATATATATATATATATGATATAGTGTAGCGTCCCGGTTTACGAATAGGATTTTGCAGGTGGCGGCGCCACCTGTATATAGATATACTGTAAACCTCTCTAAATCGACCGACCTTGGAACCGACTTTAAAGAGTAAGTGGTCCATTTACGGAGGTGGTCGGTTTAGGGGGTTAGAATATGGTTACAATGGTATGGTTGGGACCCAAATAAAGCGGGCGATATAGGGGAGTGGTCGATCTGTGGAGGTGGTCGGTTAGGGAGGTTTTACTGTACAGTAAAACCTCTCTAAATCGACCGATCTTGGGACCGACTTTACGTGGTCCATTTAGGGAGGTGGTCGGTTTAGGGAGTTAGAATATGGTTACAATGGTATTGTTGGGACCCACATAAAGCGATCGATATAGGGGAGTGGTCAATCTGTGGACGTGGTCTGTTAGGGAGGTTTTACTGTATATATATATATCGATTAGATATATAAAATACAGAGGATGATGGCCAAGACTAGCGCATCTTTCGGCCGACTACGTCAGACACTCTGGAACAACCACCATGTGTCCATTCGGGTCAAAGGCAAGATCTACTGTGCAATCGTGCTATCCACCCTACTATATGGAGCCGAGGCCTGGACAGTGTACAGAGGACAGGTCAAAAAGCTGCATGCCTTCATGATGCGACATCTGCGTTCAATCATGAGGCTAACCTGGAAGGACAAAGTGACAAATAAGGAAATACTCAAATGAACGGGGCTGCCCTCTATGGAAGATCTTCTGATCAAAAGGAATCTCTGATGGACTGGACACCTCATGAGGATGTCATCAGACAGGCTACCAAAGCAGATCCTCTATTCTCAACTGTCTTCTGGTTACAGAAAGAGAGGGCGCCCTTGTCTCCAGTTCAAGGATACCATCAAGAGAAACCTGAAGCTGAGAGACATTAAGACCAACTCATGGATGCAACTCTCACAGCAGAGAGCTAAATGGAGAGCAGCAGTCAAGTAATGAAAGCAGTCTTTGTCACATCGCAACCGACAGCATCCCCATGATGATGATGATGAGATATATGTGTCTATACACATATATCTCTTCCGCATCCTTTTGATCTGCTCGAACATTCCGTCGTGTACAAAAGCTCTTTCTTTAGTGCATGACCTGTTTAACAGGGGTAGATAGGGTTCACCATGTATTACTACACCTGCAGGTGTACCGTGGCCATATTGATGACTATTACGTAAATAGTTGGCAGTCAGGCATGCAGCAATTTTAGATGCATTCAGAAAACATTCATCTCTCTTTCTCTCTCTCTCTCTCTATATATATATATATATAAATTATATGCACCTCTATTACCGAAATGGGCAATCTCAGCCCTTAATAATCTAATTGGATTCACAGAAAAAAACACTCGATATGTATATAGTAGTTTTTATTCCATATATATATGTATATATATATATATATGTGTGTATATAATTATAAGATGTATAATTTATTATGCGCATATAAAAGGGGCGGAGCTCTAACCTGATAATTATGATTATTATTATTTATTTATTACTTCTCAACTATTAATTATGTCCAATCGTTGACTTGCCCGTATTTGCCCCGTTGTTGCCTACACCAGCGCCACCACCGGTCAGTTTCCGCTTGTGCGCGTGCAGGGCAGTCACTCTCAGCACTGATTCCAAACTATATTTATATATGTAAAGGTATTCTTCCTCGTGACATTTCTTCCCAAAATAGGACATTGCAGGAAGCCAATAATTACTTTGGTGTTAGTAGACCACATCAATACCCTGTATATATATATATATGTATATATATCTGGCTACATTAAATAGAAGAGAGAGACAAACAGGTGATGGGTCGGATACTATTTATTTGCGTCTTGGCAAAGCACAAATATAGGCTCACCGGTTACTAAAGTTTGAAAATCGACTAGCAAGAGACGGGTTTGCCGCGCAAACTGCCAGAAACTAGATAGTTGGTGGTGCAAGTGGAGCCGATATGGAGCAATCACATGCCGACCAGCGATTGGACAGAAATACCTTGCGAGTATATGAGTACTTATGTGCGATAAAAAAATTAACATTTACTTGGATAATACTAACGACAACCGGCAACTCCTTACATTTATATCTGCATAATGGATTATAATCATATATATATATGATATATATATGATATATATAGGATATATATAGGATATATATAGGATAGCCTATAGGATATATAGGATATATATAGGATAGCCTATAGGATATATAGGATATATATAGGATATATAGGATATATATAGGATATATATAGGATATATATATATATGTCAAAAATCAAAATAATACCCCAACCCATAACTAGCGTAGCAGAAATACCAGTGGGAAAGGTCATTTGAGACCATGGCGCCCAAAACCATTGGAAAGCATAGGTTATTCCATTAAAGCCCTTCTCTCCGTTAACACTAACAGTAACACTGAGGGCAATGGGGCCGGGTGGGACAATGGACAGGGGACCTGTTCATGGCCCTTACACTTGGCCGAAACGCAGTTAAGACGCCAGGGGGCAGTAAACTGGCGATTTGTGCACATGAATTGTGTGTCTCAGTGTGGAACTGTGCCTGCTGGGCTAATTGTGTGTCAGGCATTGCTGAACCCGAGTTCGACAGTCAGACAAGTGTGTAGGTCTGTTTTTAATGTTAGCAGGAGCCTGACATTGCTGACAGGGTAATGCTGAAAACAGCATCCTCATGTCAATTCAAGTGAGCATTATGCACATATAGACAGACAGACAGACAGACCGACTGCCTGTCTGTATGTCTATCTATATATCTATATATCCACCCATCCACCCATCTATCTCTCTATCTATTTATCTATCTATCTATCTATCTATCTATCTATCCATCCATCTATCTATCTATCCATCTATCTATCTATCTGTCTATCTGTCTATCTATTCATCCATCCATCCACCCACCCACCTATCTATATATCTATCTATCTATCTATTTGTCTGTCTGTCTGTCTGCCTACCTGCCTGCCTACCTGTCTGCCTGTCTGTCAGTCTGACTGTCTGGCTGTCTGGCTGTCTGTTTGTCCGACAGTTCGTCTGCTTGTCTACTTACCTATCTATCTCTATGTACATATAATATAATGGGACGTGGTGGCCGAATCGGTAGAGCGCTGCCTAGTCAAAGCAATGACTTATAAAATTGATACTTGTCGCTACCTAGCCTGGCGCTCAGCATTAATTGGACAGGATAAGGACTGGTTTTCACAGTATCAGGATAATGCGACTGTGTGGGACATCAGGTCATGATGCCAGCAGCCTGGTCTCCCAGTGGGACATCACTATAAAGTCACCATGAGTGTGCACTGTCACAAGTGGGTACCTATCCTGATATGACCTTAGATGTTGCTAGGATATAAAACAACAACAAACAAACACATATTTATATGTGTATATGTATATATGTGCATGTACATGTGTGTGAAGCATATTCAACAAAAGGGCTCATTGCCATCTGTCATCTTTATGGGTCATGGGCAGTCAGTCACTTTCAGAGATTTCTACTCAAATTCTAGTCGATAATTATTTCATATATCAATTAGATAACCCGATTGCCTATTACATGGTTTAATTAATCCTATAGAGCCAGTGTTTCATGTGCATATATATATTAAGGAGAGTATTTGGAGTTTTCTCTGAAATTGATAATCTACTTGAAGAGCACACTACATCGCTTCACTTCTCATCACGATGCTCTATTGTGATATGGTTGGTTTTTGGAGTTTTACGTCCTGGCAACATCCAAGGTCATATCAGGATGGGTGGCAAATTGTGACAGTGCGTACTCATGGCGACATTTTATTGCTGCCCCACTGGGAGACCAGGCTGCCAGGACCAGGACCTGATATCCCACTCAGTCACAGTATCCTGACATCGAGCGAACCAGTCCTTGCCTTATCCTAATAATGCCGAGCGCCTGGCTAGGAAGCAACAAGTATCGATTTCCTGAGTCATTGGTTTGATTCGACCGGGAATTGAACTCCCGACCTTCCGCATAAGAAGCCTGCGCTCTACCCATTTGGACACCGCGTCCGGTCTATTGTGATATGTGCTGTACATGCTACAACATGCACGGGGGTCCTCCCTTTGTATACCAGGTTAATGAATACCCTTTTGTGTGATCAAATAATAAACTCTGTGAAGTGACCATCAATCACACAGCGAGTCCATCCATTAAGGACAACAACTCAAAGCCAATCAGTTGATTGATTGGTTGCTGATGGTTCAACAGTGTGTTGGCAGCAAGGGCCATATTCATGCTGAAAAGATAGCGGTATTTATTCTGTCAGTGATCTCATTTATATGCCAATTTTGACATTTTCACGAAAATCTGATATAGTCAGGTTTGAGTCAGGTGAAAGCATATATGATCTTATGGTGCTGTCACATTACGATGTTTCTCGCCAACGCGCGTTGACGTGTGTCACTTTTTGGCGAAACGTCAGGACACGTCAGGAAGCATTCCGCGCGCGTTAGGCAAGCATTGGTACACGTTGATGGAAGGCGACGGTCGGCGAGGATCGGCGGCGTGCGTCGTGGCACGTCGAAAGTTTTGCGCTTGCGTCGAAATATGTTATGCGCGCTGGAAGATCGTTATGCGAATGGTAGGCAGATGCGCGCGCACGTGAGGCTCGTTCCCAAACATTGCGCCAAACTTGTGCATTGTTGTTTTACGTCCTAGCAACATCTAAGGTCATATCAGGATGGCGCGCCAAACTTTTTAGTTTTCCTCATGCATCGATATACGTTACCACAACGTCGGCCGCACGCTACCAACATGTTGCGCTGACGTCAAACTTTTTCCCACTGCGCCGAAAAGTTTGATGTTTCTCGACTTTTTGGCGCGTTGGCGGCACGCCGGCGAGATACGTCGTAGTGTGGCAGGGCTATTAGATGTAATATCAAAGTGGTTAAATTTGTGTCAAATGAAAGCAAGTCTTAATTTGCAAAACATTAACTAAAATTACTGGAGGCAATGCAGTTCAGTTGTTCTGAGGATCTAACATTTGTTTGTGATTTATTTTGACAAAGAGGTCTCACATGCGATTTAAAGGCCAATGGTTCAGAGTTAATAAAAATACTCGTATGTTGAATTCATCATATTTCATCATGACTGCAGTCGTACCTGTCATAATATAGCCTGGACAAACTCATATACCAGTGTATATACATCGCAAAGACGCATTGCAATTGATTGGTTAGTTGTTGGAGTTTTACGTCCTGGCAACAACTAAGGTTATATCAAGAAGGGTATCGACTTTTAACAGTGCACGCTCATGGTGACTCTATAGTGCTGTCCCACTGGGCAGACCAGGCCATCAGCACCATGACCTGATATCACACTCAGTCACACTATCCTGACACTGATCTAATCAGTCCTTGCCCTATCCTAATAAAGCCATGGTCCAAGCTAGGAAGTGACAAGTATCAATTTTTTAAGTCATTGGTTTGACTCGACCACATTGCAATTGAAAGATATGTCCTGACATGTGTATTATAATGTATTATGATAATATAAAGGAACGGAGCAATTCCACTATTGATATTATATTTTATTGTACGATTAATTTTATGTATTCGAAGTCGCGCACCCACCCCTCTACGGGGCGCGCGGTTGGGCGCCAACTGTTTGGTGCGGAATTGATGCAAACCACTGTCACTTCGCTCACAATTTTCTTTTTGGTAGGGAATATTTAGTCCCAGCCAGAGAACTAATAAAGAACTCAGCCCAACTTTGCTTTGTATAACCTTATTGCCTAGTGGTTTATAAATAAATAAAGATAATAATCAGAATGATTGGTTGGGGGTCATTTCCTATGGCATGAAGCTGAAGGCCGAGGTCCATTTCAAATCACATCAAATACCACAGGGACAACCATGTTGCCAACACGAATGTGAAATGATTTCTTTCAGTCTTTGCTTCACATGTAGCAGAGTTATTTTGTCAATAATTAGTATACTAATATTAGCTATTAGTTATTAGTTATTAGTTATTTGCTACTAGTTACTAGTTATTAGCTATTAGCTATTAGCTATTAGTTATTAGTTATTAGTTATTAGTTATTAGTTATTAGTTACTAGTTACTAGTTATTAGTTATTAGCTACTAGTTACTAGTTATTAGCTATTAGTTATTAGTTATTAGTTATTAGTTACTAGTTACTAGTTACTAGTTATTAGTTATTAGTTATTAGCTACTAGTTCCTAGTTATTAGCTATTAGTTATTAGTTATTAGTTATTAGTTATTCGTTATTAGTTACTAGTTATTAGTTATTAGTTACTAGTTACTAGTTATTAGCTATTAGCTAGTAGTTATTAGTTATTAGTTATTAGTTACTTGTTACTAGTTATTAGCTAGTAGTTATTCGTTACTAGTTATTAGTTATTAGTTACTAGTTACTAGTTATTAGCTATTAGCTAGTAGTTATTAGTTATTAGTTATTAGTTACTTGTTACTAGTTATTAGCTAGTAGTTATTAGTTATTAGTTATTAGTTATTAGTTACTAGTTATTAGTTATTAGTTACTAGTTACTAGTTATTAGTTATTAGTTATTAGTTATTAGTTATTAGTCATTAGTTATTAGTTATTAGTTATTAGTTATTAGTCATTAGTCATTATTTATTCTGCACGCTCTGTCTGATGACCCCCCCCCCCACCCCCCTCGCTATCGCTCCTTCCCACCAACATCAGGATTCCTCATTCCTCACACGAATGAATAAATTGATTTATTTATCTACAGAACAAACCAATAGTCCAGATGACATCTTGACTTACTAGCATAAAAATGCCGCAATTAATACAAAAATCATACTGCGTACAAAAAAACATAATAAATAAAGGAGTATCCGATCACAGGGAACTAAGACTAAGTAATTAAATATATTAGTATCTATTGAAGTGGAAATCCTAAACCAACAACTAAAAGCCTGCATGTAAATGTAAAATGATTTAATGTACCTCATACTCATTACTTATTGCATTGTGTACACTTTATTTTCAGAATTTAATTCACACTTCACTTTACTATATAAATCATATAAAATAATTGTGTATATACCTGTAACACTTACGGATGGAACACCAGTGTGTAACGGCACTGACAATATATATATATGAATAAAATTCATTTAACCAAAAAAAGAAAAGAACAAATTCGCCATATTCCAGTAACCTGATATGGTACTAGTGCCATTCAACCCGGCAGAAAGTAAAACCTGGCCCTTCCCGGTGTCACAGCAGTGCAATAATTATTGGGATTTAAACTCTTAATGTTTTTAGTTACCTGAACCTTTTTGTGAGCTGCATGCAACTTGCGAAGCTTCACAAATGACATCGAAGCTAAATGGTCTGATAAAAGCATCAGGTTTTCGAAACCAAAACACTTATCTAGATTTTAGTTTCTAACTTGGATACTGGTGCACTTAGGAAGCATTTGTTGCTGAATAGAACTGAATAATATTAAGTCACTTTATCAGAAGCTGGTACTGCGGAAGCCTGTCATGTCTGTGTTCTGACATACACAGCAAAGACCGGGCGCGGTGGCCGAATCGATAGAGCACAGGCCCCGCATGCGGAAGATCGGGAGTTCGCGAGTTGGGTTCCCGGTCGAGTCAAACCAATGACTTAAAAATTGATACTTGTTGCTTCATAGCCAGGTGCTTGGCATTATTAGGATAGGGCAAGGGCTGGTTAGCTCGGAGTCAGGATAATGTGTCTGAGTGGGATATCGGGTCATGGTGCCGGTGGCCTGATTTCCCAGTGGGGCAGCACTATAAAATCACCATGAGTGCGTACTGTCACTGATATGACCTTAGATGTTGCTAGGACGTAAAGCAACAACAAACAACAACTACACAGGAAAGTTAATTCGGCATGTTAGTACTTCAAATATGTCCAAAGTTAGACATTAAAAAAAGGTTATTTCAAACAAAAGCAAGGTAGCTTATAACAGTTTGCCAAATTTAGATTTTCAAAATTTGCTGAAAATTAAAGCCATTGCACATTAGAATTTTAAGAAGACACTGACAATACAGTAAAGGCTATTTATACCGACCCCTCCAAAGATCGACCACTCCCCTATATCGATCGCTTTATTTGTGTCCCAACAATACCATTGTAAGGATATTCTAACTCTCTAAACCGACCACTTCCCTAAATGGACCACTTAAAGTCGGTTCCATGGTCAGTCGATTTAGAGAGGGTTTACTGTATTCCATTTTTGGTGTCAACCAGGAACAATCTGGGAAAATGGCTTTGGCCTCACGTGTGGACAACGGAAATAGACGATTTCCACCACTAACGCGGCCTCTGACGGCAGTGAGAAGAACTAATGTAGTGAGGAGCAGCTCACTCTGCAGCATGCTGTGTGGGAAAAGGTCTTGTAGAGGCTTTCTACTACCAAGCCACCCTCTGATGGCAGTGGTAATAATTGTGGAATGTGGTGGGTTCAGCTTACTGTGCAGCATGGCATGTGGAAAAAGTCTTATAATAGACGATTTCCACCACTCATCAGATGCGATGACTGAATGAGTTGAGCGTCTGCCTCCTGTTCTGGTAGATCATCGGATTCGAAACACCGGGTTCTAACCCTGGCCGAGTCAAACCAATAACTTAATTATTGATACTTGTCGCTACCTAGCCTGGCGCTCGGCAGACTAGGATAGGGCAAGGAGCAATGGAATGAGGAAGAACAATTGTCCGCGATTGAAATTTCCCCTGCTTAAAGTTGCATAGTCCGATGAAAACATCAAATTTTCAAAACCAAAACACTTATCTAGATTTGATTCTACATATTCAACTTAGACACTGGTGCATTTATTAAGCATTTAGTGCTGCATAGGAGGGCATAATAAGTCAAATAATAGAAACCGTTACTCCTGAAATCTATGGTGTCAGAGTTTTGGCGGCTTGCCAAAATTATTTTCGCATGTTTTGACGTCAAATATCTCCAAACTTAGCGATTTAAAATTAAAGTTACTTCAAACTAAAGTAAAGTAGATTATAACGATTAGTATAATATATTTATCTCAGAAAATAGCAAAAACTCAAAAGCACCGGACTACGCAACTTTAAATCAACTAATAAACAAAAAACAAGCAAATAAAAGCCGCCATCTGACGGCAGTGACAAGGACTAATGCATTGCATAGGAGCTCCCTGCACATGCTCTGTAGAAAAAAGTTGATTGAATTCTGCTCTGCACATGGAGTATATTGCACAGTGGAGTATATTGCACATGCATTTTCGGTAAAGACGCTCACAGCTCTCGGACAAGAACTGACACACACACACTTCCAACTCCTCACACACACCCAGACAGTCCCTGGCAACTCCAGACTATATCAGTGGATATCCAAACAGGCATGTTGTAACATGTACAACGCGTTACTGCAGACCTTATGTACTTCTGCTTAGTTTTGTTAGTTTGTTCTTCAGAATTTACATCCTGGCAACATCTAAGGTCATATCAGGACAGGTACCGACTTGTGGTAGTGCGCCCTCATGGCAATGTTAATAGTGCTGTCTCACTGGTGGACCAGGGCACTGGCACCATGACCTGATTTCCCACCTGGTTACATTATCCTGACACTGAGCCAACCAGTCATTGTCCTATCCTATTAATGCCGAGTGCCAGGCTAGGTTGTGACGAGTATCAATTTTGTAAGTCATTAGTTTAACTCGGCTCCGACCTTTCGTCCGGGAAGCCTGCATTCTTACCGGTTCGACCGCCACGACCTTGTGGCATGTACAATATGGTTTGTTGTTGGAGTTTTACGTCCTGGCAACATCTAAGGTCATATCAGAACTGTACAATGTGGACATGCAGATGTTATTATATATGTCTATTTAGACGACATTCCAATAACAATCCCGATTGATGCCCGATGTGCACCCAGAGGGGGGTGGTTGCGTTATGGGGCTGTCACATTACGACACTTCTTGCCAATGCGCGTCGCCGTATGTGATTTTTTGCCCAATGTCGGGATACGTCAGGAAGCGTTACGCGTGCGTTAGGCACGCGTTGGTATTCGTTGATGGACGGCGACGGTGGGCGAGGGTCGGCAGCACACATCAGGAAATCGGCGAATTTTCGATGTGCGACAACGCGCGGGTGCTAACATATGGCAACGTTAGGGGCAAGCTATTGCTTTGTTGTTTGCTTTGTCTAGCTATATCTAAGGTCATATCAGGACGGCGCGCCAAACCTTTTTGTTTTTTTTCGCACAACGTCGGCCGCACGCTACCAATACGTTGCGCTGATGCCGAAAAGTTTGACGTTTCTCGATGATTAAAAGTGATTTTGCGCATTGGCGGTGCGCCGGCGAGAAGCGTCGTAATGTGACAGGGGTATAAGCGGCGCGTCTACTGAGAGATCTGCGCGATCCAGTTTACCGGCACTGGTTGAGGCAGTGCCTCACTAATCGCTAACAGCTGTGTGGTTCTTGGGTAAAATCTGCCTAACGCCCAGCTTTAGATGGCGCTTGAAGTTGCATGGTCCGATGAGACATTTTTATTGAAAACCAAGACATTTGTCTACATTTGATTATATATATCCACCTTAAATACTGGCGCATTAGCTAGGGTTTTGGTACTGCATGGACAGAATAATCAGTGAATTTATGACCCGATCCTTTAGGACGCCTACTTTGCGACAGCCATTACAGAGGGTCACCATTAACCAATTAGGTCAATCTCATGGCCTCATTTGCCTTACTTTCATTCCAACCAGGATATATTTGAATGAGGTCATTCTACGTCACATGGCCTTCGTGAGATGTCAATAGCTTGTTTTGGGGGAGTTTTCAGTCGCATTGGTGCGCTGAAGGCTGCAAATCTGCAGCACTGTATGGGCACTGCTGAAAGCGGTCCCATGTGGTCGGGAGTTGGGGGGGGGGGAGCGGAAGGGAGGAAGGAAAAGGGAAGCCTAATGTAGCAGTCACACTACGACGACAAGGCCGACGACAGCCCAACGACTTGTCGTTTTGCTCTGTCGTCGGCTGTCGCTACGGTGTAGTTATGTTGTCGTTCGGCTGTCGCCGCGACACCTCCGCGACAACTCCAGTTTCTCCACTGTCGCCCGGTTGTCGTCGGGTTTTTGTGCGTGTTGAAAAACCTCGGCGACAGACGCTGTCGTTCGGCTGTCGCTACGCTGTCGCTACACTGTCGCTACGCTGTCGTCTTGTCGCTAAGCTGTCGTTAAGCTGTCGCTGGGGCCGTTTGGCCGCATAGTCAGAGAATGACAATGGGACGGTCCAAACATGGCTCAGTTTAGCTTGCTTTGAGGGATGTTAGGACCGTCCCAAATATGAAGACTGCTTCCTAACAGGTCCGCCACATAAACCTACATGTTTGCACCGTCCCATTCTTCATATTTCTCATGAAGACTGCTTCCTAACAGGTCCGCCGCATAAACCTCCATGTTTGCAAGAGAGTGTGAGTGTGATAGTGAGTGTGAGTGTGATAGTGAGTGTGATAGTGAGTGTGATAGTGAGTGTGAGTGTGATAGTGAGTGTGATAGTGAGTGTGATAGTGAGTGTGATAGTGCGTGTGATAGTGAGTGTGATAGTGATAGTGAGTGTGATTGTGAGTGTGATAGTGAGTGTGATAGTGAGTGTGATAGTGAGTGTGATAGTGAGTGTGATAGTGAGTGTGATAGTGAGTGAGTGTGACGACACACACACAGAGACACACACACAGACACAGAGACACACACACAGACACAGATACACACACAGACACAGAGACACACACACAGACATACCACTACTCTCTGCTAAACTGAGCCATGTTTGCACCGTCCCATTCTTCATATTTCTGATGAAGACTGCTTCCTAACAGGTCCGCCGCATAGTCTAATAAACATGTTTGTACCGTCCCATTTCTTCATATATCATATGGAGACTGCTTCCTAACAGGTCCGCCGCATATACCTACATGTTTGAACCGTCCTATTCTTCATATTTCTCATGGAAACTGCTTCTTGTGTGTCTCTGTGTGTGCAGTGGTGTGTCTGTGTGTGTGTCTGTGTGTGTGTCTCTGTGTCTGTGTGTGTATCTGTGTCTGTGTGTGTCTGTGTGTGTATCTGTGTCTGTGTGTGTGTCTCTTTGTCTGTGTGTGTCTCTGTATGTGTCTCTGTGTTGTGTCTCTGTGTGTGTGTCTCTGTGTCTGTGTGTGTGTCTCTGTGTGTGTCTCTGTGTCACTATCACTATCACCCTCACTATCACACTCACTATCACACTCACTATCACACTCACTATCACACTCACTATCACATGCACTATCACACTCATACTCACAATCACACTCACTATCACACTCACTATCACACTCACTATCACACTCACTATCACACTCACTATCACACTCACTATCACACTCACACACATAGCAACAGAGACACAGACACACAGAGACACAACACAGACACACAACACAGAGACACAACACAGAGACACAGACACATACACACAGAGACACACACAGAGACACAACACAGAGACACAACACAGACACACACACACAGACACACACACACAGACACACACACACACAGAATGGGACGTCCCATTTCTTCATATATCATATGGAGACTGCTTCCTCACAGGTCCGCCGCATAGTCTAACACGCATGTTTGTACCGTCCCATTTCTTCATATATCATATGGAGACTGCTTCCTCACAGGTCCGCCGCATAGTCTAACACGCATGTTTGTACCGTCCCATTTCTTCATATATCATATGGAGACTGCTTCCTCACAGGTCCGCTGCATAAACCTACATGTTTGCACCGTCCCATTCTTCATATTTCTCATGGAAACAGGTCTGGGGGCACTGTCGCGGCACTGTCGCGGCACTGTCGCGGCACTGTCGCGGCACTGTCGCGGCACTGTCGCGGCACTGTCGCGGCACTGTCGCGGCACTGTCGTCCAACTTGGCCCGAATTTGCATATGTCGTCGGGTTTTCACAAAATCCATGTCGCTGGGCTGTCGTCGCCCCTTGTCGTCGTAGTGTGACAGCCACATAAGAGCCCAACCACAGTCCTCTGAGAGGGCCAGGGGAAGCTGAGTGGTTGGTGTAGTTTTACGCCCCAGTAAGACACTAAGCCATACCAGGACATGCGCCGACTTGCGACAGCACACATTTTTTGGCAAGAACGCGGGTGCATTATGAATGTAATATACAATGTATGTGGACACTTGATTATTGTTTTTTTTATGTATATACAGTATAACCCCATTAAACCAAGCTCGGTCAAACCAAACGATCGGTTAATCCTAACTTTTTTCGGTGGCCCGGGCCCAGCAAAACACTACCATTTATCAAATAAAAAGGTTGGTGGGATATCAGATGACCTTATAACCACGTGCAAGTTTGGTTTAACCATACCGGAAGTGGCCTGGGGCCCGAAAATTGTTTGGATTAACCGATAATTTGGGTTAACCGACTTTGGTTTAACCAACTTCTTTATATGATAAATGGTAGTATTTAGCAGGGCCGCAGACAAAAGTTTGGATTAACCGATCATTTGGTTTAACCGAGCTTGGTTTAATGGAGTTATACTTTAATTGTTTTGCTTTTGAAAGTTTGATGCTTCAACGGACTATGCGGCTTTAACATAAAGAGTTAATTACGGCCATCGTAACATGGACACCAAATATGTGATACCCAGTTTCAGAGAACGACCCATATATATATACACATATATATATATATATATATATATATATATATATATATATATACAATTCCAATAAATCAGTTAATCTCTGCAAAGTTTGAACACCATATGTTGCGGTGCATTACCAGACCGCGTGGATAAGCCGGTCCGAGATTTAACCTTAAATATGTTGGTTTATGACCCCATATGTCAAGTACCCGTTTATTTACACTATGGATAAGCTGACTGACATTTTGTCCACATACTTTCTTTTCTGGCCAGCAAAACTAGACTAAAGCTAAGATTCCTTATACGTGGTATGCGGCATGCGGCATGCGGCATGCGGCATGCGAATGTCGTATATGTGGTGTCCGTCGCAACATTTGTTGGGGTTTTTCATCCTAATTTGTGAAGGAACAGTATTAGTTTCTATGGCAAATGCAGCAGCATTCGCATTCGCATACCGCAACGATGGCTAAATGGACTGATTCAGTTGCTGCATTTGCATTTGCATTTGCATTTGCATTCGGAGGCATGGAAGCACCTCCATACATTTACATGTGTTTCCATTTTTTGCCACATTCGCATTCGCATTCGCATTCGCATTCGCATTCACATGCCGCATACCGCGTGTAAGGAATGCAGCCTTAAACGCCTGGCAACATGCGATACTGAGTCTGAGGTGAGACTAAGAGTCACATTATCCTGACACTTAGTCAGCCAGTCCTTGCTCTATCCTATTAATGCCGAGCGCCAGGCTAGGTAGCGACAAGTATCAATTATATAAGTCATTGCTTTGACTCGACCGGAACCGAACTCCCGATCTCCCGTAGGTAGACGAGGTTGTTCATGCGATCCTGTCTGCACGGGCTGAGCCCGGCATTAAGCGAGGTAACAGAACGCTGAGTGGACTTTGACTCGACAGACGCGCTAACTCTAAGCGCGCACAGCTGATAGGGACGCGCAATGGCGACTCGGGCAATTGTCGTCTGCTATCGATAAATGTCGTCTGCTCAGGGTTAACTTCAGTGAGGGGTCAGGTTTCGTCAATCAGAGTTGAAAGTATAAATACTAGGCAGTAACATGTCGTCTGCTTCTGACACAATGCGATATTTAGTGGTGGAAACAGTTGCTGTGAATGGCGGGAAAACTTGAGATTTGTTGTAGTATCATGCTTTACATTCATCCGAATATGTGAAACCTTCAGGGCTGTTGGAAGAAAATGTATAACACATTATGTCTAAGTTTGCTTGTTTGTTGTTTTACGTCCTAGCAACATCTAAGGTCATATCAGGATGGGTGCCGACTTGTGACAGTGCACACTCATGGCGACTTTATAGTGCTGTCCCAGTGGGAGAACAGGCCACCAGCACCTTGACCTAATTTCCCATTCTTTCACATTATCCTGATACTAGCTAGCCAGTCCTTGTCCTGTCCTATTAATGCCAATCGGCATCCCAGACAGGATGGCCGAATGAGTTAGAGAGTCCGTCTCCCCTTTTGGAAGATCGTGGGTTCGAATCCTGGTCGAGTCAAACCAATGACTTAACAATTTATACTAGTCGCTTCCTAATCAAACGCTCGGCATTACTAGGACAGGGCAAGGAATGAGGAAGACCAGTCGTCTGCGACCGAAATTTCCCCTGCTTAAACAACTAATGTACCAACAAAAAAACCAGGTAGGTAGCAACAAGTATCAATTTTGTAAAGGCCGGTACACACCTCCCATATAAAACCTAAAACTGAGTTTTAAGTCACGAATCGGAAGGCTCTGGTGTGAGAGGGGGTCACACACCTAAAGACTGAAACCGACTAAAACTCAAACTTTGTCGCGAAACAGGAGGTGTGTACCGGGTTTTATAAGATTCGAAAAATGGATCAGGCACTTTTAGTCGGGAAACGGGACAGGTCGGGTTGTAACGGGATGGGGGTCACACACCTAAAGACTGAAACCGACTAAAACTTAGTTGGGAAATGGGACGGGTCGGGTTGTGACGGGTCCCGTCGGACAGTCAGTTTTAGCGCATGAATCGTATACGGGAGGTGTGTACCAGGCTTAAGTCATTGGTTTGACTTGGCTGGGATTCGAACTCCCGACCTTCCGCACGGGAAGCCTAAGCTCTACCGATTCATCCACCGCGAGCGGTGGATGTCTAAGTATCTGTGCTGTATAACTCGAGGCTATATATATAATATATATACTAGACCCACATTGCCTTTGTAATGACCTCCCTTCGGGGCTAAGTGGGATGTCACTTCTTAGGTTATAATGCTATAAAGTCGCCATCAATTCGCTCTGGCACAAGCCGGTATCCATTTTGACAATGCAGCGCTGGCTGGCTTCCTGTGGGGGAGGTCATGGGTTCGAACTCTGGCCGAGTCAAACCAACAACTTAAAAAATTGATACTTGTCACTACCTAGCTTGGCACTCGGCATAAATAGGATAGGGCGCAGACTGGTTAGCATAGCTCAGTATCGGGATAATGTGAATGAGTGTGATATATGATCATGATGCCAGTGGCCTGGTTTTCCCATTATGCGGTATGCGGCATGCGAATGCGAATGCGAATGCGAATGCGAATGCGAATAAAAATAGAAAAGCCCTGTAAATGAATAGTGTTGCTTCCATACGTTCGAATGGGAATGGGAATGGGAATGGGAATGCAAATGCAAATGCAAATGCAAATGCGGCAAATGAATCGACCCATGGACCGATCGGTGTGGCATGCGAATGTGAATACTCTTGCGTTTGCCATAGAAAACAATACTGTTCCTTCACAAATTTGGAGGAAAAACCCCAACAAATGTTGGGGGTTGGCATATATCTATGCCACATATATGACATTCGCATGCCGCATGCCGCATGCCGCATGCCGCATGCCGCATGCCGCATACCATGTATAAGGAATCTTAGCTTTAGTTAATTAAAACGCCAAAACAAACAGGCAAACAGAACACCATTCTGAAGATGACCTTAGATCTTACCAGGGCGATAAACACCAACTAACCAAACCAAAGCCAACCCGTATCCCACAGTTTTACATCCTGTCAACATCTAAGGTCACATCAGGACGGGTACCGACTTGTGACAGTGCACACTCATGACAACTTTATAGTGCTGTCCCACTGGGAGACCAGGCTGTCAGCGGCATGACCTGATATCCCACTCAGTCACATTATCCTGACACTGAGCCCACCCAGTCCTTGCCCTATCCCAATAATGCCGAGCACCTGGCTAGGAAGCGACAAGTATACATTTTTAAGTCATCGGTTTGACTCGACTAATGACACACATAACAGTGAGGTATTTGATTTCTCTAAGATGGGAAATATCCTGTTTTAATTTTTCTAAGTTTTTAAATTATTTTAAAATACCGTGGGTATCGACTTAACCCGGTTTATGTAATCTATGCGCGAACAACACAGGCGTCCATTAAATGTTAAAAAAGCAAAATATAAAAAACAAAAAAACATTTTTTAAACCGCTCACTAAAAAACCGCTGGTTACATTTGTTAAAGTTGCATGGTTCGATGGCGTCTGAATTTTTATTATTTTTTTAGGTAAATATATCAAGTTGATCGTTATAACTTAATAATCATTAGTCCGGAGTAATTTTGAGGAGAAATGGCTAGTTTTGAAGCAATTGGAGCTGAAAGAACCCAAAATACTTTCGGCAAGCTTCCCAAAAGTCCTCTCGCTATGATGCGTATTGAAGTGTCGCGATGACCATGTGATGTGGGATGACCTAAGTCAAATGTAGCCTCGTCTCCTGGTAGTTTCCACTGATGGTGCCATTGCATGATCATTTGTTTGTTGGCATGTGATGTGATATTTTTATATATTTTATTTTATTTACACTAGCATTGTTTGATTAATTTTAGTGTGTTTATAATTTTGTGTGTAGTTTTAACCGTATACATTGGCTGTTTGGCAGTGGTGTAATATCATTCAATGTAATATTCACTTATGCATTTATACCAGATACGGCAGTATGTTTGACATTACAAATATCAGTATCATTTGGTAATAAGTGTAGTGGTCTGCACTGACCTCTCAGGCAAGGAGCCACATAGACAGGTAGGCGAGGGTAGTGTGTTGATTTCAGGGAGCCTAGGTGGTGTAATGGTTAGCACACTGGCTCGGAATGCAAAGAGATGTGGGTTTGAGTCCCGCTCTAGGTGCACTATTTCCCATTTTCATCACCCCCCCCAACACTGGTGCCATGACCAGGATCCTGTACAAGCTTCGCGCTGTATGGTTGTTGAACCTGCCCTGTGTATGTATGTGTTAATGCATTGCCTGTATGTATGTAATTGTAAGCATTAAAAGACTTACAATTCCAGGGGGACCAGTGACCGCTCAGGCAAGGAGCCACATAGCCAGGTAGGCTTGGGTAGTGTGTTGATATCAGGGAGCCTAGGTGGTGTAATGGTTAGCACACTGGCTCGGAATGCAAAGAGATGTGGGTTTGAGTCCCGCTCTAGGCGCAATATTTCCCATTTTCATCACCCCCATGACACTGGTTGCCGTGACCATGATCCTATACAAGCTACGCGCTGTATAGTTGTAGAACCTACCCTGTGTATGTATGTGTTAGTGCATTGCCTGTATGTATGTAATTGTAAGCATTACAAGACTTACAATTCCAGGAGGACGAGTGTAGTGGTCTGCACTGACCTCTCAGGCAAGTAACCACATGGACAGGTAGGCGTGGGGAGTGTGGTGATATCAGGGAGCCTAGGTGGTGTAATGGTTAGCACACTGGCCCGGAATGCAAAGAGATGTGGGTTTGAGTCCCGCTCTAGGCGCAATATTTCCCATTTTCATCACCCCCATGACACTGGTTGCCGTGACCATGATCCTATACAAGCTACGCGCTGTATAGTTGTAGAACCTACCCTGTGTATGTATGTGTTAGTGCATTGCCTGTATGTATGTAATTGTAAGCATTACAAGACTTACAATTCCAGGAGGACGAGTGTAGTGGTCTGCACTGACCTCTCAGGCAAGTAACCACATGGACAGGTAGGCGTGGGGAGTGTGGTGATATCAGGGAGCCTAGGTGGTGTAATGGTTAGCACACTGGCTCGGAATGCAAAGAGATGTGGGTTTGAGTCCCGCTCTAGGCGCAATATTTCCCATTTTCATCACCCCCACAACAGATATATGTACATTTTTAATATAATACATATTTAATTGTATTTATTTAATTTACAGAATTAATAACCAATCCATAGTCAATTCCATAGATAGGAGTAATCAAATTGGGTACATATAATGATATATTTATTTATTATTGATGTATTTGTGCATTTGTAAATAAAATAAAATTGAATTTAAAAAAAAGTAGATTAAAAAATAGCTGGCAGAACAGGATTCAAACTAACTAGAAAGTAGAAGGGATGGCGAAATGTGTTGAATGCCCACTTCCCTTTTGGGTAAGTCATGGGATTTGAATCGCTGGTTTTCAATCCTGGTTGTGTTAAACCAATGACTTAAACATTTATTCTTGTCGCTACCTAACCTGGGGTTTGGCATTATTAGGATAGGGCAAGGAGCAGTAGAATGAGAAAGATCAATTAATTGTCTGCAATTGAAAATTCCCCTCCTTAAACAACTGATGTACAACCCCCCCCCCCACCCCCCCACCCCGCCCCACCCCCCACCCCTCCCAAACAAAAAACCTAGGGTACCTTCAGATTTCCAGTCTAACATTGCTCCATCTGAGTTGGAAACATAGGATCAAATGTAAGCATGTGGTTTGGCATTCAACAACAAAATAATGCTTCATCAGCTCATGCAACTTTAAAACAGTTCAGTCTATGGTGCCATCAAACTTCCAGCAGGACATCCTGGAACCTGACTAGGTTACATATGGTGATTGGAATGAAGGCTTGGCTAATGAGGCTTTGAGATTGAGTTCCTTGCTTAATGAGTGTTGCTGCATAATGGCTCTCTCAAAGTGGGTGTCCAAAGGAATGAGGTAATAAATTCACTGATTATTCTGTATAAGGTGTCCCCAATCCTAATGCACTAGTATCTAAGTTGGATATGTAGTTGTACCCAAATTGAGATAAGTGTGTTGGTTTTGAAAAAAATACATTTCATCGGACCATGCAACTTTATGCGAGACTAAATAAAAGATGCCGATTAATGATAAGCCACACACACAGGTCGGCGTCGGGAAGTGCGTCCGATAACCCGTGTGGGTCTCACACTAGAACACACACGGTGAGGGATTGTTCCTGCCAAAAACTCGCACAGAAATACTGACCATAAAAAAACATGGCCATAAACTATAAGTATAGAGGCCACCGTCTGAAGTGGTGTGTGTGTGTGGGAGTGTGTGGGTGGTGTGGGAGTGTGGGTGTGGTGTGTGGGTGTGTGTGGGCGGTGTGTGAGTGTGTGGGTGTGGGTGAGTGTGTGTGTGAGTGTATGGGTGTGGTTGTGTGTGTGGTGTGTGGTGTGTGGGTGTGTATGTGGATGTGTGTGTGGGAGTGTGTGTGGTTGTGATTGTCTGGTGTGGGTATGTGGGTGGGTGTGGTGTGGGTGTGGTTGTGTGTGTGGTGTGTGAGTGTATGGTGTGTGGGTGTCTATGGGTGTGTGAGTGTGTGTGAGTGTGTGGTGTGTGTGGTGTGTGGTGTGTGTGAGTGTGTGTGTGGTGTGTGTGGTGTCTGTGGGTGTGGTGTGTGGGTGTTTTGTGTGGTGGGTGGGTGTTTTGTCTGGTGTGCGTGTGCGAGTGTGTGGGTGTGCGTGTTTGCGGGTGTGTGTGTGTGTGGGTGTATGGGTGTGTGGGTGTGTCGTTGTATGGGTGTGTGTATGGGTGGGAGTGGGTGTATGGGTGTATGGGTGTGTGGGTGTGTGGCGGTGGGGGTGGTATGCGCCTACCTACCATCGCCGTGAGACATGCGGCGTGTGAAAAGTTCCGACTGAGCTGTTCACACTTGACACATTTCTTTGTTTGTTGGGGTTTTACGTCCTAATGTCACATAAGGATGGGTGCCGAATTGTGACAGTGCAACTTGTTGGTTGGTTGTTGGAGTTTTACGTCCTGACAACATCTAAGGTCATATCAGGACGTGTGCAACTTCTGGCAGTGTGCACTCATGATGACTTTATATAATGGCTGCCCCACTGGGAGACTAGACCGCCGGCACTGTGACATGATTTTCTACTCAGTCACATTATCGGGCCGATATCCCACTCAGTCCACATTATCCAGATACTGAGTTAACCAGTCCTCGCCCTGTCCTAGTAATGCCGAGTGCCAGGCTCGGTGGTAACGCGTATAAATTTTATAAGTCATTGGTTTGGCTCGACCAGGAATTGAAACCCCACCCTTCCATACGGGAAACCTACTAGGATATGGCAAGTGCTGGTAAGCTCAGTATTATTGGTTAGCATGATGTGACTTAGTGGGAAATTGGGTCATAATGCAGGTAGGAAGCCTACTAGGATAGGGCCCTGACTTGATAGCTCAGTATCAGGATAATGTGACTGAGTGAGAAATCAGGTCATAGTGTCGATGGCCTGGTCGTCTAACTATAAGACATCTAATGATATATAATAATTCTTACGTTAGATAGTGGAACAAAAATGCTACCACACGAGTGGAGAGTCCCACCCCATGGAAGGGTGGGGGGGGGGCACGCAGGACCCTCCCCCACCCACCCCAGTGGGGGGGGGGGGGGACCACTACAGAGCTTATTACACGCGATAAACGGTTTATCACTATCCATATTATATATATATATATATCTATATATATCTATATATATATACATATATATAAATTCATGAAGAGTTCAGGTGCAAAACCCTGTAAACGCTAATCAGAAAATTGAGATAAACAGGAGAATAAAACCTTCAGGGGGGTCATTTTTGTACATGCCTACACTTTCCCTGATTGCTCCATAACCATCTTTTCATAAGAAAGGTGGAATTTGTGAGAATTTAAATTAGCTTCAGGTAAAAAATCTTTTATTTAAACTCAATTTTTGGATTGGTGTTTTAAGTGGTTTAGTGCCTGAACTCTTCACTATATATCCTACGGTGTTGCGTCTTGCGGAGTATAACAATAATCATAATAATATGTAATATTCCCTTCCGCATCTTTATACTCACATAATAAGTTATATATCACACGCACACCTATATATATATTTTACCTCGGTTAGCCTCAGGCTAGGGAGAGGTAAGCACGTCCGGTACCAGCAATTAGCATATACAACTCACGACTGGATAACGTGTCGTTGGGTTGCTCCGGCAAAATTAGTCTACATACAAGCAAATACGCAGTAAGTATAATAAAAACTGTGGTTAGCTTAATTATGATGCATTAGAGCATCATTATGGAAAGTTTAGACTTTCGTTGGTCCAATTTGGACGAGTTATTTAGTTATAAACAACCAAGGATAGAACACTCGAGTGGGTTTCTCGAAGGAACCAAACCGGTCATTAGCGGTTATGTCAACACCCGGGTCACCGTGTGACTATGGGTAGAGATGTGGGTTTCGCCCTATCTCATGTGGAAATTCTCTCGTACTCTAATAGAGAGTAATGTTGGAGATGCTCCTGGGTTTCTTTTATAGATTCCCCTAGACAAAACTTTTTCAGGCGTTTCTCCGAGTTTCGTAGCATTTTCTCCAACTTGTTGACGTAGTAGTCACAGGTGGGAGAAGTGTGCGGAACAGAGGGATGGGCGGGCCGATACACTGGTCCCGACCCCGCGTAAGGTTTGGGCTTGACCCACAACCCACGCACAAATTTAGCTTATTACGCCTGTGTTATAACGGTATAAACACGTTCTCTAACACCAATAGATGTCCAAATGAGTTTGAAACAACCATATTGTGACATATATATATACCGGGACTGACCAAAAATATTTGTTTCAGCTCCCGATGGCCACGAAGCGGAGTAAGCGCGGTGCAGCAGCAGCCGAGGGGCGTGTTCCGAGTGGAGTGGACGAGGAGTACGACTCCTCACCTGTGTTGTCGGCAGGGCCGTCGACACAGCCCCGGGCGCATATCCTCTCCGACCCGGACGAGGACGCAGTGCCTGAGGTGCCTGCGCCTCCAGATTGGGAGGCTCGCTTTGCACGATTGGAAAGCCACATCTTGACTGCCAAATCGCCTGTGTCTCGGAAGCGGCGTAGGCCGAGTGTCCAAGAGGATTCGTTTGAGGATTTCTTGGACACAGACTCGGCGGTGGAGCTTAAGGCTCCTCCTCCTCCTTCTCCTAAACGGAGGAAGAAGAAGAAACAGGTGATTTCTTCGGGTGATGAATTCACCAAGGAGCGGGCAGAGACTGGTTTTCGCAAAAAGCGGAAGACTAAGTCCAAAAAGAAGAAGAGGAAGAGGAAATATTCTTCTTCTGATTCGTCCACTGAGTCTACTTCTACGGAATCAGACTCAGACACCATTTATGAAGGGGTCTATGCGGACATTGGCACTAAAGTGGCTAAGAAGGTGGAGAAGCCAAAGGCTAAGCGGGTTAAAACCACTACGCTTATGCGCGAGACCGTGAATGGTCATTTTCGCACGTTCAAACCGGCGGAGGTTATCTCCAAGTTAGGAGATGAGTTAACAGGCATAAAGGGTGTTCCCAACTCCATCATTAAAGAAATGGATCGGGATGTCAATATGACGGATGACCGTAAGAAGTTTGAGGATGTGTTGCACACAGTGCATAAGGCAGTGTTGGCTACCCTAACAGCTATTGTTCCTGTGGCTAATAGGATGCAGAGTGAAAATAAGTTCTCGTCTTTGGCTAAGACAATGGACAAAGGCATTGCAGTGCTAGCGGCGGCAGGTATTACCTGTCGTTTCGAAGATATGAAAATGTCTTCAAGTCAGTTTGCACAGATGCTGGCAAAGAAGTGGCTCGCTCTAAGAAGGTTACCGATAATGAGGGGAAGGAGTTTACGCTTTATCTTGCTCCAGAGCCGATTAAAGGGAAACCTTTAGATAACACCAAGATGTTTGGCGGTCAACTACAATACCTCTATAAAGAGGTAGAGACTGCAGCCAAGAGTGGCAAAAACATGGATGGCAAGAAGAAACAGGAAGCTCCTCGTTTCAAAAAGTCACGAGGGGATTTTCGTCCACGACGGTTCACCAGAGGAACCAGACCGAGTTCAAACTTCGGTCAAGGGTTTCGGGGCCGGGGCGTTCGCCCAGGCTGGACCGACAACACCGCACGGCCAATAGGCCGAGGTTTCAACTCGTCGAGACCTTTCCCCAGGGGCGGGTCCAAGTAGAGGTCCAAACACAAACTTTACAAGTCCCTGAAGCCTCTAAAAACACACAAACTGTAAGCAACTTTGTGGCTGGTAATATTAGTAATCATATTTCTGAGTGGCACAAAATTACTAGTGACCAAGAAATTATAAAAATAGTTAGGGGTGTTCACATTCCCTTTACACAAATTCCTGTACAAAGTATAATACCTTTTCCATATAACATTCAACCAGTTGAACGAGAGGCACTAACTAAACAGGTACATAAATTCTTTGAGAAAGGAATTATACAAAAAGTGACACACTGTTCAGGACAGTTTATTTCAAACATTTTCTCGAGACCGAAGCCTAATGGTGATGTTCGAATGATCCTGGATTTAACAATCCTTAATAAAAGGGTGGAATATCGACATTTTAAAATGTTCTCTCTAGATACGGCACGAGATCTGATTACACCAGATGCGTGGATGGCTAGTGTTGATTTACAGGATGCATATTATACGCTTCCCATAATGGAACAATACCGAAAATTTCTTCGATTTATTTGGGATAACCAACTCTATGAGTTTACCTGCATGCCGAATGGCTTAGCTTGTGCGCCACGTTTATTTACTAAATTGCTTAAACCTGTTTTCTCGGTAATGGCGAGGAAGGGTCACATAATGTTTCCATACATAGATGATTCTTTTATTATAGCATCAACACAAATTGGTTGTGTGAATGCAGTTTTGGATTTATGTGCATTACTCACTAAATTGGGGTTTTATGTACATCAACAAAAGTCAGTGTTTAAACCAACAAAACAACTCAAATGTTTAGGGTTTATTCTGGATACACAGTCCCTTACAGTGTCGATAACAGAACAAAAACTAATTAAGTTTATGACTACAGCGACTCAGCTTATTAAGTTATCAAAGCCAAAAATTAGACAGGTTGCTGTTCTTATTGGCATAATGACATCATATGCACCTGCTGTGTTATATGGGAAGGCCCATATTAAGTCGCTAGAAATAGATAACAATTTAGCGTTAACACGAACTAAAGGCAATTTTGAGCGAAAGATGTTTATTTCGCAAGAAGGGTTACAGGATATTGGATGGTGGATGCAACATATAGCAAGTTCACCAAATCCAATCCGCATGGCGGAACCTAATACAGTAATTACTACTGATGCTTCGTTAGAAGGTTGGGGAGCTCATCGAGATGGGGTCACAACAGGAGGTAGATGGCTTGATGATGAAAAATCAGACTATATTAATGCACTAGAATTGCGTGCTATTTATCTGGGCTTACGTAGTTTAGTAAAGATAAATAAATCACAGGTTAGAATACTAACTGATAATACTACTGCCATGGCATATATTCGTAACATGGGTGGAACCAAATCAAAGTCTTGCAATCAGTTATCTAAACTGATTTGGAACTGGGCACAGGCTCAACAGGTCTGGCTGACTGTAGCGCATATTCCAGGGTCACAAAATACACTTGCAGATTATAAAAGTAGAAATTTCCATGACCATTTAGAGTGGTCTCTCTCTACACCTTTGTTTAACTTTGTTTGTGAAAAATGGGGTACACCTGAAGTTGACTTATTTGCATCACGAAATAATAACAAGTTACCCTGTTATGTTTCTTGGCATCCTGAACCGGATGCTTGGAAAGTAGATGCGTTTGCTATTACCTGGGAAAATAATTATTTTTATATTTTCCCACCATTCAGCATTATCAGCCGAGTAGTGAGAAAAATCGGCTTGGAAGGGACATATGCGATACTGGTGGTGCCCGATTGGGACACGCAACCTTGGCTGCCAGTAGTTTCACAACTGGCAAAAGAACATATACGATTCCCAAGAAAACTCGGGAATATGACGCACCACGGACCGCTAGTGGTTCACGGCGACGTGTCAACGACGCCCCTATTGGCATTCCTTTTCTAAGGAAACAGCTACAGCAATTTGGATTGGACAGAATTACTGAGGATAGGATAGTATCGGATGCCTGGAGGCCAGGAACTGTCAAAATGTATACAACCTATTTAAAGAAATGGGGTGTACATTGTTTGTTAATGAAAGTTAAGCCAACAAATCCAAAGATTTCACAAGTAGCTCGGTTTCTTCGTTCTCTAGAGGATGAAGGACTTTCCTTTGGATCGATTAATGCGGCGAGGTGTGCGTTATCAATTATATTACCTAGAATTGATGGCGAAACAGTTGGAAAACATTATGTTATTTGTTATTTACTTCGTTCAATTTATCAAAGGAATCCTCCAAAACCAAAGTATAGTCGGTTTTGGGATGTTTCTATAGTATTTAAGTTGTTTCAGGCTTGGCCTCACAACTCGTGGTTAGATATAAAACAGTTAGGTTTTAAGGTCGCGGTCCTGTTATTGTTAGTAACCGGACACAGAGGACAGACGATTGTTGCTTTATCTTTAACTGGATTAGAAATAGACAAGGAACAAGCTACGTTTGATTTAGAAAAATTGCTTAAATCGAACACGTTAGGTGACCCTTTATCAACGGTTCACTTAGACTGTTTTCCGAATGATCGGAAATTATGTGTTGTGTCGGTCATACGGGCTTATATATACAAGACAAAGGATTTACGTGCATCACAACAACTATTAGTGAGCTTTATAAAGCCACATAAGGCGATTTCACGAGACACACTTGCCAGATGGACAATTACGGTGTTGAAATTGGCTGGAGTGGATACGAGTAAATACTCTTCCCACTCAACTAGAGGAGCCATGGTCTCCAAGGCACGGGTGCTTGGTATTTCTGTGAAAAGAATACTAGCGCATGCAGGCTGGAAGACAGCTAAATCGTTTGCAAAACATTATAATAAACGACTAGAAAAGCCTACCGGCGTTGCAAAGCGTCTTCTCGCCAACTAACAAGAATAGGTGAGAACAAAAATTTAGAATGTTATAATAATAAGAAAGAATGATATTAAGGATAAAAATGAATTATGTAAAGGTCTCCCTAGCCTGAGGCTAGCCTGAGGCTGTTTACCGAGGTAAAATAGTATAGTTATACGAGTCTTACCTTGGTACAGATGATGGATAACTGTTGTTTTACCGAGGTATAAGCCTCGGATAGATGTGGGCTAGGGCCCTCCCGCCACACCCTGCCACATCTATTCCGTTGGTGTACCTTTTCGGTAAAGTAATAGTATCCATTGTTTGAAAGTCATTTTTATCCTCAATAAGTAGGTTAAGATTGCTGGTACCGGACGTGCTTACCTCTCCCTAGCCCACATCTATCCGAGGCTTATACCTCGGTAAAACAACAGTTATCCATCATCTCTACCAAGGTAAGACTCGTATAACTATACTATATATATATATATATATATATATATATATATATATATATATATACTATATAATTCATTATGTGGATATAAATAACGGCAGTCCCTAAATGTTTCCCCCCATTACCATCTTCTTCCATGTTATTTGCTGCGGAGCAGGTCACTCACTACTCCCCCCACCTCCTATACCGTGAGCCAACTGTCACTCTGCTCACTTTAGAACTATATATATATATATATATATATATATGGGATCTAACTATGTCTATATATGGGATCTAACTATAACCATGTCTATGTCTATGTATATATATATATATACATATATACATATATATATATCAATCAATCAATAGTTCCGTCCTCTAGTCGAGGGTTGGATGCAATGGTTCTCCACTTGTCCCGATGGTGTGCTGTTCTGATAGACTGTGAATAATTCAAGCCTGTCCACTGTGAAATATTTGTAAACCATGATGTTCTTGGTCTCCCTCTCCCTCTGCTGCCATTCACCTTCCCTTCCAACAATGTACGGTATATTGAACTCTGACGAATGATGTGGCCAAAATAAATAAGTTTCTTTGTCTGTATAGTGGCAAGCAAGCTTTTCTTATTTTTAATTTTTCTGAGAACTTCTTTGTTGGTGATCTTCTTTGTCCATGATATTTTCATCATCCTTCGATAAGTCCACATCTCAAATGCTGCTAAACGTTTGTACATTTTCTTAGAGATTGTCCATGTCTCAGCCCCATACATTAGAGTAGACCACACAAAACACTGAAGAATACGCTTCCTTGTTTGTATTAATATCTTACTTGATGTTAACACTCTATACATTTTGGAGAATGTTGTTCGGGCTATTGTTATCCTTCTTTTAATTTCTTCCTCACATCTCCCATCATTTGTAATCTTTTGCCCGAGATATATGAATTCGGATACTTGTTCTATGTTTGTGCCATCTATGGTTATATTGACATTTGGTTTATTTGTCTTTTTACTTATAACCATTGTTTTGGTCTTCCTGGCATTCATCTTCATGTTGAATAGTATTCCAGCTTTATTGATTCTATTCACTATATCTTGGAGGTTTTTCTCACTGTCTGCTAGTATTACACTGTCATCGGCATATCTAAGATTGTTGAACTATTGTCACTCCCTTGCAACCTTCAATGTGTCTGAAAATCATCTCTGTGTACAGGTTTCGGGAAGGTGGGGCTCGTCAATCTTGGCTGACTGCTCATCTAGGAGAAGGTAAACTCTGATTTAAAACCCCCGCTGCAGTGCGGCTAGTCCCATTTATGGGAAGACCAGAAGTTGGTAGATCACACCAGCGGCCATACCGACTCAATTGTCGGCCTAAACTAAGTGCGGTGCACATCATCTTTGTTGGTGTGGTCAGGGGATGTCACCCCTTCAAGTGCACGAAGACTGGAGCAGCAGATGAGTTAGAAGATCAATAGCTTTGAAGATGATGTGGCTCATCAGGGCACGCTCTGACAAAGATTAGTAAGTGGCCAGTCACCTTGGAAAGGAAGGGGAACCTACCAAGTATTTACCCATAGTAAGCAATATATATATATATATATATATATATTTCTATATATGACTATAGTTATATCCCTTTAACGGTCGCCATTAATGGGGAATATTGTATAAACTCCAGCTACCATCCTCACCTATACAATCTGAGGCGAACATCTCACGATTGTCGGTGACCGAATGTAGGAGGGATGTGTGCAGTGGGGTGAGTGTGTGTGCGGGGTGTGTGTGAGAGCGAGGTGGGTGTGTGGGTGGTATGTTGAATGTGTGTGCGAGGTGGGGTGTATGTGGGGGTGGGGGTGGAGGTGTGGATAGGAGGAGTTCGGTTTGTTGTCGCCGTTTTTAATCAAACATTATCAGGCGGCATAAGTAGACTGGCACGCCCCCTCTCGGCGTGTAGAATGCACCGTGCCCGGAATCCTCCCACGGGGCCCCCGGCCTGCCCCCACAAAGGAGCCGGCCCCTCTCACAGGAACCCCCGGGAACACCGACACCGGCTCGCACCTGAATGCGCCAGACCTGACGCGCCCACGACGGCCTGAGTGATTTAGGAGCACGGCGCTCGGCAACATATGGGAGCGGGCGATAATAGAGTTGATTGACGTAAGGTCAGCACTGATAAGTCGCTGATGAGATCTTTGCAATGTACAGTGATGAAGTGTGTGTGTGGTGGGGGTGGGGGCTGCGTGGTGGTGGGTGGGGTGTGCGGTGGTGGATGGGCTTGAATGTGGTGGGTGGGAGTGGGAATGGTGAGTGGTGAGTGGTTGGGGAGGGATGGGTGATGGGTGTGCGGTGGTGGGTGGTGGGAGGGTGGTGTTTGTGGGTGGTGATGGGTGGTGGGTGGTGGGAGGCGGGAGTGGGTGGGTGGTGGTTGTGGGTGGTGATGGGTGGGGGTGGTGGGAGGCGGGAGTGGGTGGGTGGTGGTTGTGGGTGGGGAGTGGTGGGGAGGAGTGGGTGGTGGGAGGGGATGGGAGGAGTAGGTGGGTGGAGTTGTGGGTGGTGATGGGTGGGGGTGGTGGGAGGCGGAGTGGGTGCGTGGTGGTTGTGGGTGGGGGTGGTGGTGGGAGGAGTGGGTGGTGGGAGGGGATGGGAGGAGTGGGTGGGTGGTGGTTGTGGGTGGTGATGGTGGGGGTTATTGGAAGGGGTGTTTAGGAAGGGGGGCGGGGAGGGGTGTCAAATAAGATCACCGGAATGGATGCTCAATTATTGGGGGGGGGGGGTGTTAAAGAAGGGAGGGGTGGCGGTAAAAACTAAAAACTAAACTGGGATCTCGGGAATAGATGCTCAATTATTGGAGGGGGGAGTGTTTAGGAAGGGAGGGGTGGCGGTAAAATGGGGTCAAGGGAATGGGAGTAGGGGGATCAAATGGGATCACGGGATTGGATGCTCAATTATTAGGCGGGGGAGTGTTTAGGAATGGACGGGTGGCGGTAAAATGGGGTCATGGAATGGGTGGATGAAATGTGGTATTGTTGCATGTGGTGGTGGGGGGAATTCCCCCTCCCCTCCCCCCAACAATTGTATTACATACAGTACAACCCCGTTAAACCAAGGTCGGTTAAACCAAATGATCGGTTAATCCAAGCTTTTTTTGGCGGCCCGGCAAAATACGACCATTTTTCATATAAAAAAGTTGGTTAAACCAAAGTCGGTTAATCCAAAGTATCGGTTAATCCAAACAAAATTATCGGCCCCCAGGCCACTTCCGGTATGGTTAAACCAAACTTTCATGTGGTTATAAGGTCATTTGAGACTCTTTTATATGATAAATGGTAGTATTTTGCCGGGCCGACGAAAAAAGTTTGGGTTAAACGATCGTTTGGTTTAACCGAGCTTGGTTCAACGGGGTTATACTGTATATACATAAAAAAACACAATGAAAGCGTCCACAGACGTTGTATATTACATTGATAATGCACCCACGTTTTTGCCAACGCCAAGTCAAAGTCGAAGCCAAAGCTAAGTTAAACCAATGATCAGTTAATCCAAACAAATTTCTAGGGTCCCTTCAAGTTTGGATTAACGGGGTTATACTGTACTATGGTAACCCCGATTATACATCGCTATGCATGCACATTATTTCAATACAGAGAGCCTAGTCTTACGGTGCGTTCACAAAACACAGTGGATAATTAATATCGAAAGAGGCAGGTTATTGGGCATTTGACATAGTACAGTCAAACCTCTCTAACCGACCACCTCCACAGATCAATGACTCCCCTATATCGATCACTTTATTTGGGTCCCAAACGATCGATCATACAATACCATTGTAATGATAAAAAAAACCTCCATAAGCTCACCACCTCCCTAAATGGACCATTTAAAGTCGGTCCTATAGCCGGTCGACTTGGAGAGGTTTGAGTGTATTTGAGTTGTTGGAAGGCGCTTAAAGTTGCATAGTCCGATGCTTCTGAGCTTCGGCCATTTTTCTGAGATAAATATATTGAATTGATTGTTATAATCTATATTACTTTAGTTTGCAATAACTTTTATTTTAAATGGCTAACCTTGGAGATATTTGAGGTGCAAGCATGCAAGATTAAATTCAGCAAGCATGCCAAAACTCTGACACCATAGGCTTATGCAGAAACACGTTCCATTACATTGACTCAGCATGCCCTTCTAAGTTCTGTGTGGCAACGAATGCTTAATAAGTCTAGCAGTATCTAAGTTAGATATGCAGAATCAAATATAGATGAGTGTTTTGCTTTTGAAAATTTGATGTTTTCATCGGACTATGCAACTTTAATTATGACTAGACTATTTGGGGCGACGAGTGCATTGTGGTTGGTGTGTGAGTATGGGTATTTGACAGGCGTTGGGGTTGTGATTGTGGTGGTGTTTAGGGGGGCGGGGGGCGGGCGGTAGCTGTGATCATATAGAGGGTGTGACAAGGTCAGTAAGTGTGTGTTGGGGGGAGGAGGGTGGTGGATGGTGGGTGAAGGGTGGGTGGGTATAGGTTTGTGGCTATTACATGGTCGGTGAGTGTGTGTGTTGGGGACAAGGGTTGGTGGGTGGGTATAGGTTCGTGCATTTTCTATTTGTATTAGGGAACCTACTGGAGAACTTACACTGGGTGTGAGTGCATCAGTTTGTCGGGTAAGGTCGGGATACACTCAGTGCAATGTAGTCTTTATATTCATGGAATGCATTACATAGCACATAATATTATATATACATATCCACATATATATCATATATATATCTACATATACATATGTACATATATACATACATATACATATATACATCTTTTCATATGTATATAGCACACATATATATGCATTTATCTGCATTCATCATATAGATGGATAAATATATTTGCCCTCCAGCATATATATATGGCATTTTTCAGCAGTACTGTGAGTGAGCGTAACGGCAGCCGAGCCGTGGGTGAGCAGGTGGCACCAAATGGGGAGGTCAGGCAGTACCAGTAGATGACCTAATGAGTAGAGGTGACCAGCCGATGACTTAGTGGCTGGGGAGTAGATGGATCTTCCAGCTTATTATACTCATATAATGGTTTATACATCATATATATGACTAATGGTACTAGATAGGACGGGATGGCTCAAGGGGCACAGCGCTTGGTTCCCATGCGGGTGGTTGTCAGTGTATTGCCATCTCAGGTACTCTGTGAAAGACCCCATTAACGTGTGTTGTTAAATTTAGTTGAACTTTTTTACAAAGTCTTAACAGCCTACAGCATAGAGATCGGTGCCGATAAGACCAAGCCGACAACAAACAACACAAGTGGAATCAACGCAGAGATCAAATTGAATGGATGGAGGCTTGTGACAGATTGATTGATTGATTGGTGGTTGCTTTACACCGTGTCGGCAGCATAGACCATATTCATGGCGAGAAATGTTTGTTTTTTGTTCAAACCATCGCTTTTACATGTAAAAGTAGACAATCAATTATGTGCCAATAGACACTCATTAAATTAGGAAGCTCACACGCATATATTTGTGGTCAAGGGAAACAAATTCCCATAGAAAAAGAACAGTTTTATTAATAATTGATAGAATCTATTTAGTAAACTATATGAGGTGGTACAGTCCAGCTGCCCTCAAAAAGGCTAAAATGTTTTCCTGTTTTACCTTAGTAAAAAGGTCATGCATACTATCCGCAGTGTAGAACTGTTGGCGCAGGGCCAAAAAATCAACGCAACTTAGTCAAATGTGTTTGAGTGTCAGCGGGGACTGAGACCCAATACATTCAGGGGGAGGATCCCCCTTGAGCAGAAAAGCATGTGTAAGCCACGAGTGGCCAATACGGCAGCGGCTAAGGATCACTTGGTCCTGCCGACCTCCCGCATGAGTCTGTGGTGGCTTTCCCACAAATGCTTCAATTTCTTTAAGTTTATTAATGTTTTCATCCCACTCATGTTGCCATCTGGATTTTATGTTGGTGGCTATTAGTGGTTTCAGATCAGAGCGAAGGACCATACACGGTTCAAGATCACAGCTTGTGACAGTCACAAGCTGCAAATATATGTGCTCAGTTAAAACTGATGATGGTTCCAAGCCTGAGATGCTCTCTTCGATAGCATTGACAATCTTGAAACTAATTTCCTTTGTCCAGCGTATTTCTCTCAGCTCCAGGGTACAACTGATGCGCTCCCTTGTCACATGCTTCTTCCCGTACACTCTAGAATCATGGACCCTCACAGCAGAACTCCAAAGAAGAATAGAAACCGTGGAAATGAGGTGCTACTGCAAGATCTAATACAAAGACCATGTTATGTTACCAATGAGGAAGTCTGTACCAAGATTCAACAGGCAAGTGAACCACGCAAAGATCTTCTGACAATCGCAAAGAAACAAATACCGCAGTGGCATGGCCATATTTCCTGTTCATTAGGTCTGACCAAAGTCACTGTGCAAGGCTTCAGTTGTCCGTGTTCTCCACTGCCCTCTGGGACATATCAAACTCCAGGCCTGTCCATTCCCTGATGTTGTCTTCCCGCCTCTCTGTCTTTGTCTGCCTTTTCGTCTTCTCCCTTTCACTTTGCCTTGCAAGATGGTTTTGGCCAGACCTGATGAACGGTAAATATGGCCATACCACTGAAGCTTGAGTCTCTTTACGATTGTCAAGAAATCTTTGTGAGGTCGATTTGCCTGTTGGATAATGGTGTCAGTCAGCAGGATTGTATCTCACTTCCAGAAACACTATTAAGCCACCATGAGGGCACCATATATACAATATAGGCATATACAGGTGGGAACATGTCCTAATATGACCTCAGATGTTGGCATGGCGTAAAACCCCAATTAATCACTCAACAACAATGGTGTCGTTCAGGGTTGCGCCCGCACTGCATCTCGCTAGGGGCAGCACCATAAAGCCTCCACGAGTGCATACCAGAACTTGTCCTGACATGACCTCATATGTTTCCCAGATATAAAACCCCAATTAATCACCCAACGACAATGGTGTTATCACAGTGCTGTTGTTCAGGTTTGTATGGACCGTGCATTGGGTGGCAGGAATGTGGGTGGGTGGGGGTGGGGGTGAGTGCGGGAGTGGGGGTGGGCGTGGGGGTGTTGGTGGTGGTGGGGTGGGGTTGATGGGAGGGGTGACGGTGGTGTGGTGGTGGTGGTGTTGGTGGGGGTGGGGGTGTTGGTGGGGGTGGGGTGGGGGTGTAGTGGTGGTGGGGTGGGTGTGGGGGTGTGGTGGTGGTGGTGGGGGGGTGGGGTTGACGGGAGGGGTGACGGTGGTGTGGTGGTGTTGATGGTGGTGTTGGTGGGGGTGTGGTGGTGGTGGGGTGGGGTTGGGGTGTGGTGGTGGTGGGGTGGGGTTGGGGTGTGGTGGTGGTGGTGGGGTGGGGTGTGGTGGTGGTGGGGTGGGTGTGGGGGTGTGGGGGTGGTGGTGGTGGGGGGTGGGGTTGACTGGAGGTGTGACGGTGGGGTGGTGGTGGTGGGGGTGAGGGTGGGGTGGGGGTGGTGGTGGTGGTGTGGTGGTGGCGTGGGGTTGACGGGAGGGTGACGGTGGTGTTGTTGTGGTGGTGGTGGTGGTGGGGGTGAGGTGGGGGTGGTGTTGGTGGGGGTGGGGGAGTGGTGTTGGTGGTGTTGGTGTTGGTGTTGGTGGGGTGGTGGTGGTGGTGGTGGTGCTGGGGTGGGGTTGACGGGAGGGGTGACGGTGGTGTGGTGGTGGTGGTGGGGGTGAGGTGAGGGTGGGGTGGGGGTGGTGGGGTGGTGGTGGTGGTGGCGGCGTGGGGTTGACGGGAGGGTGACGGTGTTGTTGTTGTGGTGGTGGTGGTGGGGGTGAGGTGGTGGTGGTGGTGGGTGTGGGCGTGGGTGTGGGTGAGCGGTGGCGGGGGGATGTGTGTGGGGTTATCACCTGTAGGCAGGGATGTTACCAGTGCTGAGGTCACTGGGGCGGAACGCATTGTCAGGTGAGGACAATGCAGGCATGCATCGGTGACGAGTGACTAAGTACAATAAACACCCCGTCGGCATCTTTGAAGACCCTTGCTTTGCATTGTGGGAACCCCGTAGCAGAGGCCAGTCAGTCAGTCATCGCGCAAATACACAATAAAGAACAACATTGATGCAATTCACAGGTTCAATCCCCATAATCGTGTATACATCACAATGGGCAATTCTCTGTATCAAAGATGTCTCATGGGATCTTCAAAGAGGAGGCAGCAATGAAGAATCCATTACCTGTGGTTTTAGTAAAAGATAAGATATTACTGCTGTCGTGGGGATGATGAAAATGGGAAATACTGCGCCTAGAGCGGGACTCGAACCCACATCTCTTTGCATTCCGGGCCAGTGTGCTAACCATTACACCACCTAGGCTCCCTGATATCAACACACTCCCCACGCCTACCTGTCTATGTGGTTACTTGCCTGAGAGGTCAGTGCAGACCACTACACTCGTCCCCTTGGAATTGTAAGTCTTGTAATGCTTACAATTACATACATACAGGCAATGCACCAACACATACATACACAGGGTAGGTTCAACAACCATACAGCGCAAAGCTTGTACAGGATCCTGATCACGGCAACCAGTGTCGTGGGGGTGATGAAAATGGGAATTCATGTGCCTAGAGTGGGACTCGAACCCGCATCTCTTTGCATTCCGGGCCAGTGTGCTAACCATTACACCACCTAGGCTCCCTGATATCAACACACTCCCCACGCCTACCTGTCTATGTGGTTACTTGCCTGAGAGGTCAGTGCAGACCACTACACTCGTCCCCCTGGAATTGTAAGTCTTGTAATGCTTACAATTACATACATACAGGCAATGCACCCACACATACACAGGGTAGGTTCTACAACTATACAGCGCGTAGCTTGTATAGGATCATGGTCACGGCAACCAGTGTCATGGGGGTGATGAAAATGGGAAATACTGCGCCTAGAGCGGGACTCGAACCCACATCTCTTTGCATTCCGGGCCAGTGTGCTAACCATTACACCACCTAGGCTCCCTGATATCAACACACTCCCCACGCCTACCTGTCTATGTGGTTACTTGCCTGAGAGGTCAGTGCAGACCACTACACTGCTATTAACCTCTCTAACTGACCACCTCCACAGATTGACCACTTCCCTATATCGATCGCTTTATTTGGGTCCCAAACGCTCGCCCATACAATACCATTGTAACGATAAAAAAAACCTTCCTAAACCGACCACCTCCCTAAATGGACCATTTAAAGTCGGTCCCATGGTCGGTCGCTTTCGAGAGGTTTTACCGTAGTTCTAATTCCTGATTCATAGCCATGTTCCAATAAGATGTTATTGGAGACATATGTATAATGGCATATATAAGGTATAGGATGTAAATATTAGGTAAAGGCCCAGTCACATACATGTTAGTGGACGTAGTTGAATGTAGTGGAGGCTAACGTAGTTGAAGGTAGTTGAACGTACCGGCATCCATACTTCTCCTTGATAATAACGTGGGTGGGCTGTGAGTTCCGATTTAATCTTTGGACATGTTCAAAAGAGCGCTATGTTAGAGGCTGAATTTGCATCCGGGTTGCTAACGTACTCTAGCGTACTCTAGCATACTCTAGCATGCTGTAGCATACTCTAGCATGCTCTAGCGTACTCTAGCATACTTGGACGAGGGCCCTGGTCACATAGCCGTTAGTGGACGTAGGTGAACGGTTAGTGGACGTAGGTGAACGTAGTGGTGGCTTACATAGTTGAATGTAGTTGAACGTACCAGCATCCGTACTGTAACAATCATAGTTATCCATACTGTAATGTATTCATCCATACCGTAACATATTTATCCGTACTGTAACGTATTTATCTGTACCAAAACCTGCCCTACCTTAACGTATTTCAATGTAGTTTAACATACTTATACTATCTTTGACCCACATTAGCCTCCACTAGGTTCACCTACGTTCAACTACATCCACTAACGTGTATGTGCCCGGGGCATGACACTGGGCGGATCTGGCACGACAAATGGAACTGCATTTGTGTTCTGGGGGTGCTGCAAATGAGGAGTTCAGGCACAAAACCCGTAAATGCCAATTCGAAAATTGAGATAAACATTGGAACCAAGCCTTCAAAAACTTAATTTTTTTACATTCCTATTTTATGCCCATTGGCCCATAATCATAATCATCAGCACAATACAAGTGGAATTAGTGAGAATTAAAATCATCTTCAGGTAAAAATCTGTTATTTTAATTACAATTTTGGATTGGCGTTTACGGGGTTTTGTGCCTGAAGTCTTGCGATGCCATGCCGCCAAGAGCAGGACTCACACCCACATATATGACATGTTAACTGCAGTTTGACACTTACTACCTAAATACCACTGAGCATGAATGAAGACTACTTTCAAAGATGCCAAATAAATCTATGCCACGCTTATCTGTAGCAACACACAAATCGACTGTGAACAACTTTTCTATAAATTTATAAGTATCGCATAGTCTGACAGCTTGCACCAATTAGCACCGTAAAACACTCTCACTTTGTGAACAGACAACATGCATTCAGTAACCACCAGCATGGCGTCGTTCCGCATGATTGACAGCAGCCGACATTCAATCACTATAAGAATGTCATCGTTCAGCATGATTTGATTGACAGCAGACGACATTCAGTCACTACAAGCATGTCGTCATTCAGCACAATTTGATTGACAGCAGGTGACATTCAGTAACTATAGACATGTCGTAATTCAGCACAATTTAATTGACAGCAGACAACATTCAGTCAGTACAAGCATGTCATCGATCAGGACAATCGATTGACAGCAGACGACATTCAGTCACTATAAACATGTTATCATTCACCACAATTTGATTGACAGCAGACGATATTCAGTCAGTGGAAGCATGTTGTCATTCAGCGCGATTCTATTGACAGCAGATGACATTCAGTCACTATAAGAATGTCGTCGGTCAGCATGATCTGATTGAAGCAGACGACATTCATGCAGTGGAAGCATGTCATCGATCAGGACAATTTGATTGACAGCAGACAACATTCAGTCACTGTAAGAATATCAGCATGATTTGATTGACAGTGAATAACATTCAGTCACTACAAGTATGTCATCATTCAGAGTGATGTGATTGACAGCAGACGACATTCAGTCTCGACAACTTACAAGCAAGTCATCGATCAGGACAATTTGATTGACATCAGACAACATTCAGTCACTACAAGCATGTCATGGTTTGGTGTGATTTGATTGACAGCAGACGACATTCAGTCAGTACAAGCATGTCATCTTTCAGCGCAATTTGACGACATTCGGCCCGAGCAGAAGACGACTGTGGTGCAGATTCGGTAGCACATGGAATAAAGACCTTAGTCCAGCCTCAGTTCACTCGTCACGTGACCCGTCGACGGCACACCGAACTCGCCTTTCCTGTGTCCGAATCCATGGTGACCCAGATCCAGAAGCGCGTGCAGTGTGCAGTGTGCAGTGTGCAGTGTGTAGTATGACAGTGACGATGCCGATAGGATCGGGGGTGAAGGCGGGAACGTCCCGACATGCGCACACACGGGTGCGTGTCCGTGCCGATTCCAGACCGAGTCTGTGCATGTTCTCTGCCTACTGTTTACACATGCGCAGTGTTCCCCATTTCCGGTCTGCTGCCAACTCAATTGCCAGCCCTCGCCGAGCTGTCACTTCACACACGGCGTTTGCGCACTGCACGTGACCTATGAGGTCAGGCAGCATGCATGGACCGAACCCTCTGCAGTTGTTGTACCACATGAAGATCTCCTGACGGACGATCGTAATGGTTGGTTGGTTGTTGGAGTTTTAAATAATGGTCATATCGGGATGGGTACCGACTTGTGACAGTGTACACTCATGGTGACTTTGTGGAGCTGCCCCACTGGGAAATCAGGCCACCGGCCCCATGACTCGATATCCCACTCAGTCACATTATCCTGACACTGAGCTAACCAGTCCTCGTCCTATCCTATTAATGCTGAGCGCCAAGCTAGGAAGTGACAAGTATCAATTTGATATGTCATTGGTTTGACTCGACTGGGAATCAAACTTCCAATCTGCCATACGAGATGTCTGCACTCTGCCGATTCGGCCACCACATCCGGTCCTCTGCAGTTTTTGGACCACATGAAGATCTCCTGATGATTGTAATGAAAAATGGGGTGCTACCGCAAGATACTACACGTGCCATACAAAGACCATGTTACCAATGAGGAAGTCCATGTCAAGATCTAGTAGTAGTAGACAATTGGACCACACAAAGATCTCCTAATAATCATAAAGAGAAGCAAACTGCAATGGCATGGTCATGTTTCCCATTCCTCAGGTCTAGTTTAAAAAAAAAAAAACATCTTGTAAGGCACAGTGAATGGGGCAAGAAGACAAGGTGGAGAAGGGAGGTGAATGGACAATCCTGGAGTTCGGCAAGTCCCAGAGGGCGGTGGAGAACAGAGGAAAATGGAGAAAGCAGATTGCAAAGTCATCTCTGGTGCCCGATGACCATTACAGCTAAGGAATTGATGATGATAGTTTACCTTTTGATGACTGCTGTGGTTTAGTTCATTGGGGTTTTAGTACCATAGGAACATTTAGGGTCAAATCCAAATGGGTATCAACCAATTCGTGACAGTGCACACTTATGACGACTATATATTAATACTGCCTCACTGGGATATTACTTTGGTAGTACCAAGTCCTAATATCTCACTCAGTCATATTATTCTGGTACTGTGCCAACCAGTACATGGAGTTTCCTAGTAATGCCAAACACCTGGCAAGGCACAATAGCTATCAGCAGGTATTCATTGCAATTTACATAGGCCTTTGGTTTGACTCATGGGTGGAATTGGGGACTTCCCAACTTGGAAGTGGGCTCCCATCACATTCCGCCATTTTGTTTCCTGATAAGTACTGCGGTAGTGTGCACTGAGCTCTGAGACAAGGATCCACATTGACAGGTGAACATCGATAGGTTTATTGCATCAGTGAGACTATAGGTAGTGTATTGGTTACCAGCTCACACTGTCACAGTCACAACAAAGGATGAGTTGCTGTCGTCATCACCGATGGACAACTAAGAAGAGATGATGCATACGAGGGCATTATTTATTCAATGTTGTTTGTTGTTGTTTTACGTCCTAGCAACATCTAAGGTCCTATCAGGACGGGTTTAGTCAATGTAATGATATAATCTGTCACCATTGAAGGCAATGGTGTCAGCATTTTGATGTGTTTTGCCAACATTAATTTAGATAATTACACTTCAAATATCTCAAATTTTGGCCATTAAAATAAAAGTAACTTCAAAATATTAGTAAGATAGACATAATGATCAAATCTACTATAGTTAACTCAAAATATTGCCGAAACTGAAAACCATCAAACTATGCATAGTTACTGAGTAAACCAATCCTTGTCATATCCTATTAATGCCGAATGTCAGGCTACCTAGCGACAAGTATAAATTTGGTAAGTCATTGATTTCACTCGGCTGAGGTTCTAACCCAGGATGTCCTACGTGGGAAGCCAGCCAGGGCTCTCAGGTTTACCGTCAGCCATCCTGTCTGATCGCTTGTTATTTAGGTACAACTGAACTATGATCCACCTGTACAGAATGAATTCAGCACACACCTCACCACAATTGATATATATATATATCAATATATATATATGTATATATATATATCTACAATTTGCCTCCTGCCACCTAGTACAAGGTACTATGCACACAAGAGAGTGCTTTCTAGATCATAGATGACAGAACTGACCACCCTACAGCGCATACCGCAACACCTTTGAAATCATAAACCGCCAGTGCAGGTGTCCATAGCCGTACCCCCCCCCCCCCACACACACACACCCACACCCACACCCACACCCACACAACCCACACACGCGCACCTGGATGGTGCGGGTAGCGTTGGCAACGTCATGAGAAACCATCCCATAATGCCTCGGTCCACTAAATCACCCATAATGACAGCGCTGCACACTCGACCCACATGGGGGCGCTAAAACAGCCCCGTGCGGCGGGCAGCGGAACTACTGAGGAATACCTGTGGTGGCGACCCGTGGTAGGCGTCAACACGGGCGTGTGCATGTGTGTATGTGTGCATGTGTGTATGTGTGTATGTGTGTATGTGTGTATGTGTGTATGTGTGTATGTGTATGTATGTATGTGTGTATGTGTGTATTTGTGTATGTGTGTTTGTGTGTATGTGTGTTTGTGTGTATGTGTGTATATGTGTATGTGTGTATGTGTATATGTGTATATGTGTATGTGTGTATGTGTGTATGTGTGTATTTATTTCTGTATGTATGTATTGGTGTATATGTGTGTGTACGTTTGTATGTGTGTATGTGTATATGTGTGTATGTGTGTATGTGAGTGTGTGTATGTGTGTGTATGTGTGTATGTGTGTGTACTTAGGTGGGCTGGCCATGTAGTCCTTATCCCCTCTCTCCCTCTCCCCTTTCTCCCTCTCCCCACTCTCTTCCTCTCCCCACTCTCTTCCTCTCCCCACTCTCTTCCCCTCTCCCTCTCTCCTTCTCTCACTCTCTCCTTCTCCCCCTCCCCGTCCCTCCCCATCTCCCCCTCTCCCTCTCTCCCTCTCTCCCTC